>JAHHFK020005778.1:0-131528 GCA_024533555.2 Aedes koreicus | reverse complement strand
GTACGCCGACTCGCCAGCGTCCGCGAATATATGCAGCTGTACATCACGAATCTCATCGGATCGTGCAGTGCCGAAATAGCTGCGAACACCCGGGGGGGAACACCCGGCGCAACCGAAATAGAATAATTCTGCAGGAAGACCTGGAAGAGGGCCATTACACCGTCCTGGGCCCGGATACTCCCACCCGATTGAGCAGATCCGGGGTCCATTCGACAATCGACATCTTCCTCACCAACATGGGAAACAACATCGCCTAGCCGGTAGTACACCAGGAGCTCAGCTCGGACCACTATCCGGTGGTGGCCGAAGTTGGCTCCTCGGTCAACCGGCATCAAATCACCAGACGGAACTACCATCGCGCCAATTGGGAGAGGTTCCGACAACACGTAGACGACAACATCGATTTCAACATGCATCTTGAGTCGTTTGATGACATCGAACGGCAGCTGCAGAGCATCGAGCAAGCGATCTCCCAGGCCCGGGAGAAACATGTACCGGTGATTGATCAGGTGAGCAACTCTGTACCCATTGATAGACCCACTAAAGAACTGATACAATTGCGCAACGCCATCCGAAGGCAATACCAGCGAACTGGTCTGCCTACCTTAAAATCTCATTGCAATCGGATAACAAAAATTATCAAGGCCAGAATGGTGGACCTCAGAAATAAAAAATTTTCCGACAAGATCCGATCCCTCCCAGATTGTGCAAAGCCGTTCTGGAAGTTGACAAAAGTTTTGAAAACTAAGCCAAGGCCCATTCCACCGTTGATCCCACTAGACAGCAATGGCTCTAAGGATCGCCTGATAACTCCTGCAGAGAAGACTGCCGAGATAAGTCAACACTTTGTCAGCTCCCACAATATCGGACAAAATATCGTCAGTCCACACGAAGCTGCCGTTAACGCGCTTATAGACAACATCCATATAAGTCCCAACGATTTCACAGAGGAGTTGGAGATCTCAGCTGACGAATTGTTGACTTATATCAAAAGCTCAAAGAACATGAAGGACCCAGGTTTCGATAACATCATGAACTTGGAGCTCAAGCAAAAAATCGGCGTGGTAGTTTCCCATCGAATCAAAAGGAGTCAACTGTTGCCATGGATCCTCAACAGGCAAACAAATTTGTCCGGGCTCCTGGAGTGGCAACCGAAAATCTCGACAATAAGCAAACTAATTTATCAATCACATCCGATGATATCAATATAGTATAAAATTTATACGATATTGACCCTGCCCTTCGGTTCAGAAAGGGGTATGGGCGCGTTCTGTCGAGTCGGTCGCGGCAGATTTCATGTGTGAGTGGGCTGCCACATCAACGTTCAAAAGTGCCTGAACCAAATGGACAGCTTGTAATGATCACTTGAATATGCGATGGGGGATCATTTCCCTGATGTTCCAGAATGTAGCACGCCATGGGATGTTTCTTGTCTTCTATATCTAAACGTGAGGGAGTTGAGTCAACAAGTGGAAATTAATCGGAAATGATCTCTCATACGCATCCGTTGAACCATTCTGAACGGCCGTTGTGAGAATATCACCATGAAAATCTCACATGCGCATGGTATGTTGCCGGTTTTAATGCTTTCTCTCCTTTCTCCTGTTCTCTTCCCTATGCCATGATCGCGAGCGGTACCATACCTGAAGTGGACATTACATCCCATCGAGGCAATTTAAAAAACGATCGCAAAGGAACGGAAACTTGTAAGAAATAACATAGGTAAAAAAAAAAAAAAACAACCCCCCACCCACCAAAAAAAAAAAAAAAAAAAAATTATTTTTAAAAAAAAAAAAAAAAAAAAAAAAAAAAAAACCCCCCCCCCCCCCTCCCACTCGGGAAAAATAAAAAAAAAAAAAAAAAAAAAAAAAGAATTAAAAAAAAAAAAAAAAAAACAAAAAAAAAAAAAGAAAAAAAAAAAAAAAAAAAAAAAAAAAAACACAAAAAAAAAAAAAAAAAAAAAAAAAAAAAAAAAAAAAAAAAAAAAAAACACACCACACAAAAAAACAGACAAAAAAAAAAAAGAGAGAAAGGAGAAGCAAACATGGGAAATGTAACACCTTTTGAGGCAGGGTCAACAGCGTCTCTATGGACGACATGATCCTTGCACGGCTGGTGTTCGGATCAAAGGTCGGATGTAAAACAAACCGTTTTTGGCTATCACCCTCAAAGGATGATCAAACTGTGGAGTTTAATTAAATATAATTATCAAGTTTTTTTTCATAGTGTCGATGATTTTTCCTACTCACAATTTTCAGTTTGCCTTTCGTCCACAACTTGCTTCTACCTCAGTTTCGCTAATTTCTGTTTATAGTTTAATTATGAATTTATTGCAATTGATCCTTGTTGTTGTTCTCTTCAAATTTACCTGCCTGTCCTACACCGTCTATTAGTACTACGTTGTACGTCAAATGTATACACAGTCTATAGACCGTTTCCGTGAATGCTCGTGGGACGCGCGAATAGGTTTAGGCACCACTGTACCGTTCACTTTTATTTAGTCAGCTGCTACGAATGAGATCTAGTTTGATTTTATTCTGTTATCTAATTTTCACACTACTCACCGTCTTCTGTGTTGTGATCGTACAACCAAATTTCAATTAGCACACGAAACTCTACTCAATTTAACTAGTTTCGAATGAAATTTCACCTAACTTCCTGATTTCAATCGAACTCTTTCACTATACAATTCCTTAGTTTGTTTTTGTTTATCTCCTCTACTACCTTTGACGTATATCCTTCTCGCTCACTCTCGCTCTCTTCTACTCTTCTTACCATATGTCATCTGACATGTTTACGTCGTCGGCGCGTATGTATGCGTACGGCCAGTGCTGCCAGAACATTCCCCGGCCCGTAACTCTGCCCCGGAAGCCACATCCGGCTCAGGGTTACCATCTGGTACCTCTATAACGGCCAGCTTTACTGCCGCTCGCTTGAATCGTCCGGTGCTAGTACGCACCCAGGCTTGACGGATCCTACCGTCTCCTGACACGATCGGTTCGTCAACCACTCCACGGACCCAACACTTCCGGTTGGAACCATCTACCACGTACACCAGATCACCTGCTTGCAACGGTCTTGACTCATTGAACCACTTCGATCTCTGGTTCAACGAAGGCACATACTCCTTTATCCACCTCTCCCACATAACGCTGGCTAGCTGCTGTGTCCGCTGGAAAGCGTCCCGAAGAGCCACTGCAGGATGGGGAGGTGGAAGCGCTCCGCTTGGCTGGTTCGGTGATGCGCCCCGCAAGAAATGGTTTGGGGTGAGTGCTTCTGCCTCATCGGATTGCTGCGACACATAGGTGAGCGGACGAGAGTTGATGATGTCCTCTGCCTCCACGATCGCTGTCTGCAGAATTTCGTCCGTCAACTTTCTTCCGTCATTCAGCGCTGTTAGCGCCTCCTTTACAGAACGTACCAAACGCTCCCAGACACCTCCCATGTGTGGTGCGGCGGGAGGATTGAACGTCCACTTCGTTCTCGCGTTCGTAAGCTGATCTGCACAGTCATCTCTGATGCACTGCACAGCCTCTACCACTTCTTTGCTTGCTCCTCGAAAATTTGTCCCGTTATCGGAGAAGAACTCGATTGGCCAGCCCCGACGACCAATGAACCTATGTATCGCCATCAAACAGGACTGAGTTGTCAGCCCGTGTACCACCTCCAAATGCACCGCTCGTATCACCATGCAGGTGAATAGTGCTATCCACCGCTTCTCTGTTCGTCGTCCTACAGTCACATCAAACGGTCCCAAGTAGTCGACGCCTACGTAGCTGAACGGCCGAAGATTCGGCGTGATTCGCTGCACTGGTAGCGGAGCCATTCTCGGAACATCGGGACGGCAATGATGTACTCTGCACCAAATGCAGGCCGCCGACACTTTCCTAACCACTGCATCTAAGTGCGGAATGTAGTACAGCTGCCGAAGTTCATTCTTCACCGCTTGGCGGTACCCATGCCCACTCTTCTCGTGGTAATACTGTACTATCAGCTTCGTAATTCGATGATCACCCGGCAGAATCACGGGAAACCGTAGATCGAACGGTAAGAATTCCGCTCGCTCGACTCGTCCTTCCATCCGGATCAATCCATTCTCATCGATCAGCGGGGTCAGCTTGTACAGCGGACTCGACTTCTCGATCGCCATCCACTGGCTCGCTGGACGATCTTTGTTTTTGTATAACACCTTGAATTCGTCGATGAACCTCTCCGACTGTGCCATCTTCATCAGGCACCGCTCGGCTTTCAGGTACTCCTCTTGGTGCAGCTGCACTCGAATTGAGGAAACTGTGTTTGGCTTCCCCACCTTTAGCTGACTGCTCGTTGCTCGCACTGTTTCGATTGGCAGCCCCTTTGCCTTTCGCTTGCAGTTCGATATGAAACGAAACACACAAGCCATCGTCCGAACCAACACCGTCCACTTTGAAAACCGACTTGCATCCACCATAATCGCCGGTACCTTCACAGCATGTAGCAGCAAGTGTACTCGAAGCTCCTCTGTTGTATTTGTCGGCGGTAGACGCTTCGTCGGCCAATCTTCCTCCCGGTTGTACAAGAACTGCGGCCCTCGCACCCACGGACTATTTGAGTGGAGCTCTGGATTCTTTCCCCACTTTGTCAGCAAATCTGCTACGTTTAATTTCGTCGGTACCCAGCGCCAGTCTGCTAGCCTCGTTAGGCTCAGAATCTCTCCGATGCGGAAGCCAACAAACTGCTTGTAGCGACGTTGATCGGACCTTATCCAGGACAGAACCACCTCTGCGTCTATCCAGAATACCACTTTGCTGACGGAGATGTTGTGGTTTTCGCGCACCGTGTGTGACATACGTGCGCTGAGTACCGCCGCCAGAAGCTCCAAGCGCGGAATAGACACCTGTTTTAGTGGTGCTACCTTCGCCCGACTCATCACCAACGCGCATGTCACCTCTCCCCGCACAATGGCGCGGAAATATGCCACACATCCGTACGCCGACTCGCCAGCGTCCGCGAATATATGCAGCTGTACATCACGAATCTCATCGGATCGTGCAGTGCCGAAATAGCTGCGCGGCAACTTGAACGCCTGAACGTTTGCCAACATGCTCGTCCACCGCGTCCATTTCCTGAATGACAGGTCATCTACCACGTCATCCCACTGGCACCCTGTTCTCCACAGATCTTGGATTAGCATCTTTCCTAGGATGGTTATTGGAATGAGGAAACCGGCTGGATCAAATTGCGCCATCACGATACTAAGTATCGTTCGCTTCGTGGGACGCTCTTCTCCTCGGAGGACCTTTGAGCATTCGAACTTCGAGGCGGTTTCGAAGCAGAAGACGTCGTCGATCGTATCCCATACGATGCCTAGCACACGCTCGCACTCTGCAGCTTTGTCCTGGCTAAAGTGCACTGCTGAAGCATTGCTTTGCTCTCCGAGCTCCCCCAGGAACGCGTTGGAGTTTGACACCCAGTTTCTGATTCGGAAGCCGCCACGCGAATGAATATATCTCACTTCGCTGGCTCTCCGTATCGCTTCTTCGACGGTGTCCGTACTATCATAGTAGTCGTCCACATAGTGACGCTTAACGATTGCTTCTGTTGCATCTGGATACTTTTCCGCAAACTGCACGGCATTTACATTCTTCACGTACTGCGCTGAACTGGGCGAGCACGTTGATCCGAAAGTGGCTACGTCCATTACGTACACCTGCGGAGCTTCTCCGCGGTTCGTCCTGAACAGGAACCTCTGCGCCTGCCTGTCCTCCACTCTAATGCGGATTTGGTGGTACATTTCCTGGATGTCGCCCCCGAAGGCGACCGGACGTTCTCGAAACTGACAGATGACTTGTGGGAGGGGAACAAGCATATCCGGACCCTTGAGCAGCTCCGAATTCAGGGAGATTCCGTTCACCGATGCTGCTGCATCCCATACCAAGCGTACTTTCCCCGGCTTCCGTGGGTTGACTACGACGTTCAACGGCAGATACCACACTGTAGTTTTTGGCGTCTCCATCAGCTCGACATCGGTTGCTTTATGCGCGTACCCTTTCTGCTGGTACTCCTCGATCTGTCGACACACGTTCTCCTTCAGCACTGGACTTCTTTCCAGCTTCTTATCCAATGCACTCATCCTCCGCATAGCCATTGGGTAGCTATCGCGAAATCTTCTCTCGTCGCTGCGCCACAGCAGCCCGGTTTCGAAGCGATCACCAACACGCTTTGTTGTAGCTTCGAGAATCTTCCGTGCTCGCTTCTCTTTCGCCGGTTCTGGAACGGCGAACGATGCAACCGCCGTCTCCTCCAGCACATACTGCTCCCGCATCAAATCATGCAGCTCTTGATTGCTCACCAGCGCGACAGAATGAAGGTTCAGGTACGTCTGTGCGCCGGCCCTACGGTTCTCGGATCCGTATATGGTCCAGCCCATCTTCGACCGAACAGCGATCGGTTCGTTGGGTTCACCCAAACGTGACTCCAGTGGCGCGAACAGATGTAGGTTATCCAAACCTACAAGGATGCTTGGCAGCCCGGTCGGAAAGTCCTTCGTTGGTACCCCAGATAGATGTTTGTATCGCTTCACCACATCCGCGTATCGGACGTACTGTTTCGGCAACTGCAACTCACTCACCGTTCGCGTGTTGAATAGCGGAAACTTCTCCATCGAACCCTTCGCCGACATCAGCATCTCAACGCTGCGGGACTCGTTCTCGAAACGGTTGATGTTCCCAGTCCACGTGACTATCAGCGGTTCGAGTGTACCTTCTGCCTTCAGCCGCTTGGCTACCGCATCATCCACCAAAGTCGCAGACGACCCTTCGTCTAAGAACGCGACGGTATCATACTGCCGCTTTCCGACGTACAGCGTCACCGGCATCATCTGGAAAATCACAGTGCAGTCCGACTTCGCTTTCTGCAGCTGCACAGATTCCTCCACGCGATGTAGAAGAGGATGATGGTTTGCTTGGCAACCTCGCACCATACACCGGATCTTCGACGAACAGCGACTGCCGCCGTGTCTATTTAGGCAAACTCCGCATAGTTTCAGCCTCTCCCACTTCCCCCGAGCTGCTCGGCGATGTTCATGCGATCGGAACCTATCGCAGTTCCTGATCAGATGATCCGTTTGCTTGCAAATCCAGCAAGGCCGGACTGCCTCGCTTCGCGACCCATCGCTACGCCTCTGCTCAGTTTCGTGTATATTCACGAACTCTTTCATCTTGGGTTTCTCTCTCCCAGCCCGTGGTCGCTCATTCACCGACAGTAATGAGAACTCTGTCACCTCAGACACGTCGGAAACAATTTCGGTAGTGAAGTTCGTGAACATCCTCAGGGATCGTCCACTTTCCCACGCTTGTAGCGGACCCAATCCAGTTTGTAGCTTGGAGGCAGCTTGTCGACCAACTCCTGTACCAGCATCGGGTTGCTGAGGTGGTCTCTCAGTCTCGCAGCTTCGAGATGATCGCACAACTGCTTCACCGTGATCCCGAAGTTGATAAAGGTCTCTAGCCTATCTCCTCTCGGCGCAGGAGCATTCCTCACTTTGATCAGTAGCGTCTTCAACAACTTTCCTCGGGCCTCCCAAACAGGTTGCGAAGATCGCAAATCACATCCGGTACAGACTCCGGCAGCACGAGACGGCTTCTGACTGCTTCTAGTGCGTCTCCCCAGACAATCCTGCAGCCGCTTCAGATTCTCCAGATTTGAAAACCCACACGCCGCCGTTGTGTGCTCGAAGCTGCTGATGAACAACGGCCAGACCTCGGGTTCCCCACGGAACTTTGGAAGATGTTGAGACACTACGCTTTTCGCCCTCTCCCCCAGCGGCTAACTGCTGCTTCGAAATTCGGCCAACTTCGTGACCCGGCCCGTCGAACACTCGACCGCTATGCACACTGCTATGACGACCGTGGCTGACCTTCACACGATCCTCCGACGCTTCGCTGCTTTCGCTTTCTTCTTCCCGTTCGTCATCGCTCTCGACGAACACCGGCACTTTCTTCGCAGGCTTTGGCTTATCTCTCACAGTACTAACGCCTGCTCCTTTTGGATACGCTCCACGGAATCCTGTGGTCAACGACTTCTCGGCCGATTTCTTGCTGTGGCCGTCCAACCATTTCTCCACTTTCCGCTTGGGATTTTCTTCTTCATTTCCGCTAACCACTTTATCTTGGTCCTTTACAGCGTTCACTCGGCTAACGCTTTTTTTGTACTGGATCCGGATCGCCCCCCGCTTTTTTGAGGAACTCCTGTTCTGCAGCCAGTTGAGCTTCCATCATTTCTCTGCTCGTGTTCTAACTGCTGCCCCTCCATCTCGCGCTGAACCTGGATCTCAAGTTCCTGCATCTCCCGTTCTTGCTTCAGCTGCTCTTCCTTCCACGCCTTTTTGCCTAGCGAGTAGCTTCTTCCGCGCCTCCATCCGCTTTGCGAAGGCCTTCTCCTTGGCGAGTTGTTCCTCTTCCAGCTGCTTATCCATTGGATCAGCGTCGGAACCAACTCCCTTGTCGGACCCTCCATCGCTCTTTTGGCCGGTCTTCTTGCCAGCTCGCATCTTGCTTCGCGTGTCGGGAACCTTCAATTGCAACTGAGCACTACCGGAAACACACCCCTGACAGCCCAAGTCAGTCTTTGACACCTCCCGATCTACTCCAGCACAGGAGAAATGAGCCCACCGTTCACACTTCCCACATTGAACCCAATCCACGTCTTCGGACATCGATTCCGATATTGAGCAGAACAAACATAGCTCATTTTTCGCAGCAGAAGAAGCCATTCCGAAATTATCCTTTGAAAATTTTTGATTTTGTTCGGATCAAAGGTCGGATGTAAAAACAAACCGTTTTTGGCTATCACCCTCAAAGGATGATCAAATCTTGTGGAGTTTAATTAAATATAATTATCAAGTTTTTTGTCATATCTCGATGTGATCATCTCATCCGACACGTATCATTCCTCCCCAACGGAGTTACGCACCGCTACACATAACGCCAATCACAGCTGGTGAACTGCTTCAAAAGGAATTAAGTTATATCAGTCTAACACACAAGGAACAGTACTATGGCTTCTTATTTTTGGTTCGAGAAAACTGTGTTTTGAAAAATCTGAAAACGAATAAATGACACACCAACGGACTAGACTACAAAAGACAAGGAATATCGAAACAAATTATTTAAGCTGTAAGCGTGACACTGACTATCAAAATAACAAATAGACAATGGAAAAAAAATCAAACGAAAGGACTCAAAATGCTCAAACGTGGCTCCTTCCGAGTCATTTGCAACAGCGTCTTCTTGGACGACATGCTCCGTGTACGGCTGGCAAAATGATTCGAAAGGATCTACACAACGATATCATCAAAGACCTGGTGTAGAGGTTTCTACTCTATTCAGAGTCCAGCCAGCAAACCAAAAAAAAAAAAAAATTTAATACGATATTGATATCATTTGATGTGATTGATACATTTATTGTAATGTATGTAAAAATGTAAACAATAATTTGCATTCTATAAAATTCCGCTCGGTACGAGCATTGCAACCAAAATTTCATTTTGTAATCAGAAATGTTATAGTCAACAAGTCAATTAAAACTATTTTGACCCAGTCAACCTGTTTTTAGTTGAAATAAAGTGAAAAAATAATAATTTTATGGCATAATAGAAAGGCAAACTTTCCTGTATAGAACGACATTATTAATTACCGCAAATCCTTCTTAGCAACGTCTTTACAGAAAAGGTTGGGGCCTTTTCTTATGTCAGGCTGACTATTGTTATGGATTTTTATTTATATATTTTGAGAATTTCTTCAAGTAGTCCGTCTGTGGAACCGTAAAAGTAAATAAAACAAGTAACTAATTTAATAAATTTCACTGAATTATTACTGTTGAAGATTTTCTCATCCAAATGCTAATTCGACTTTTGTATTTAATGTACTCAAGCGGCTACTATTGTATTTCATGTACTCAAAATTAATGTAGAATATAAAGTGGTAGTGGTAGTTTTGTTGCGAAAGAAACGTTTCCTGAGCTTACGATGGTTACGGAGTTGTGGTGTCCACCAAGATTGGTTAAATTGCCTTGTAGGCCGGTAAGTTCTAACGGGAACAGTTTCACGGATGATTCGATCAGAAAGCCGTCACGGAAACATGAAGAGAAACGTGGTTCAACAGCTCATTCCAGTCCTGGGAAGCGATTCTCGCATTTACGGCTTCATAAACACAGCGGGTGAAATCATTGTGTCCTGTCGTGATGTCTGCTTGGTATTTTTCAAAAAAAAAAAAAAAAAAAAAAAAAAAAAAAAAAAAAAAAAAAAAAAAAAAAAAAAAAAAAAAAAAAAAAAAAAAAAAAAAAAAAAAAAAAAAAAAAAAAAAACAACTGGCTTATGATGAGCGTCAATTTTTAATAGAGCAGATGGCGACTCGAAGAGATCTATGATACATGGATCACTTACGAACACCAAGTCAAGTAGCTTACCGTTCGCGTTCAGAAGATCATTTACTTGATGGAAGCCAAAACTGACAAAACTGGTGTTACCAATAAATTCAACTATTTGAAGCCCTGAAGCGCGCCTGGGAACCCGGATAAAAATAACCATACAATTACAATACAATAATATAAAATAACATTAAAATCTATTGCCGAACATGAATCTTATTGTTGACGTATTGGATAAATGAAAAATGCATATTGTCATTACAATAGATCTACTATTCACCCTACATGCTAGAATTTTCAACAATTGTGACATAATACAATCAATAGTAATTGACTCAGATTTGTTCGAGAAAAAATGATTTATTCTATAGTTAAGATACATAACAACCCCCTTATTCTATTGTCGATGTCTCAATTAACATTAAATTCTATTGTGGAAACAATATCTCCTATTGTCATCTTATTGTCATGAACAATAAAATTAATTGTACACACTATTGATTCTATTGCACGGTTACAATACATTTGATTGTAGATCTATGAGATTTTTTTCTTTGAAGGCTATGCTATCAACGCTAGTGTATAGCACGCGAGACAAACCAAAATGATTTCATTGAGACTCTCAATTTCGATTTAGTACGGTCGTGTTTTTCGCTCTCTCATTGCGAAGTGTTTTGCCGTTTTTTTCTTTCTCCTCCATGATCTTAAGTTTGCGCGTCTTGTTCGCAAATGTTCGCCTGCGCTTGCTCATCTACTAGTGGTGGCAAGCCAGAAGAAAGCGCCAGCGTTTTGCAAGTTTTCCCACTCGACCCTCTTCTGAAGCCATTCCGCAACCGGCTACCTCTAGCGGAAAACGAAGCTTGTGACAATTAGATTACTAGAAATACCCTAAGTATCTTGCCGTCGGACCTTTGCGGCGACGAGGAGTTTTATAAACTACCGTAGTGAATATAACACATGATGGTGTCCTGCTCTCCAAATAAACCGGAAACAAAAATTAATATGTGCCTTCTCAGGTCGAACAATTAATTTTTACAATAAAAGAGTTGATTTATGCTAAACAACCTTTGCATATTCATCACTCAAAAACTAGTTCATTTTGAATTGTTTGAGGCATTCACTGCCGGTGGAAACAAAACTGTCCCATATGACATTTGGATATTTTTGATTTTTCTATGCCAACCACAACACTTCGATGTGTACTTTCAAAATATAATTCAAACAGGTGTTGTTAATTCTAGAAAAATCGTAAATACGGTAAGTGATTTTTTTTTACCTGAAATAAGGACGCATAATTGTCCCACTTGGAGCAATTTTTGTTCTAGTGGGACAAATCTTATTTGTAAGATGGGACAATAATGCGTCCACCGGCAGTTCAGTCGAGTGGGGTTTTTCCGCAAATTTCACGACGTAGAGACCTTATCTCATTAAAGCACTGCGATTGTTTTGGAGAGAAAGAGTCAACCTATCTGATAGAATTGGTGGCTTACATGAGTACTCTTTGTGTCACGAGATCTTAACCGAGAGAATCCTTGTTTGCGTTTGTCAGTTGAGTCCTATTGAAACATCTTTGTCGAATTGTGTTTTTGTTATCAGTCTTCTAGGTGCAGCATAGCGCAGATGTTTGATGAAGTATACACTCTCAAATGAACACTCTCTTGAAGTGCACACATGCACTTATCAAAATAAGCGTAAGCTTCGTGCTCATGTTTTGTGGCACGTTCGCAGCCGCGCTCAAAACATCGATGTTTGCGTACGGTTCAGCTTCATATCCAGAAGATCGCTTTTTATTCTGTTTTGCTCCTTGCGGCGTTCAATACACCATAACTGTTATCGGTCAGACAGAGATTTTATTAGAAGCCACCCCGGTTTTCAGACATCCTACAGAGGTTTGATAATTTTGTGCTATAAGTGGTTTATTCTGCTAACGCTTGTATTAGATCTTTTTCATCCGGAAAACCGATCCAAACGTTAAGTAATCAATGAATAGAAAGTACTTTTAAGTCTTGCGTGAAAATCAGTTCAAACTAATTGTTATAATAAAACTATTTATTATTCTGTTATTAAATCTTGTATCACAGCTTAAACATATCTTGGCGTTTTTATTGGATTTCCATACAGTTGTTTCTTCGAGAAAACTAAACGAAATTAGTTTATTTTTCCTTTATCGGTTTCCTTTACATATTTTTGGTTCTAAGAATTATATAAACAAAATGTGTAAATAATATTACGTGTTGTGACATAAGAGAGAGGGGTGTTCTTGATTTTTCTATATTTCCTCTGGTTACCACTTTGCACAGTTCCATGAAAATAAGATGTACAATCTCTCAGAACTCGGAAATATTTTGTAGGTTTGTTCCTTATCGAAAAAAATTAGACTTTTATATTTTTTATTTCGTCAGTAGGGTAACCTATTCTCGCGATGAAGTGGTCCAAAAAATCAGCTTTTCTAAAAACTTTGTTTTTTTGGAAAACTTTTGATCCATTGAATATTGACTTGGGCTGATTTGTCTTGGGAGTTGATTTTATCTACTAGGAAAACTTTGGCTGACATCAAGTAACGTTATTTTTAAAGTTTGATGGTTTGAAAAAGTGTTCAAGTGTAAGGTTGAGGGACGTCGCGGAAAATTGAAAGACTGGAAAAGTAGTTCGAAACGGCACATTGCCCAACTCTATCCAAACATTGCATCTCAAATCGGCATACCTACCTACAAATGTAAATCAGACCAATCCATTTGAAAAAGCTTGCACGCCTCTGAAGACGAACGATTAGAGGCCGTGGCAATCTTCGTGTCGATTCTATCGAATCCCCTAGATCTCTCGTTGAGTTGCCCTAGGTTCAAACATCTGTCGGTTAGATGTCGTGGATTAAAACACCTGAAATGTGTTGTTAAATTCTTCAATTGCCTGTGCTGAGTGATGGTGATGAGTTGCGCTTTCAGATTTTGTATCCTATCATTCAGACGTGACCCGTGGTTCTGAATGTCCTACAAAATCCTGGTTTTCACATACTTTTAATGGTGTAGCCGCATGCGTTGAGATAGATTATTTTTGCGGCACACGCACACATGACCAAGGTGATTGGAAACGAAAACAAAACAAAAATTCAAACAATCATTTTTGAAGACCGATTGGAAAACAAGTGCACCGATTCGGAAAAATATACCCATGTGATTGGCAAGGCTGGTACGGACCGAGTAGCGATGAATATCGTAAAGACGGTGGTAAGCTCGACGACAACCGAAAATGGCCTAGCCTTTCCAACGGATCTAAAGGCAATCTGGTGTGCTATCTGACGGTGGAAGTTTTTCAGAAGAACCTTCGTCCATTCAACCGAGACCCACCGCTGATAGAATTATTTGTGTCCATACTACTATCCATACTAGAATTATGATGATTATTTAAAAGGAAGCCACCACCAGTGAAGGACTTGCCATGTAAATTGTAAATAAAATTTACAATAGAAGGAATTGGGAAAACAAGAATCTCCAGAATCATTTCGTACCTTATTGAAACATGTTTCTATTGATCTCCATAATATTGGCTTAGCACCAACGATTGGAATCTTGGACCTACATCCAATAATTTGATTATCTCTAATAGTGGGCGGAATATTATAATTTGACATATTTCAATGCAGACGTCTTCCAAATTTGGCAGATCGGCAGGCAATCGATGAGTAACCAACCCATACCCCTTAGCATGATGCTTAGAAGAGGACCGGAATATTCGATGAGCTGCTTCCTATACATGTACTCATAATATCCTAGCGTCCTAAAAATAGCACAGATGCTTCGAAGTCCCCCTGAAAATAAAAGTATTATAGATTTACAATAGAATGTATTGTATACAATACAATAGAATCAATAGTATTTACAATTGATCGCATTGTTCGCGACGATAAGATAACAGATAACGCGACGTACTGTTTCTACAATAGAATCTATTGTAAATTGAGATATCAACAATAGAATAAGGGGGTAATAAAGAAAATCTTAACAAAAAAAAATATCACTTTTTTTCTGAACAAATTTGCGTTAGTAACAATTATTTGTATTGTTTCACAATTGCTGAAAATTCTGGCATATTGGATGTATAGTAGATGTAATTACCTCGGTAATTGCAAAGTGCATTTTTGATTTGTTTGATACATGAACAGTAAAATTAATGGTCGGCAATAAATTTGATTGTTATTGTATATTATGAAATTGTAATTGTATTGTTATTTTTATCCGGGCCAGCATTCTATAAAAATGGCAGTAATTGTACTTTAAATATCTTCAGATGAACTCGATACATTGAAATGCGGTTTTCGGTAAAGTTATTTTCCAGATCTATATATCCGACTTGGTGAACATTATACTTCCAGAATCATCAGATGTCGTTTTCACTATTAACCTTGATGTGTTTGACACAAAAAAAGGGTTTGAAGGGTTCGACAGGGTAACCAAATTCAAATGATTATTACTCTTGCAATTATAGGCTGGATTTTAATTCTTTTGTCACCGTTAGATTCAAAAACTCATTCACTTAATAGAAATTATCGGCAATGACCAATTGAATTCATCTGGTTCCGGAGGGCTGTGGTACGGTACGGAGACACTATTTGGGAACATCGATTGAATTTCCGGGACGGGATGTCGGAATCATTGGAATAATTCCTAGAAAATATTTCTACTCCATTGTCCTAAATATGCCAAGTTGTTCATTGATCGGCCATTCTGTAACAGGTTCTTGTGGGGTCTAGAGTGGCCATGAACATATTTCGAGCCAAACCCAATATTTCGAACCCCCAATATGGATACCAAAACTCCTGAAATTTCGCAAGTAGGGTATTTCTCAACGTTTTGTGGCTATCTGATAATTTGTCCTCGGACCTGTCGTTCCAAAACAGGTTCCCGTGGAGCCTCGAGTGGCTACAAGAACTTTTTCTGTAGAAAACCCTACATGGAGAAAAATCAGTCCTGTTTTAAGTCTCAAACTGTTTTAAAGACAATCAAAACTAAAAAACTAATTATTTTTAAAATCCGTTTTGCTGTTTTAAACCAACGATTTTGTTTTAAAACAAACAGACAGGTTGGTAGTTTCTACCTTAAGATATTACCACAATACAACACAAATTAGGGAAGTACCAATCCAATATTTTTGTTGATTCCACCTTAAAAAGAATTTATTATTACCAAAAGACAGGTGGCGTTGACTCAGGGAAACAAATTGAAACTTTAGATTGAATCAACCGAAGCGGCGGTTAAATTGTTCTTATTTTGTCTAGAGAGAAAATAAAAAAAAATTAGTTTGGAACAAACTATTATTAAGGGTTACTCCATATTCAGTCATTCGGTCCAACTGTATACTCTGAGGCTGTCACTCAGCAATAGGTAAAAGCTTAATATTTTGACTACAAATAAAACCCCAAAATAGTAGAAAGGCTCGCACCAACATTTGTAGATTTCTTTTTGACTGAGAGAAGTCCAAAAATGCCAATGTGCACTAATGTTTGTTAGCATAATATTCAAATAAATATTCTTGAAATTAAAGAAGAAATTTTAGGTGATTGAATTTAAACGGAAATGTTTGTAGTTAAAACCGTTTTCTTTTGTTTGTTTTAAAAAAAAAAAAAAAAAAAAAAAAAAAAAAAAAAAAAAAAAAAAAAATTGTTGGTAGGAAAAAAAAAAAAAAAAATTTGTTTTTACAGCTGTCATAATGAAACAACCAACAAAAGTGTAAATTCAAACGGATGTCAGTTGAATCGAATCTCGGTTAGTTCTCGTAACAAATACTCAAAAATTTAGTTTGTTTTAACCACCGTAGGTAGTCAAATCAAACTAAAATGATGTTTGTGCCCAATTCAACGTGAAATTCCGGTTGAATGAAACTAGAAAATGTTTGCGTTTACCTATTTTTTTTTTCTCAGTGTGGCCAATATGGACATTCATGAAATATGGCAATTCATGAAATTTCTCCATTACGCTATTTCTCAAGGTTTTGTGGCTATCTGATGATTTGTCCTCGAACCGGTCATTCTCGAACAAGTTTCCGTTTGGTCTCGAGTAGCCATGAACATATTTAAAAAAACTTCCATCTGAATATGGGAAATTTCCAAAAAAAAAAAAAAACTCAAAATTTAGCAAATTTCTTAAAGAAAGCTATTTTTCAACGTTTTCGTGTCCATCTGATAATTTTTCCAAGAAACGGTTATATCTGAAACAGGGTCTTGTGGGGCCTCGAGTGGCCATGAACAAAACTAGCCACAAATTGTTGAAAAATATCCTTCTGAAGACATTTCATGAATTTTGATACCCACATTGCCAGGGTTTTCTCTTTGAAAATGTTCGTGGCCACTTGAGAAAAACCGGGAACCTATTCCGGATTGACAGGTTCGAGGACAAATCATCAGATGGCCACTAAACATTCGGAAATATCCTACTGGAAAAATTTCCTCTATGTTGATACCCATATTGCCAAGGTTTCAATCATAATGTGTTCATGACCACTCGAAGCCCCACAGGTATCTATCCCAGAAAGACAGGTCCGAGAACAAATCATCAGATGGCCACAAAACGCTGAGAAATATCCTACTGGGGAAATATCATGAATTTTGATACCCATATTGCCAGGGTTTTCTACTAAAAATGTTCATGGTCACTTAGGGGCCCAATGGGAACCTGTTACAGAATGGCCGTTCTAAGAACAAGTCAGCATGTGGCCCGCAATGGAAAGTGAAGAAATAGTTTCTAGAAATTATTCCGAAGATTCATGACATCCATCTTCCCGGAAATTTCAATAGATGTTCTTCCAAATAGTGTCTCCGTAGCGGACCACAGCCACGGAAACCCAGATTTACGAGAACCATATGGGGAATTCAAAAGGTCATTGCCGATAATTTTCATTAAGCAAATTTTGAATCTAACGGTGCCAAAAGAATTAAAAACGGTCAATAATTGCCAGAGTTATAATCATTTGAATTTGCTGGGTACCCGAGTACCCGTCAAACACTTAAGGGGTAAACAAATCGAGCTGAATTGAAGCTGGCTGAAATGCCGTTTTAGGACTCATTGATATTATCTTATTATGGGAAAAATCAGCTGAAAAAAGCATTTTAAAACCATTTTGCCTCCAGTACGGAAATGCATCAAACGGGCAAATTGACACTGAAGGAAGTCATCATAAGAGCCAAATAGTTTTATAATAGTCAAATTGCGAAGAAAAAAAAAATTGGCAATTCTATGGCAAAACTGTGATTATTTTCCAATCGCCATATTGAGATATAAGAAATAATTGAAATGTCGGAAAATAAATGCATCAAATTTGCAATGGTATGCAAATAAACTGTAGATTGGAGACTTATTTCGGCATTCTTTTAGATAATCTCATCCAATTCCAAGCACTTTTCAGGAAGTTCATGATTAATTTATCAAATGTATTTTTTTAAATTTGATTTATGTTGTGGTAAATTCGCATAATTTCGAGGCACATTAATTTTCGGCTCTTATCGCGCCAATATTTACCGTAAAAATAAATGCGCATATAATTTGGAGCATAATACGCTGTAGAAAACACAATTTGTTTTAGATATTTTGCTATCAAACAAAATTTTCCGCAAAAACAATAGATCTCTTTTTTACTGCAAAATTAATCAGAAGAGCAGAGAATCGAACAAAGCAGAATAACAAAAACAACCTCGATTTCACAGTGAAGTTTGACAGTTGTGGACCATTTGGCCGCAAAAATTCTGGTTTTCTTGGCAGCCAAAAGGTTTTATGAAGGTTCTCATGTGGTCATAGCATCTATCACTAGAACATTTTCAAAATCTCTATGTTCTTATAAAGGTTTTATTAAACTTGTTTTCACAACCGTTTCTATAGAGTGGGCCATTTTGTACAAATTCGGCTTTAAAGAAGCATAGAGGAGGTGTTGGTAGACAAAACAGTTTTGATTGTAGTTTTGCATTTACTAGCGAACCGGAGAAGTGTTAATACGGCTCATGGAATAAACTAAAATTGCTTTTCCCCCCCCCCACTCTAGGCTTGCTGCTGTTTATATGCAAAAAGTTGAATTCCTACTGTTTTTAGTGCTGAAAGTGTTTTCATGCTAAAAACTTTTAATAAGATGTCACTGAATTTCAGCTCCCTGTTTTAAAATAAACTTGGAAATTTCGTAGTTTCAAACCTGAAAAGGTCCCCGGTTACCCTGTCAAACACATAAAAGTTAACTAGAAAATAAGAAGAATGATTGTACTCTCCATTCCAACTACCTTTTGGCTTATTCTACAGATGCGTACTGTGTAGATTCTTTCAGTGTCGTGTACTAATACTCGACCGAGTACACGACACTGAAGAAGTCTGCACATTGTAGAGCGAAATACGCGTATCTGTCAAGATAAGCAATAAAGGTAGTTGGAATTAAATGGAAATTACTAATCATTCTTCTTATTTCCTAGTTACAGGTATTCCACTAAACAGCTCACACTCTCCATTATACATAAGGGCTAACAAAAATAGCGTTTTATGATTTTTAAATACATCTTATAAGATTTTTATTGGATATGCTAAAAAAAAATAACACTCTATTATTGACTAATAAAAAGATGATGTATGGATTTCCTGTCATCCGTAAACTTATTTAGAAACATTTATTGAAGCCAACATGTTTTTAAGGCCACCCAAATATTCGTTGGATACAGATTGAATAAAAACACATTCACTAGCAGAATTGCTTCATTTTATTCTAAAGACACATATTGGATAGTATGTCTTACATCAAACAATGTTCAAGTGTTAGAAGTCACCCGAGAACTTTTTGGAATATAGATCTTAAGATCAATCAGCATATCAAATATATTTTCGGACGTATTCACAGATTTCAAAGCCTCATTTTAGTCTATGGACTCAAGTTACGAAGGGAGTCTATCTACATTGTCGAATGTTTACCGTAAACCGAAAACTCCTTGAACTATAAATCTACAGACTTTCAAATGGACTATCGTTTTCCGTATTTATTTATCATGCATTTATCAGTGTCCAGTGTTTTTCAAGGGCTCTAGGTCATTTGAAATATAGAGACCGTGAGATCAAAATACTTTCACATACTAATCTTAACCTTGACCCTCATTATAACAAAATATTACTCCAAGTGGGACAATTATGTGTCTAAATTACAAGTTGGAATAAAAAATTTACTCATCTTTAAAAAATAATCGTTAAAATGTTAAAATAAAAACTAATAAAAATTTGTAAAGAAATACAATATCTTAAATTTCAGAGTGTACTCCATGGGCACTGTATATTACAATGCAATAATACGATAATATCATGTGATAACATAAAATAATAAAATGACATAACAAAATAATATCATTAATGTATAATAAAATAAGCACGACAGTTAATGATATTAAAATGTATAACTCTATCTAGATATTCAGAAAAAAAAAATATATACGCATAAGTTCAGTCGATTTTTTCTTTTAGAACCTCAGATATCTTTCTGATAATAATGATGATGATGATGATTTTCTTCGGTCAACTTTAGCTTCAGTGTGCTTGTTAAAAATTATCTAAGGAATGGAGCCTCGAATCTGCGAGAATTATATAACTCTTGATTACGTTGTATTAATAGACTTTCTTATATATATATATATTGATTACCCGAAGAAAAGATTACTAGAATACATAATTATTAGCAATCAAGAATCGTAAATATTGGTATCCATAAGCAAAGGCCGCTGTAGGTGGACTCAGGTCGAGACCAACGGCACAAATCGCACTATAAGTTTTGGTTTTATGGTCCTAACTGGAACAGAGAAGCGTTACACCCAAAATCCGCGAGAAGCAGTGGGCGCTGTTATGAGCAGAGCACTTACTATATTTCCTACTGTGCAAACACTTAACAGTTCTAGTCGATTCGAACTGTTTACCGTCCATTTTCAATCGATCACGTTAAGATTCTAAGAGGGCCGATTGATGGGCATTATGACTCAGCCCTTGGATTTATGACGTTGAATGCATCAAGGAAACTGATAACATCGCAAATTCACCCTCTCGCCTATAGACTTGAATAAATGAGCCATTTAACGAAAGCTCCAGTCCATGGGAAATTGCAAAGCTAGAAACCAACGTAGCAGATTTTCTGACAAAAAATGAGTTTCGAGAATCAAACGACCCGCGACGATAAGTGCCTGATATGTCTGGGACACCGTCGTGGTAAACACTTATGGTCCTTACTCTAAATTCGGAGGAACCTACATCCTCGTACTACTCAACTTCAGATTGAGGTTCGACAAGTCCAATAAATAGTCACACTGTTCCATGCATGATGTTTAAACTTTATTTTCTACTCCGCTGTTTCCAAAACATTATAATTATTTAGACGAAGCTTACATAAAAAATGATAAACAAGGACAGTGAGCTACGGGAACAACTGTAATGATGAGCTACAAGCCACAGTGAGGGCTTTTTGCGGCCGCACTCGCCTTAACCAAAGTGCCTCCGGAAGTAACGATACTAGCGAGAAATTTGGAAAAATGTCTTCTAGGTCATCAACATAACTAAATCTCAACATGACCGTGCGAGATCGTGATGCCAGACAACGATGAAAATCTAAAGACGTTCACCATCGTTCTGCTCGGGAACCTGAAACGAATAAGAATAAATATGTATATAAACATTACATTTACCTTTCTTTTTCGCTTGATCGTCGGTGTTGGCATCGAATAGGAAGCAATGTTATACATCCGGATCAACGTTTTTTAAATGAATTGCGCAAAAAATTATACAATGATAAACATTCAATTATATGAAAACACAAAATTCGCCATCTAATAAGAACTGTCAAAACATTTGCCTTCTTCCTTTTGCTCACTTCACAACTCAACAGCTCACCGTAATCCACCTTACGGTGGATTGATGAGCTGCATGATGGTTGTGGATGAACTTTTATCGTGTAGCGCGACATCGCTGTGACATTGTCAGGCAAACTCATAAAAAAAAAACGATAGGTGAGAAAAACAACAGCACTCTGTTTATTATATTTTAAAAGATTTGTTTGAAATACATAAGCTTGTCGTTTTTTCCGTTTATCACTTTTTCTCTAAACAAAATCACTAAAAGATTTTATTATTCAGCTGTTACGCAGGGATTCTTTGAATACAGCTTAAATGGAATTTACATTGTTTTCATTATTGTTACTCTGTAAGTCGAATAAAGTGTTCAAAATTCAAAATACTCTCTTCTTATCGATAAAGACAGATAAGAAGAAAGTATTTTGAATTATCTAAGGGCGATACAAATAATTTGTTTAGTCGAAAATGTTGGAGGACAAAAATAAATTGGTATTGGGAGAAACAATTTTTAATGATCATTTACTTGTTTTTAATAGTTTAACCACTTTTTAAATTGACTGACTTTTTCAGTTTTTTCGCTAACGATCTCGGACATAAAATTAATGAAATACTTGAATCGGCCTTATTTTCGCACATGGTTATCGTTCAGATCATTTAGCATGCAAGATCTTTGACCGTTCCCTTGTGTTGTAATCCATTAACACAACGGCATCTTTTTTGAAATAACCGTATTTTAATATTACTGGATTAAACCTGATCAAATGCTAACAGCTTGGGGGGCATCCATTAAGTACGTCACGCGATTTTTTAACTAAATTGCCCCCTCTCCCTTATGTCACGTTTCGCCACCAATTTACAAACCCCCTATGAGAAAATACGTCACGCCCCACTCTCCCCCCACCCCTTCGAAACAATTTTTTTTTTCATTTTGGAATTCAACTTTCAAATATGCTTATATTTTTTCAAAAATAAAAGATTTTCACAAAAAAGGGGAAAACCTCTCACTCCAGAATTATTCCTCTTCGATCTACGGCAACTTAAGGGTACCCTCCCCTGGATTTGGGCAAAAATAAGGCAAAGTTTGTATTTGTGGGAGAATGAAAAGGCGTACAAACTTCCGGTTTTGACGATTAAATTCGATTATTATTCAAGATTTTAAAGAGATAAAAAAATTGCGAAAATTCAAAATGGCGGCTACAAAATGGCGATTTCCGTAAGCCTCTGCGCGCAAAACATGGGGCGACAACTTCAAGCCTGCAGCCTCTTGTAATGGACAAAAATCAAATCTAGTTATCATTTTTGAAAGATATTCAAATTTTCTACGGCTTGAACTAAATTTCAGACAATTTAAACATAAACTCATTGCATAATGATCATTTGAATTGAAAAGTTTAATTTTTCGCTCCTTTTTGTCATTTCAATCGTGTTCAAAAATTATAAATAATTAATTATTAATGCGAATTTTTAGTTCAAGCCGTACAAAAAATTATAACCTTTCAAACAGTTATTTGATGGAGGGAATCGGATTAATAGTTCAAGCCCGGGGCTTGAAGTTAGATTGAAAAACATGGTTTCGAGAAAAACGCGTTCAAAGTTTTTCAAAGCCCCCGCAGCGCAAGTGAGACAGGTGTGTTCGAGACGCTGCCATTCAATAAATATTCATTGTATCAAAAAATCCTTCTACCTTTATATTCTACGAATATGTGGCTTTCATTTTTTGCCAAAAAAAAAAACGATTTTTTGGTTCAAATTCAGGGGAGGGTTCCCTTAAGATGGTCTTCGATTGCTACGATCGGATGTGTTTCAACAACCTCCGGCTGATTCTTTCATATCCACTTCATTTTTATCCATCCATTCAAACTCGTCAGATCCACTTGAAAGTACCAGCACTTCTTGCTGACGTTTTGCAAAAATCCGCTTCGGAAGGACCTTCTTTTCGGCTTGAGTTATTTTGTGCACTCTCTTATGTTCTTTCAACATAACCTGGGATGCGAAATAAAGTCCGCAAAAGACACTCACTCTGTCTTTCAATGAACTTTTAAGCGATGGACAATAAAGATCATATGGAAGAATCTTGAAACCAGACATCGCTTTAGGCAAAATTTTGCATGGATCGCTTGAGTTCAGTACAAATACCGTTGGAAAGCATCTGGTAGCACCTTTCAGCCCCTCAGATGATTCTACTAACGGAATTGGTGGTGGCAAAAATCTTCTCTGCAACACCGTAGACAAAGAGCTTCTCATTGGTGTACAGCACGTCCTGGAACCAAATTGAACTAACTTTAGGAACATTATTTGTTTACATTGCATAAAGAAATACCTGTTGTCACATTTCACTATTTGTAAACAATACTGGCTTGTTCTAACGTGCATGACGAACCAAGATTGATCACGGACCTCGAGAGATTCAGGATCTACTTCAGAAGAATCTGAATGAACATACTCAGCCACTGTAGGACAAATGGTCAGCTCACTTCACACTTTAGCCAATGTTGTTCCAGCAAACATGAAGTTCTTATTTTACAGGTCCTCGTCTATAGTGCGCAGTTGTGAATCCAAATGCGATCCATAATGATCGTGAAGTATGATCAGACCAGCTAACTCTTTGCTAAGAGGTGCCATTCTCCTTTCCACGCGATTGAAAACGCTTCTCCCGGGAGCATTCGTAGCGATGAAAATTGCATCCAAATTATGTTCCAAAAAGTGATGAAAAGCTACCTGGATAACTTTTCGGTATCGCGGATTTTCATCCGGACCACCATCGACTTTGATGATGACTATAGGCTTTACTAGACCATCCTTTTTCATAATCGAATCGACTTCTTCCAATTCTAATAGACGCTTGATGTCAACAGTATGAGAGTAAGCAGTTGACGAGGAGTGCTTTGACGACCAAATGGCAATATGTGGGACCTGAGTAGCCAACAGCTTCTGGTTACCCTAATCCGTTGTGTTTCACTTCTATACCAGCTGTAACAGATGGGATCAGCTTATGGCGTGAAGCCACAACCCAATCATGATCTGGAAGAGTAACCTTGTATTCGACGTGCAAAAGCATAGGAGCTTGTTTGTTGGCTGCTGTAAATCCGATCACGACTCTGGCTTTATCATCCTGGCTGAGAAAAGCAACTTCATCTGGTCCAACGCTTTGCATTACTCGGAAGAAGCAATTTTACTTGTATTAAATCGACGAGGTAGTAATCTAAGGTACGTTGCAGATTTACTAAGACGAAATCCTTGTTCATGTAGTGCCAATGTGAGCTCATCCAGTGTTTTGATGCTTCTGATGCTTTCGAGCTGTCGTTTTTCTTGAGCTGCTGAACAGTGCAATGCAATGTCACAAATTGATTTCAGTAGATCTGATTATTGTTCCTCCAGACGTGGCCGACCAATATTTGTCCTTGTACTGAGAAAGTTTGCTGTAATTGTGCAAAATATTATTTTTCTTCTCTGGTACAGGCGCAGGACGCTTGGGGCAACTCGATGTACTTGGCTGTTATGGAACATCGATGAGAGTTTCTTTACGCTTTGACGACATCATATCGTTAGAAACAACTTTTGCAGGTGTGACTGCAGTCTTGCCCCAGAATTGCAACAATTTTCCATGTCGTTTTAACAAGATTGCCTCAAGATCACGTATTTTTGACTGAACCAATGCTTCGAGTTTTTCACCAGGTTCCTCGTTTTGTCCATTCTGATCCACTTTCCTATATATCTATTCACAAACAACTGTCGAAAGAAGAATTCACACAATTCACTATCAAACTATCTTTATATTGCTAATTGAAAGGCACTGCTGCTGCCATCCGAATCAGGGTGAAGGAACGGAAACGTATCCCTTTCGGATGTGCAATCAAATTCTGCCAATGGCTAACACCAACAGGCTGGGGAATTGTTAGGTCAATTTTCTTGCTGGTGCTCCAAAAGCGATGTGATTTGATGCAAAGCAATAGGTTGTCCGTGTGCAGTCGGACCGGTGTCCACAATTGGCTACCGCGGGTGGGATCAACTTGTGGATCGGAACGAAGGGACTAACGCTTATTGCTTAACCCGTAACGCTGGTAGATCACCTTTTCGTGGTGCGTTACAGCGTATCATATCTACCACCGAATCCGAATTATTTCAAACTAGGGAACATATTTGTTTTTGTAGTCAAAGGAACGTATATTAGTCCTTATAACATTTTATGTCTTGTAAAAAGCGATAATACTCGGATTGACGCACCGAAGATGAGCTTGGAATAAGGAAAACATGATTAGTCTTCATTTATGCGAATTCTCATTTTCTATTTGATGTTCTATAGTTTGAAGTGGTTAGGACTAGGATTCTGATGCATGGTCAGTATCGGAGTCATTGTTTGTTTTGTTTGCAATGAATCCAGTTTTGACTGATAAAGGGGCGCGCCTTTGAAGAGTGCTGTCACTCACAAAGGGTTTAAATAGCGGAAACTTTAAAAAATTGATTCATAGCCAACGAAACAAACAAAGACAACTGTAAAAAACACCGAATACTTCATCATTTCTCAATAGTGATGAAGTAACGCAACATGCACTAAACCAAGGATACTGGATAAACTAAAATACACTGATAGGCAAAATAAATTGCCCACCTCATCGTTTTTTCAATTTCTCTCATTTACTTGGTTCAAATTAAAGTAAACACACTGTATTTTTTTTATTATCTTATTTTTTATATTCCTTTTTAAGTTTCACTTATGGAAGACTGAAAAAAAAGGAAGTTTACTTCAAGAAAAAAAAAATCAATTTGTGTTGAAAAAAAAACAGTGACAAAATGAAGTGCCCACTTCATTTAGGCTACAGAAAACATAAATTAAAGTAAAATAAAAGCATTTCAATAATTGATGTGTCCTCCTTTGGCCTTCAGGACCTCCTGCAGGCGCTTCGACATGCTCTCGACCAGATTCTTTAGGTGCTGTGGATCTAGCTCTTCCCAGGCGCGCTCCAGGGCTTCAAAATAGTTATTTTTATTGGTAACACCAGTTTTGTCAACCCTGGCATCGAGAATCGCCCACAAATTCTCGATGGGATTGAGGTCCGGGCTTTGTGGAGGCCATTCCAGCGGTTTGATCCGACAAGACCGGAAGAAAGACTTGGTCTTCTTGGCAGTATGCTTCGGGTCGTTGTCCTGCTGGAATACGAACTTCTCTTCAAGGCCCGTCTGGATCAGCGAAACCTCCAGATTTTCTCGCAGGATGTTGATGTAAGAATCTGCCGTCATTATCCCGTCGATTTTCACAATGCTTCCCACTCCACCCCACGAAAAACACCCCCAGACCATCACATTTCCTCCTCCATGCTTCATCGTGCCTTGGATGTGGCGCTCCTGAAGCTCCTCTCCCGATCTGCACCAAACACGAACCCGCCGCTTTCGGTTAAACAGCTCGAATTTTGATTCGTCCGTCCAGATAACCGTTTTCCATAACTCTAGGGGCTTATCAGCATGCTCCTAAGCAAACTTAAGCCGTTTGTCTTTGTTTGCCTTGCTGATAAATTGGCGCTTCCGGGCAAGTTTGCTATTCAACCCCTGTGCTACGAGACGGCGACGAACAGTTCGACCGGAAACTGATAACTGAAGGGTTTCCTGGATCTCGCGGACAGTTACCTTCGGGTTCTTCTTGACTTCCGTTTTCCGCTTCCTGCCTCTGCCAGGGCGATCCACCACTGATCCAAACGTTTTAAGCTTCAGAAGAATTTTGCCAACCGCTGCCTTACTGATACTGTACTTCTTAGCGACAACCCGGTGCGATTCACCGTTTTGCACATCACGAACGACCAATTTTCGAATACACAAGGGAATTGCTTTCGAAAGCACTGCGTTCTCCATTTTTTTCAATTGAATCAAATGCGATCACGTATACAAATGCACCAGGTTGAGCCGTTTGCTTCAAAACATGTCAAAATATCAAAACATAAACAATCAAGGGGTCTTCCAATGGAAACTTATCGAAAACATATCGATTTTTGAAGTGGGCACTTTATTTTGTCACTGTTTTTTTTTTTCAACACAAATTGATTTCTTTTTTCTTTAAGTAAAACTCCTTTTCTTTCAGTATTCCATAAGTGAAACTTAAAAAGAATATAAAAAATAAGATAATAAAAAAAAACAGTGTGTTTACTTTAATTTGAACCAAGTAAATGAGAGAAATTGAAAAAAACTAAGAGGTGGGCACTTTATTTTGCCTATCAGTGTAGATCAAATTACTGGTCGCAGTGGTTTATGTCCCGAACAGAGGAAAAAAAACGCTTATTGCTTACTTATTCGTTGACGATTCAGTAGCAGCAACAATCCAGTGCCTATAGTGGAGTAGGAAAATCTTCACTAGATGATGAACAGTTTTCTCTAAGATAACACTTTATTCCAATGTCGCTTGGTTAACACTTTATACAAAACTGATGCGCTATGCGCAAAGCACAACCGCCTTTATAATGATGCTGACCACGTGATCGAATCTTCTCGATGCGCATCGTCGACGCGTATCTTTGAAGCAGGAACATTCCAGACGCGTCGTGGTCCTCGGCGCCGTCGGTTCTCTGTTTTCGTCGTCGTCTCATCCTTTCGCTCTTATCGTATCGTCGCTCTCCGAATGATGGCACTCATGAGTGGAACTATCATCAGCATCATCATTGCATACCATAGCACTTGTTGTCGGTAGCAAGTGAGCTGAAGAAAATGGTCGTTCGGATGGGAAGTATACGTATACAAACAGGTGTTGCGGGGAAGCGAACAACGCGCAGTGTGATTCAGGGGCAAGGGAAAAGGAATGCAAAGACAGATTGACGTCGAACTAATTATGATAGGAAATGGGAACAAGAGAAAATAGGAATGAAAACGATATAGCCAAAAACAAAAACAAAAACCATGCTTCAGCTACCGAACAAAATTTGTTCAAAACGTTCGTATTACTTGGCAGAAACTGAAGGCAATTTAGTAGGCCTTGTATGTTGGAGTGATTATATCATTTATCTTTTCCTTTTTATACGTTTTGAAGTTAATTTGAAAAGAAAATACAAGTGACGTCACAAAAATTCAAACCCCCAACGTCACATATCGTCACGATTGTTTTAACCCCCTCCCCCCTGATTGCGTAACGTACTTTATGGATGACCCCTTGCCAGTGTTTTTTTTTTTAAACTACACATCCGTAGCGTTCATAGTTTCACCAAATGATATTTTTCTGCAACTGAACGTATGAAGCAACTTAGTGCAAATATTTGCTTTGAAATTCAAATTTCCTATAGTGTTCGGAATATGAAGTTAAAAGG
This sequence comes from Aedes koreicus, assembly GCA_024533555.2. NCBI lineage: Eukaryota > Metazoa > Arthropoda > Insecta > Diptera > Culicidae > Aedes > Aedes koreicus. The sequence goes on along the minus strand of JAHHFK020005778.1, from coordinate 102,998 downwards.
TTCCAAAATGTAATAAAACTGTTACTTGCAGAACAGAAGACTAACCTGTAAAACAGTCGAGCAAAGGGTACATGAAATTTGCGTATAAAAAGTTTTATCCAATTGCGATAATCGGCGAACTATGTGGCGAGCACTCGGCACTGAAGAAGTCTGTAAGTCGCAGACGAAATAGGCCTATCTGTCAAAAGATAAGCTATCTGTAGTGGAATTTAACGGAATTTGCTCGCGTTTACTAGTGATAGTTTAAAAAAGTGTTTCAGTTTTTTTTTTATTTTTTAGAAAAAGTGATCAAGTGAAGTGTTAATTTAAATTTTCCTAGTTTTTCAATTTTTTTTGTTTCAAAAGAAAATTTTAAAAAAAAATGTTTTTCCCAGGCCCCCCCCCACCCCACCCCCCCCCTTTTTTTTCCTCCCGCGGTACCCCCCCAAAAAAACAAACACCCCCTTCCCCCCCCCCCCCCGGACCGCCAAGGCCCCCCCCCGTTTACGCTTGAACTCGAGTTTTACGCCTTATGTTTAAACTCGAGTTTTGCACTTGAGCTCGAATCTGAGTGCAAATACGTCGCGTTCATCCGTCGCGTGAGGTGTGCTCGGTAAACATAAACAAGAGAGTGAGAGAGCGCGTATTGGATAAACGCACACTAGTGAGAGCCAAGCTCAAGCTCAGCGCCGCTCATGTTTTGGTGAAGACTGTTTGTCATTGAATGCATGGTACATGGTCAATTTTAAGCTGCATATAGCATTACTGAAGAGATGACAAACAGATGACTACCAGCTGGACCTGAGGCAAGGGAGGGAGGGGGGTCTGGCTTCGTTCCCCATGTTAAGAATGTGCAGTATGACGAAAACTTCATAAGGGCCGGTCAAAGCCAAATAATAAAAACCTTTTAATATCTACCAACGATATGTGTTTGATATGTTCAAATTAGATGATACCATTTAACTATACACCAACGCGGTCCTAAGTGAATCTCGCGGTTATAACCCTTATATAACCCACCTCTTTTTTTTTAGTTCTTAAATCGAACTCTTTTTTTATTATTATTCCATAAGTGAAACTTGAAAAGAATATAAAAAATAAGATATCCAAAAAGACTACAGTGTGTTTACTTTAATTTAAACCAAATAAATGAGAGAAATTCAAAAAATTATCGCTTTATTTTGCCTATCAATGTACCTTTCTTATGTTTTTCGTTAAATCTAGAAGAACTTAGCATTAATTTGAAGGGTCAATATTGAAAATCTAGCATTTATTTATTTATTTCGTCAAACTAACGTAGACTATTACATTAACATATATTTTTTTCTTTTGTTTTTTTTTTTTTAATTTCCTTATATTATAGTACATTCATTGACTTTCATTCTCGGAAGAAAAACATTCTGTGAAACTGTGAGAGCTTTTTAAGCGTGTTTTATGTCTATAATAATAAAAATTTGTGAAAACCTCAATAAATAACCGAGTGAAAGATGCATTTCCTAATTTTTCTTTCTTTACACTTTATTTGACACCCTATGCATCTATATTTACAATTCTACGATTCCCTGTGACAATTTATGATATTCAAAAGCAAGCTAAATTTTTGATTCAAGTCTTTGGGAAATCCATGGTAGTCTAGAATCCGAAATTGTAATAAGTGTAGATAATATAACTATGTCACAGTCACCATGAATCAATGGAGACACATGATACTTTAGTCGCATTTGGGTATGGCGCAAAAACCCAAAACTTGATAACTTCAAAAAAATATATCTCGAAACCGAAAAAAGATTCTCCTCTAAATTTTTATCTATTGTGGAATTTATAACTTCAAAAATATTTATCTTGAAAACGAAAAAAGATTCTCCTCTAATTTTTTATCTATTGTGTAGAACAGTCTATATTTTCAAAGAAAAATATGAAATTGTATAGCGCCCTCTGATCAGACACCATGAAAATTGCAAAATACAAATACAATCAATGTTTATTAGTACAAAATTCGAATTTTTCATTGCCATCATATTTTTTGTCTAAAGTATGTTTAATCATCTTTCATTTGGTATTTAAACATTTGGATTCGGCGCAGTCGTTATGATTTCTTGAAGAAAGTCATTTTCGATAAAAAAAAAAATGATTTTTGTAACCACCCTGGCATGGAAATGGTCACCCTAATGAAAAAATAAAAGAAAATCGTGTCTAATATTTTGTGATAAGAAACAAAAGTACTATTTATATATATTTAGACTATCATACATCTGTATACAGCAATTCCATACAAAAAAGATATATGATCTCTCAGCATTTCATAATAATTGGTAGTTTTGTTCTTTATTGAAAAATATTCGACCCTAGAACAGTATAAAGAAAAATATTACAACATGTCTTATAAAATTAAATCTTTTATTGAAATTTTATCTCAGATATTTGGAATGATCTATTCTGTTTTCAGGTTTTCCAGGACTAGAAGGATATTAATGCATAACTAATTTTTATCTATTTTTCAGTAACAATCCATTGGATGCACCATTTAAGTTTAAAATTTGAATAAATTAGCATTCTTGTCTATAATGGTATCCTAATTTTTCGTGTACAAAATATACTAAATATTAAATAACACATAACGGGGGAAAGGGAGGGACCATCAGGGCACCCAAGTAAAACGATTTGGATAGGGAGCATGGGACTGCCTCCTCCCTATTGTTAACATTTCGCGGAACGAGGGTGGGCTCTTCGACCCCATCTATTGGGTTTATTCTGTCAAACGAGGGCTCGATTCTAGTGCTGTCTGTGTGACCTAGCTTTTGGAAGGAGATTCTTTTTCCTAAGTGTATCTGCTTACGGGTCCGCCCAAACGTTTTTTGCCCTTCATACATGAGCTTGATGATCACAAACAATAATAGAATCCTGATCAAATCGTTTTTCAGATTATTCCACTGCTATGGGAAGTTACCTTGCTACAATAGATGGTAGTATTATATCATCATCATATTGAAAAATATTCGACACATTTATTTTTATTCCATTATTAGGGTGGCCGTTTCTGCGTTAGAGTGGTCCAAAAAATCGACTTTTTTCAAAAATGATTTATTCAAAAAAATCATAGCTTTTGAAACACTGGGCCGATTTTATCAATTAAAAATACAAATGACAGATAATTAAACATACTTATAAGGAAAAATAGAAAAACACCTCCTTTACTGCAACATTGATTATGAAAACATAGATTCTTTTAGTTTTTTAAGGTTTTCATGCTCTCGGGACCAAAGAGCAGACTCGTTTTGCCTCGTTTTTATATTTTTTTCTTGAAAGATTGGACCATATTTACTTAACGTATCAAAAAATTGGCGATGTATGTCTTTTAGTTTTTGAGATAAGTTTTAAAAAAAATACTATGTTTATAGGTTTTGCTGAGGTTATCCTACTACGCGTTTTGATTACCTGAAGGAACTTGCCAACCAGGCGTCCCCATCAATCAGAAGTAATTTTCATAAGTTCATTTAGCTTTTTGAGAGCTAAGTGATGGTCCAAAAACCACGTGTTCTCATTTTTGGGAAAACTCGGCCTTCCCCCTTTTTAGTGGTTCTCCGTCCATACCAAAATTACTAAATAAAAAAGGAATTATGTCAGCACCTACAAACAATGTAAACAGAACTTACATCCTTTCACGCGTTCACCTTTTTTTCGATGACGTTCGTGAGTTTTTTGATGACGAAAACATAAGCCGCGCATGCCCTGAAAAAACAGATTGTGTTATTAGTACTAATAAAAAAGGCAAAGTTTTCGTGCAACGCAGTAATATGCATTGTATCAGTATTGTGCAATCTTCAAGAGGCTTCTGCCATTTTTAAAGAGCAGCTTCCCGAAATAAAAATTGGATTTTCCATGTTCGCGAGTAAGCGGCCTAAACATTGCATCCTGGCTGGTACGAGTGGAACGCATACTGTGTGTGTGTAGGCATCTACCACCAAAATGTAAAATTGTTTTATAAGACCATACTAGACAAAAAAAAAATACTTCCACGAAAAACTTGGTCAAGACCTAATTTATCTTCTTAGTGAAAATCAAGTTTTTTTTTTAGTTCCTTGATTATCGCGATTTTCAGCCCTGGACTGGTTCATCTCCCGTCGTAGTAACTCAAATAGCTTTTGGGTATTTTCGTAACATGTCCGGGGTGAGATACGAACTCGTGACTTTGGCGTGAGAGGTATGGATGTTAACCTTTACGCCGGGGTCGCCCCCCCTCCCCTCGTTAATCATGGTGAATTTCTGCAATTAAAGCAGTGGCGTCAAACAGAGCGTTGCTTTATGGATCTGGTGGAAATGGAAATACAAGAATTTATAGATACATTTTTAGAGAAAATTTATGATTTACAGCAAGAAAGCTATTTGAAACACCTAAAAAGCAATTTAAAACCTACTGATTGTATGCAGCAACCACTCGCTTGTGATCCTTCACACAGTACGGAACACTTTTTCTACCATTCATCTTCTTCCGATCGACAGTTAAACGTTCCCCGAAACATTTTATGACACGACATGACACATTGTAGACTGGTGAATTTTCAACAACTTTCCGATGGCTCGGTGCGAAAGAAGTGGGTTGAAAAGGTGAGTGTGCGAAATGTTCTCACGCACCTGCTGTTCCTTCGAATCCATTTTCGAAACTACATCACATTTCACAATGAAACTCACGCAGTGTTAATAATACACGCTGAGGTCATTTCGCCCAAAATTTCGTTGAAATCAACCCAAAGGGCGAAATGTTACAGCTTATTGAAAGTGATGCATTTTAACTGTGGACACCCTTTATTAAAACGCAATGCAGCAAAAGCAAGTTTACAAGGCTATCTCATAACTACGGCAAATGAACTACATATATGAGCCACTTCTAAGAAAAATTCCAAAATACAGTACGACTATTATTCAGAGCCTGTTTACAAAACCCAAAAGAAATTGAAAAACTGCTATGCTCGCGTGAAACAAATGTCGAGAACCTAATCATATCATTTGTTAAACCTAAAGATGGAATGTATATTATCGTAAAACGATTCCCGTTCTCCAGTGATGAAACATGTGTGAAACTGTAAAATAATCATGATTTGATGTGATAGGAAGCCACCACCAGTGCAGGACTTGCTATGGCGTACAGTTCCTCCTTATGGCAAGATCAAACTGTACAAACCTGTAATCCTCACTATTCCGTTGTATGAAGGGCCAAAACAACAGGACAACATTTGAATAGTGGCTAGATCCGGCCAGAAGATCGTAGGGCCCTCGTGTTGCTTCAACAGAGGAAGCAGACGCTACTGTAGACACTCCTTGAGGTATATCTCCCCTTTTATAGTACCGTTAGTCATGAACGGTGCACTCCGTTTGCCACAGAAGCAGATCGCTTGCCAAATCTTGTAGTTCTTAGCAAACTTCGAAAGGTTCTGCTTCCTTACTTCCTCCAGAACATCAAACTTGTGCTGGGTGGTGAAGAACAGTAGCCCCGGAAGCTGCCGGAAGTCCGCCATGAAACAAGTCTTATCATCCATGATGAGACAATGAGGCTTCGTCAGCATCTGGGTGTACAGTTTTCCACCGTATTTTGCCGTTCGTCACGATTTGGAGTCTTGTGCACTTTGTACGTATGCAGTCCCCTCCGGTCCTTGGCTCTCTGAACGAAAGACTTGGACGGATTCAACTTTTTTGCCACATCCCTGACCGAAGCATTGGGAATCCCCTTAAACGCTTTCACGACACACTTGTGATCCTGATCACTATTAGAACATTTATTCTGACCCCATTTCTCCTTCCGTTCGATACTCAGAGTTTCGTAGTAACGTTTAATCACACGACTCACCGTTGACTGCACGATTCCGAGTTGTTTTCCGACGTCTCGATGAGAGAGTTGAGGATTTTCCAGGTGCTTGCGCAAAATCAATTCGCGACGTTGCTTTTTGGGTGACGCCATTGTTTTTTCAATTTTCGAAAAACAGAGCGATAGAAATACAACAACAAAAAAACATTCTAAACTACTTCCACCCAAATTTTCAAGAGGAAATACCCAATGGGTAATTTTCTACTGCGTTTTTTCCGTGATGCAATTTGATGTGGGACATCCATACCTCTCACACCAAAGTCACGAGTTCGAATCTCACCCCCGGACGTTTTACAAAAATACCCAAAAGGTATTTGAGTTACTACGACGGGAGATGAACCAGTCCAGGGCTGAAAATCGCGATAATCAAGGAACTAAAAAACTTGATTTTCACTAAGCAGAGAAATTCGGTCTTGAACAAGTTTTTCGTGGAAGTATTTTTTTTGTCTAATATGGTCTTATAAATCAATTTTACGCTTTGGTGGTAGATGCATACACACACACAGTATGCGTTCCACTCGTACCAGCCAGGATGCAATGTTTAAGCCGCTTTATATATATGAATATATATATATATATATATATATATATATATATATATATATATATATATATATATATATATATATATATATATATATATATATATATATATATATATTATATATTTATATATATATATATATATATATATATATATATATATATATATATATATATATATATATATATATATATATATATATATATATATATATATATATATATATATATATATATATATATATATATATATATATATATATATATATATATATATATATATATATATATATATATATATATATATATATATATATATATATATATATATATATATATATATATATATATATATATATATATATATATATATATATATATATATATATATATATATATATATATATATATATATATATATATATATATATATATATATATATATATATATATATATATATATATATATATATATATATATATATATATATATATATATATATATATATATATATATATATTACCTCCTCCTCCAGCGTCATTGTTAGACGCAAATACAATTGTCGATGGATCAACTCCTCTTCCTCATCCATTTTTTCTTCTTTCGAGCTCGGCTAACGATGGTTTGGTCGGAATGTCTGGTGGGGGAACACCTCTAGGTCCACTCTTCGCAAGCGGCCATGTAGGACCATCCCCACATCAAATAGCTGCAAGACAGGTGGTTACAAAGGAGTTGCCGATATTTTCAGGGGATATTCATCAGCAGTTATCAGCATTCGTCGGAAGCTTGCGGGTACTCCAACGCTGAAAATCTTCTGCGTTTGCAACGTAGCCTAAAAGGTAGTGCAAAGGAGTCAGTTAGCAGCTTTTTACTCCACCCGTCGACGGTACCTCAAGTCATGTACACTCTGCAGCAGTTGTACGGGCGACCGGAACAAATCGTGAACAATATGATCGCCCAGGTTCGAGAAACCCCCCCTCCGAAGCACGATCAGTTGGAGACTCTGGTCAGCTTTGGGCTGGTAGTTCAAAATTTGCGTGGACACTTGAAGGCGGTTTGACTGGAGAGGCATCTCTAACCCGATTCTACTCCAAGAGCTGGTGGACAAGCTACCAGAAACAGTAAAATTCAACTGGGCACTTCATCAAGAACAAGTTCCTGAAGGGGATCTGAACGTGTTCAGCAACTATATGGCAAAAATAGCCTCGCCCGCAAGCGGCGTAACCCAGTTGGCACTCATTCCGCAGAAAGTTGCTTAATAAGAGCGAGGTCGACAGAAGGAGAGATCATTCGTAAACACACACACCAAATTGAAAAATGTGTGTCGTTCAAAGCGGTGGATTTGGACGGCAAATGGAAAACGGTAAAGGCGAACAAACTTTGTGCTCGCATGCAAGGTGGCCGTGCAAAGGGGATGTGTGTAGAATCAACGACTGCCCTAAGCCACATCACCGTTTACTCCATTTTCATCCAACGGCGGTGGTGAGGACTAATAGTGCAGCTGTAACCGTTCATCGTCAGGTATCGTCATAAACACTCTTCCACATTCTTCCTGTTACTCTGTACGGTAAAAACGGGCAGTTTAATACCTATGCATTCCTCGACGACGGATCATCGGTGACACTCGTAGAGCGGTACATCGCAGAAGCCCTCGGAGTCAACGGCGAGGTGGAAACGCTTCATATAGAATGGACTTGAGGCGTCAACAAGACTATTGCCGGAGCAGAAGTCGTAACAATGGACATATCCGAATTTGGCGGGAGCAAGCGTTACAAGCTTTCGGAAGTGTATACTGTTGACAACCTTGGCTTACCACAACAGACCACGGACTATGCAGAACTCGTTACACGATTCGCACATCTCGACAAACTCCCAGTGAAAAGTTACAGGTCCGCTGTACCAGGAATGCTCATAGGACAGAGCAATTGTCACCTGCTAGCTACATTAAAGTTGCGGGAGGGTAGATTAAACGAGCCGATTGCAACAAAGACCCGGATAGGATGGACGGTACGGAAGCCACAAATCAGCACGCTGCATAGACAGCTCCACATGTATACTGAGCTGAGAATCGTGGATCTTCACGAGTACGTTCCGCGTTTTTTCGACGTCGAGAGTCTAGGTGTTGCCTTTGTACCAGCGGTGAAAGGAGCCGAAGAAGATCGTGCTTGCAAAATCTTGGATGAAACTACGCGCCGTACAACCAGCGGAATGTTCGAGATAGGGCTACTTTGGAAGTATGACTACATCGAGTTCCCTGACAGCCGATCGCTGGCAGAACGACGCTTCAAGTGTCTCGAGAAGCGTTCAGCCCGGAACCCCGAGCTCTATGATAGCGTGCGGAAACAAATAGTGGAATTCAAGGATAAAGGATACACGAAGCGACGGCGGATGATATCGACGGTTTTGACTTGCGGCGTACCTGGTATATGCCGATCGGAGTTGTCGTCAATGTGAATAAACCTGGACCAGTGCGAGCTATCTGGGGCGCGGCGGCGAAAAGTCGACGGGGTATCTTTGAACTCCTTGTTGCTTAAGGGACCAGATCTGCTTACACCGTTACTGTCTGTGCTGTTTGCTTATCGGGAGCGTGAAGTGGCAGTATCAGCAGATGTCAAAGAAATGTTTCTGCAGATGCTAGTCCGGGAACAGGATCGCAGGGCGTTGCTGTTTCCGTACCGAAGTTCCCCTGAGCTCCCGATGAGTACCATGGTGTCTGATGTGGCAATATTGGGAGCTGCCTGCTCCCAAGCGCATTCGCAGTATGTAAAAAACTTTAACGCGACCGAACAAGAAGCAGAGCTTCCAAGAGGAGCAGTGGCAGTGAAGAAACGACATTACATGGATGACTACGTGGACAGTTTCGATACGGCTGAGGAAGCATTCGAAGTGGCCATGGAGGTGATCGAAGTCCACAAACGAGCGGGGTTCCATATCCGCAATTGGATGTCTAGCGACAGGAGCCTATTGGAAAAACTTGGAGAAGCGAACTTAAAGCCGTCGAAAGCCATGCTACCGGAGATGGAAATTGGATTCGAGCGAGTGTTGGGAATGGCGTGGATACAAGAGGAAGACGAGTTTGTATTTTCGTTGCAGTTTGGCGAGAAAGTTAGAATCTGGCTGGACGGTGCTTCCATACCAACAAAGAGGGAAATGCTTAGTCTAGTTATGAGCCTCTACGATCCTTTGAGATTGGTGGCATCCTTCGTCATCCACGGGAAAATCTTGATCCAAGAAGTCTGGCGAACTGACACGGATTGGGACAGCAACATTCCAATGGAGATAGCTACACGCTGGATGGAATGGTTGACTGTCCTGAAGAACATGACTGAGTTGCGTATTCCTCGGTGTTACTTTCTAGGATACAATCCAGAAAGCTACAACAATCTCGAGATGCATGTTTTCGTAGACGCGAGTGCACAAGCTTATGCAGCGGTTGCATATTTCCGCATCATAGACCGAGGGCAGATTAGGGTTACTCTTGTTTCGTCGAAAACAAAGGTCGCGCCGCTTCGAGGACATTCGATCCCACGATGGGAATTGATGGCTGCCTTGCTGGGAGCTCGCTTACGTAGAAAAATTGAATAAAACCACAGACTTAAGGTGAAGAAAACGTGTTTCAAGAGTGACTCATCAACGGTTTGTTGACGCACGCCGGTATTGCCAGTTCCTAGCGTTCAGAGTCGACGAAATATTAAGTCTTTCGAGCATCGATGAATGGCAGTGTGTTTCTACAAAGGTCAACGTTGCAGATGAAGCCACCAAATGGGAAAAAGGTCCATCATGTAACGGGGATAGCCGGTGGATCCAAGGACCAGAAATCCTCTACAGCAACGAAGTACATTGTTCGATGATTCCAGAGGAAGGTGTGGATGAGAGTGACAAGGAGCTACGAGAGGCGTTCGTATGCAGCCGGAAAATCAAGGAAAAGCTAGTGGATCGATAGGTTTTCACGCCTCGAAAGAATGCTGCGAACGGTGGCGTACGTACATAATTTTGTCAACAGACTGCGGTCACCGAATACTACGGCTACTGTCGGTGTTACCAGTGTGAAAATTCAGAAAGCAGAGAGAAATTTGTGGTTAATTGCACAGTCTGAAGCGTTCCCGAATGAAGTTGTGATCATGAAGCAAAATCCACAGCAGAACATACGGCAAAAGCAATTGAGTGTTTCCAATCATGGCTAAACAGCCACCGTTCACCGACGAATTTGGAGAATTGCGTGTAGGTTATTGGACTATTAAGGCCTGTATCCACATTTGACATTGGACGCGCTGAAAAACATCGGACACCTTCATATCATTGTAACTTTTGAAATATTGCACGTAGGAATGCAAAATTTCACTGTGGTATAGCTGAGAGTCTATGATGATAATGAATATGAATGATGTTTACATTTCATGTTTAGTATTCAAGATGGCGACGAAAGAAAAACAAGTCGAGTGAATTTTGTACGGGCGTACGGCAAATCCTGACTTGTCAATACGGGACCTTGCAAAAACATTGGATTTGCCTAAATCCACTGTTCACGATGTGCTCAAATCATTTTCGGAACGTTTGACGGTGGAGAGGAAACCGAGAAGTTACAAAAACATTGGACGTGCTGATCCTGTCATGGACCGAAAGGTTAAAAGGATATTAACGAAAAACGAAAAATCTCTCCATTCGAACGGTGGCTCGTAAAATAGGGATGTCGCCTGGTTTTGTCCAAAAATCAAAACAACGTTTGGAACTTAAGTCGTATAAAGTTAAAACAGTTCCAAATCGCAACGACAAACAGAACTTGGCAGCAAAATCACGGGCTCGACGTTTGTACTGCGAATATTTGACGAAGTTCTCATGCGTTGTTATGGACGATGAAGCTTATGTCCTGGAGGATTTCAAGCAGCTTCCAGGGCTGGCTTTTTATTCTGCTATGGCCAGAAATGCTACAGCTGAGCATTTCAGAACGAAGAAGGCATCGAAATTTCCCAAAAAATACCTTGTGTGGCAAGCAATTTGCACGTGTGGCAAAAAGAGTAAATCTTTCATCACTACAGGCACAATCAACAAGGAGATCAAATGTCACAAAGAAAAACCTTTGTTCTGGCTCGATTTGGCATCATGCCACTATGCTAAAACTGTGATGGAGTGGTACCAAGCAAATCAAGTGAACATTGAACCAAAAACCTCAAACCCGCCAAATTGCCCAGAGCTACGACCAATCGAGAGATATTGGGCTCTGATGAAGCGGAAGCTTTCTGGAAAGAAGCAAGGAATCAAAGACATCAAACACTTCCAGCAAATTTGGACAAAGACGGCTTCTACGATTTCTGAAGAGTCTGTACAAACCCTAATGGACATAGTTAAGCGCAAAGCGTCTTCACGAATTGTTAAAACACATCCCATGAATCTGAAATAAACAACTACGACGAAAATACAATGCGAAATTTATGTTTTATTCATGTTTTGAGGTATCCGGATTGTTGCGGTTACAGACCTTATCATGATGATGATAATGATGGTCCCGCCATTACAAAGGTTTGAGCTAGACGATTTTATCTCTAAGATAATTAATTTGGTAACAATTCAAACCAGTTATGCAAAAAAAAAACGAACTGATTTCATCTACAGATATAAATTTCTTCAAAAGTATCCATTTGCTTCACAGCGACATAATCGTGAAAAGCTTTGATGTTAACCACAAAAATTCGCAAGTATTCCCAGCGATCAGGACATTCTGTTGCAATTCAGATCACAGAATCCAGTAAAAGGACATTATCAAAAGACAAGCCAATATCCGATCCTGCCCGTTACAGAGCCAATGCAGTTCCAACACTAAAGAGCCGCCAGCTTAGTTTAGGGCTGGCCAAGAATATCACCAGGGATGTCAAGAATGTTTCCAAACCGAAAAAATCCTGGACCGGCATTAGTCAAACTTTTACTTTCAACCACAAAAGAATTGACGAAGAATTCCCCGCCATTCAGCCAGACAACTCGCTACTATTTCATAGTACCATCTAAAGCATCAAAGGCCAATTTTTTTTTTTACGAATTCAAAAAGAAGTCCATCACATCCCTGCCTCCGGTTAGCCCGAAGAAGTGAGTTTGCTCTGCTGATATTTTATAGATTTTCATGGTAATTTCTTATGAGAAAATGGACTAGTGAAAAGTGAAATTAAGTTTCCAACACTAAAATGGCGTATATTTGTCATATTCGGCTACGCACGCGTAACGTAACGCATGATGGTAGAGGACGAGGTTATGGCTGGCCCACAATTGATACGTTGCGGATGCGTTTGCGTGGATTTGACAGTTTTCCCATAGGTTTTCTGTCAAATTTACGTCAACGCATCCGCAACGTATCAATTGTGGGTCAGCCATTAGAATGGAATCGCTTCAATGGATGAAATTCGGGAACGTGAAACAATGAACCTCTTGAACGCGGGAGTACAGGAGGAGACGGTTTGTTTTTGGGATTTTACAGATAAGTACAATTTTGTTTCTCATTCTTTGGTTTAGTGATAACATGCGTATGAATATCATTCCACATAGTGAATCAATATCAATTATACATGCTGGCTACAACCGTTACACTGTAGCTATAGCATTGTAGACTGCACTCCACGAGAGTGTGCACGCTGAGAGAGAGGTACCCGGCGGAGCGGTTGAGTGTGGGAGGCCGGCTTTGGGTGTAGTCATGTTTACCTACCGTTGGGTTCGGGTGGCTTATTTTTGGGTAAAATTTTACCTAAAAGTAGGTGACTTGTGCCCGGCGGTGGGTGGGCGTGATTGTACCTAGAGTTGGCTTTCCATACGTGGCTGCTTGGTCGGGTACTTTTTCCTTTGCGTGTTGGCACTGTTACATCAAACATTTCACATGATGAAATATTTCCAATATTGGAAAGCTTCCATTTGACAACGTAACGCCGGGTCTGTTCTTATTGCCTAATTGTCAGTAAAGGATCTCAAAAAGGAACATATTCCAATTGGAATGAAGTTCTGAACTAAGAGGTTTCGCCTGTTTTGTTTTGATTTTCTTTCTCGAATCTCGAAGCTAAGCTCTTAGTTAAGTGCTACACAATATTATTGCCTCAGCTGAAGCCCCGAAAACGACTCGCATGTGTCTTTTTGTCAATACGATTGTATACTATTGCATCTTGTGCACTTTATTGCGGATCTGATGCGATACAAAGCGTACAGGATGTGCAACTATCTAGACTTGTGAAACGAGAGGGGGGTCGTTTTGCGATAGTGTATTTGTACAATTTCGAACTACAACAAGAATAACCTTTTGCCTCAATATAACATATCCACAGACTATGATACATTAGGAAACAGTCTTAGTACATTTTTCGCTGGTGAGCTGTTGATTTCATTTGAAAGGAGAGTTTTTAATCAAATGAGGTGAGGCTTCGGGAGCCTTTGTCTGTGGAGACGGGGAAAAGAGAAAAAGTGCGGGAGTGGAATTTTGTCTCATAGTCCCCCACCACATAGGTGAAAAGAGACACTATTAACAAGAGGTGCTTTCTGTCCAATCAGGGGGTACTGTATGTTGTGGTACCAAAGGGAAAATTGTATGGGCCCGCATCAGTGGTGTAGATGCCCCGTTACTAAATTTGTTTGGGATGTTGAAAGTGGTTTTGTCTTACTATTAATGCTGTCTCATTGATTAGTACTCCTCCAAAATCCAAAATCTAATCTGATTCTAGTCTAATAAGAAAACACGAACCTCAACAGCGATGTGCACCAATCTCAGCGTAGCAGGCGATGCCCACGGTGCATTGCAGATCGTCATGGCAACTACCGTTAGGATTAGTTTGAAAAACCAAGGCTGCCAGTTTCATTAAATATTTTTAGGACACGAAAGCACAGTATATTAAATATTCTTCTTTTGATATTCTGTATTCTCAAATGGTTTAGTTTCAGGCATAACGATATTTAGCTATTGGGTAATATAAAGTCACAACAATGTAATGATCAATTTCTTGGTAACATTTAAAGGAAACCAGGGCTTTACGAATGTAACCATCAATTTAAGTAATACTAGCTGGTCCGGCAAACGTATTGTCCCAAATTAATAAGAGAATGAAAACAACAAAAATTAAAATATAAAAGAAGCTGACAACCTTGTCAATATTGTACGTTGCTTCTTTTCCTGGATTTCCAATATCTCAAAACAGTTCGTCAAAGCGTGATTTTAATTACGAGTTCAAGTGTTTAAAGGAAATATAATTCAAGTGCATGTGAATATAGTGAGTGCCTTCAGTGAGAATGTACACAAACCAAACCGAAACGAAGCTGGCGTCTAGCGGAAAACATAAAGTTTGGATCTCCAAAACTCCTGCAGATGGGAACTGTCTTCCAGCGTCTATCGTCCGTGTGCTGCAAGGCAAATACTTTACATGATTTATTGTAACTTCCATAAGATAACATCCTTAAACCCAAATATTCAGGAACCGATATTGGAACAACCCGTCACCGCAGGGAAGTTCAGAAGCTTCGGGAAAAATGTGTTAAGCATATTGGTGATAACTTGGAGGATTTCAGGTTCATGATTCTTCACGAGATATGTGAAATAAATGGATGGAACTTCGGACGCGTTTTGGGAGAAGAACACCACGGTCTAGTGCAAAGCTATCTGGATGCAATCTTGAAGGAAGGTACATGGTGTGGTTCAGAAATGATAGCTGCAGTTACGAATATGTATCAAGTGAACATCGTCATCTACACTACAGACTCGGAACCGTGGTACTTCACCGTTCCAGAGGCAACGAAGAGAATCGATCTCTTTTTCAGTGGACAGTTCCTAAAGAACCACTATGATGTGGTTGTAAAAGTAGAATCGTGCTCGACTAAATCCGTTGGCATTTCAACAACTTCAGTGAGCCCAACCATACGCCAGTTGGTAACTGTGGAGGATACCCAAGTAGAGGTAAAAATCTTGATAATGAGATATTGATCGACTTAAGAGGGAGATGCAGGGTCGAAGAGTAGTTTCATGTGTTTGTTCCCGTGATTTTCAGTCGGAGTCGAGCTGGGCTGTCGCGGTATCAAACGAATAGCATGTGAGATCTTGGTTTGATATTGCGCTTGCTTGATTTGATATTGATTGGATGTTGCGGTGCAGATTTGTGAAATTGTTCTTTGATGTTTTGTGTCTTGCTTCAGACGGACCAGAGTCAAGTTGAAATATTAAAATTCATAATTCAAAGAAAAAAAAAAAAAATTTACGCATTTTTCTTTACACGGGAAATATACAACAGAAACTAACAATTGCCGAGGAAGAAAAATGCAACAACACACCACCTGGAGATGATTTCTTCGTGTCAATTGTGAAAGCCTGGCTTGGACCGCATCTTAATAGATGGCAAATTTATGTAAACGCATTGAATCTGCGACGAGCGTTAATAAATGAACTTAATCGAAACGCCATGGTTTATATAACTAACATTTCGTCTCTTCGTGGAATGCCTCAACAACATTTCATGGACATTTTAACGCATTGGTATCAAGAAGATCATTGCGTAGAAACCAATGTTAGCGCAGCAGCAATTGCCGAGATTCTGCAGGTCAAAATGGAGATTTATACTACAAATAGTGAGAATACCACATTTCTGCCTCGAACCAATGCCGCACGGCGAACAATTTCTATTCGAGAAACGAGTAATGGAATATTTGTACCGGAGAATCCTGTTCATCTGTACGACTCGTGTCAGATAACATTTGTGAACGAGAACCAGAATGAAGATCAATCTTTTGACTGTCTGCGCGCCATGGACAATGACTATAACAGGTACTAATATAAGCCCATGAATTTTACATTTAAGTTTCTTAGTTTTAATATTTGTAAGCTGTGGGTGTGAAAGTAAAGTTATGTTAACTTAAATGGTAAAACCTTGTAAAACTTTAATTTTCCAGCCCTCAACTCTCTGCACAACAACAACGAGAAAACAACACTATACAGGCAAACAGGGCTCGTAACAGCTTTTTAGATAATCATTTAAGTAGTGAAATTAGAGTAGCTACTATCAATGTTCGAGGTTGTGCTACGAAGGCCAAAAGAGACGATATTGACCTTGAGATCTCCAAATTATCGGTAGATGTCTGTGGTATACAGGAAGCTAGATGCGGCTGGGCCTGTACGGAAACCAAAAACTACATCTGGAACTTCAGTCCCATTAAAAACAAGACGAGTCATCGTGGCACTGGAATTCTAATCAATAAAACGTCAGGAGCACATTTAAAGAATTTTCGACCAATCTCGGAAAATTTGTGTACTGCATGGGTAACTAAGGATCAAATTCAATTCCTTATAATTGTGGTTCACATCCCAGCAGACGAAAGGATGCCAGAAACGTTTGCAAGTCTATCAAATGTCATTACAAAAATACCACCAGAAGATGACTACGTGGTCTTAGGCGATTTTAACGGTCATCTTGGGTTTCGTGATGCACCGGAGTACCCCAAATATATTGGGAAAAGCCTACTTCATGAAGACACAAATGAAAATGGATTTTTCACGCTTCTATTAATGACCCAATTTGAACTCAAAGCATGTAATACCTTCTCAAAGTCGAAATCAGTATTAGTAACTTGGAATAACAGGATATCTCAATCACAAATCGACCATATATTGCTACCGGTCGCCTCTAAAATACAAGTAAGAGATAAAAGTATTAAGGCTATACAACATTCTTTGTTTAGCTCGGATCATAAAATTCTAATATCCAATATACGTAATAGTAGCAGTGGTTTCGATAATCACCGTGTAAACAGATGTACAGGAAGAGCGAAGAAATGGAACCTTCAGGCATTGAAGTGTGAAAAGGGAAAGAAACTTTTCGCTACAGCTGTAAACACAGAACTGGAAAAACTGGAAGAATCAAACGAAGTAGATAAACAATGGAACCACTTGAAAGATGTTATTCAGGAAGCCGCCTCAAAATCAATACCAATAGGAAGAAAAGAACCCAAATCACCGAACACCAAGCGGGCCTATTCTGCCTTGCAGAAAAAACTACATCAATTGGATAAGTACAAAGACGTGGATAGATGTAAGCAGGAAGTATTATGGGCAAGAAGCGAGTTTGAAAGAGTGAAACGGGAACACACATGGAAAAAATGGCAAGATTTTTTTTCAAATATCGAACATGTAAAACCAAGTCAACGAATCGGTAAAACCTACAGTTTTCTAAAACAATTCAAATCGCAAACCAAACGGAGATCGAAAGATTGTGTCAGTCAGTTTAAATGGCTAGGAGCTCTTTACGACTCGGTAACTGACGACCAAACGCTACCAATCCTCCCAGAAACAAACAGCGAACGGATTCCGGCCCCATCAATGCAGGAAATCAGTATGATTATCCAAGGTTTCAAAAATGGTACATGCGCGGGACCCGATGGTATTCCAGCGGAACTGTTTAAGGTAAAATTAGAACCATTTGTTACTGTAAGCCTTTACAACTTTTAGAAAAATATCGCATCATTGTATTAGGTGCCTTCGGTGTCTCCGAAGGTGGCTTGCCTTGTCGTGGAGCTTTGCAACTATGAAATTGTCGTAATTTAACGATTTCATATTTTCAACGCAACACTAAACTATTCATAATAATAATAACAGACATTTATTTTTAACTTTTTAACTCTTTAACTTTTGTCTCCAGAATGCTTCGGAGGCATACATAGGAAAGATCACCGAACTTGTTAAAACAATCTGGGAGACAAACGAAGCGCCCAAGGAGTTCTCTGAAACTGTACAGGTACCTATTCCCAAGAAAACATATCCCAAAGAAATCGAGGACTACAGAAGGATTACACTGTGTAATACAATATATAAAATCGTTGCTACATATCTCCTTAGGATGCTAGACGAGAGCATAGATGAGATACCGTCTTATCAGGCAGCATTTCTTCGGAACCGATCGGTTGAAGACCATATATTCACTTCAAAGAGGATAATGGAGGAATATTGGAACCACGGGAAGAACCTGTATGTGTTTTCGCTGGACTTGAGACAAGCATTCGACTCCGTTAATCAGAAATCGTTAGTTGAGGCATTACGCTTCCTAAAGGTTCCAAACTATCTGATCAACAGGATAATTTGTCTGGGGTTGAAAGAAAGAACGTCACTACAATGCAGAAACCAAAGAACACCGACAGTAGAGAAAGGAAAAGGAGTGAAACAGGGTTGCCCTCTATCACCCAGACTGTTTACGTTAGTTCTGCATCATATATTGATAAAATTGCAACAAAAATTTCCTGAGATTTCTTTAGGACAACGTAGCACTATAAAACTACCGATAATATTGGCATACGCTGACGATATCCTCATCATCTGCAACGATCTTGCGCAACTAGACAAGATAGTTGAATATCTGAAAAGTTTACTAAAAGAGGCAGGACTTCAGATACACTCAGGAAAATCAGAACTAATCGTACGAGATCCTCAATCCACAAAGCAAGCGAATGACGGAACATATACTATTGCGTCTATGAACATAAGTGCTAAACCATGCATTCGGTACCTAGGCGCTTTCCTTACTGGGATACTTGACAGACCAGAAAACGTGAAGAGAAGATGTTTGCAGGGGATACGTGCGAGTAAAATGATTCTTCCGTTTATCCAGAAAAATAAACCACCATGGGCCTTGGTACGAAAAATCTACAGCTCAGTTATAGTTCCCACGATAACATTCGGAATGAATGCAATGGCTCTTACAGCAAGCAACAGGAGAACGCTTCGAAGATTCGAGAGGAAAATTGTTCAGGAATGGTACATAGCAGGCGGTGGAAAAGATGCCGTAGCTACAAGGAACCTATTACTAGGACGGACCATTGGAAAAAGGGTCAAAATATACCGTATTATGTACTGGGGTCACATTGCTAGACGAGAAGAAAACCATCTGATTCAAGCCGCGTATAACCTGCATCTAACTGGACCCTTAAGAAAATGTAGACCCGCTGACACATGGTTTAAAAGCCTGGACAAAGAGCTGAACTCAATGGGGAAGGCAAGAGATAGCTATGAACCAATACTAACAGACAAAGCAAAACTCAAACAGGAGGTATACAAACTATACCAAATGAGAGAAAACTCGGACAGTGAACTATCGGAACAAAACTTAGGCACCTAGAATGTAATAAAATAAATTTTATCACACGGAAAATTGCTTTTATACTTAATGTCACAGTGTAGGGTCAACTTAATACCTTTCTCGTTTCAGAAGAATAACTCTAGGATTTATACAGGACACAAGGAAGTAAAAACCATCCCAGAAAGTGAACAATTGCGCTCAAACCTAGGCCCATCAGTCAGGACACAAGGTGGAAATACCTCTGTCTTTCCCAAAGAAGTCAAGACACACGGAGTGACATTAACCTTCTTAGCCACGTCACTCCCAACGACTCATCTAAAACTACAAAATCGAGACGGAAGGACGGTTGTCCCTGTTTCTTCGTTCTTACGATCCGAAAATATTCGTTGATTAACTTATCCATCAAGTGGATAATTTAATTGCCGCTTATTTTTGAATCCTCTTTCTCCCTCAACTCTACACAGTGGGCCTGGCCGTATTAATATTTTTGTCATATTACAAATATGCCGCAAATATTGATGTTGTTAAGAAAAATACTGGTTATAGTATTTTCCAGGATGCTTTTAAATACTGGCTGTGTAAGGGTTAAAATAGAAAAAAAAAAGAAAACGCTGTATGTGGTGAAGAGTTTACAAAGCGAAACCTGTAGCTCCATAAATGGGACCGTTACCAGCAGTACGGTTACAACCAGGTGTACGTCCGTTCACCTACGTGGGCGTAGACATTTTCGGTCCATATTTGGTGAAGGTAGGACGGAGTGTAGCAAAACGGTGGGTTTTTCTCTTCACTTGTCTTACAATACGGGCCACTCACTTTGAGATGGTTGCCAGATTATCAAGCGATGCGTGCAAAAAGGCAATCAGAAGATTCGTTGCCCGACGAGGCGCCCCCCAGGAATTTTATTACGACAACGGAACAAACTTTGTCGGAGCGAGCCGAGAACTTCGTGACGAAATAAACATCATTCACACGGAATTGGGCAGTACATTAACGAACCCCCCGACTCAATGGCGGTTCAACCCTCCTGCTGCTCCCCATATGGGAGGTTGTTGGGAAAATATGGTTCGCGCCGTGAAATCCGCTTTAGGATCTGTTCCAGCTGTGCGAAAATTGGATGACGAATCTTTGGCTACTGTTCTAACGGAAGCTTAAAGCATGGTCAACTCCAGACCGTTAACTTTCATTCCCCTGGAAACTGCCGACAGTGAAGCGTTGAACCCTAATCATTTTTTACTGCTGAGCTCAAACGGGATACGAGAACCAGAGAAGCTGCCAACAGATGCTTGGCACTGAAGAACAGTTTGAATGGTGAAACACATAACTTCTGGCGCCGTTGGGTGGTGGAGTAGCTACCAACCATTATTCCTCGAACAAAGTGGTTCCAGGACGTAAAGCCGATCGTTGTAGGGGACTTGGTTTTTGTAGCCGACGAGAATGTTAGGAATCGTTGGATACGAGGAACAGTAATCCATACGATTCCGGGGAAGGACGGCGTGGTTCACAGTGCGGAAATGCAAACGTCAAGAGGAGTGATTATAAGACCAGCTACAAAGTTGGCTGTTTTTGGACGCTTAAAGTTTTGATGACACCAAATTGGAAGCAGAGGCGACACGCGGGGGAGGATGTTCGCCCCAACAGCCCCGTCGTGTCCTTTAACGCTAACGGTAACTAAAACGCCCCCACCGCACTACGTGGTTGATCCGTGAAACTTAAGCTGACAGACGAGATGATTAGGCGATGATAGAAAGAGAGAAAGAGCGTGTTGGAGAAAGAGAAAAATAGTAAAATTGATAGGAAGGATAAAAGGTAAACATTACGAACATATACGAATAAAGTAATCGGATATTAAATTTGTGAGCTGATTTTTTGTTTGGTTATTAAAAGTAGAACAGTGAAACAGTTGACATTCATAAGGTTCATTGGTAATTTATTAAGCCTTTGCACTCAGTATCCGAACTCTCACATTTCGAATGTCGCCGTAGGGGCGACAGCGGAGTGCAAAGGGTTAAACTATTAAATTAGTTAAACACAGAGTAAATTACAGGCAAGAAGATTAGTTTATTACTACTGTTGTGATAAGACCAATCACATTAAACGGAGACTGAATTGTGAGGTACACAACCTAGAAATAAATACAAAACCTATCCTAAAATAAAATTTAGCAAGCTTTATGCTGATCAAACTCAAAAATAAGATCGTTTTTAACTGCTTTAAAAGCCCGAAAAAGTCTGTCGCAACACACTATTTGCGATCCAAAATTAGTGACTATTTTTTGGGAAAATGGTCACTAATGTCACTTTTTGCACTGCCGATTATAAAAAGTTTTAAAAAATCACTTCTACCTATTGTACAATAGTCAACCAAATAAAGCGATTTCATGGCCATACTACATAAAAGTCGAGAAATAAAAATCTAGGATACCCTGGCGAACGCTGTCCCGCCACTACCGCAATTGAACTTGTCAAATGCAGAGCGCTGGTCGGTCACAGCACTCTAGATTAGCTTGAATGCGACGCACATGGTCCCATATAACATCATCTTTTATTTTGTTTACAATGTTCCAGCTATTTCATAATAATTTTTCATATTTCTATACAAATAAACCCAGTGAACCCCATGACGAATTGAACGGGATAGAAGTGAAAACTTAGGACGTTTATCCAATATACAAATAAAATGTCCAATGAAGAAACTACAAAGAATCAAGTCATTTTTGATTTACATTTTACTTTTTTTCAAAAATATTTTGTTGGATTCAGTGTTTTTAAAAGTGGACTACCGTGAAGGTACCATATTCTGCGCACTTTAAGACATTTTCGACGCAAATATAGCATAACAAAAATCGAATAAGCTTTTGTTAATATTGTTTTTTGGCAAATGTGTAGTTCAAGTGAGTAAGTATGAATAAAAAATATAAACGTTTATAAAATATAAAATGAACACACGAAGAAAAGCGTTTTTGGGATATGTAATATTGTTCCTAATTCTGCGCATAAAAAAATTTCGTGTTACCTATGCTATTTTATTTTATTTGGAATATTGTATGAGTTTTATTCTTGAAACTCATCATCTCTTCAGTTTCACTCCTGCCAATTTAGCATCTGCTTAGTTTTAACCACTTCCGTCCAGGAGCTCTCTCACCGAAAGGATTATTGGACTTGCGAGTGATACCAAGATAATGTTGGGTATCTACCGGCAAGCTGACCTTTGCTGAATCAATTATCCACTGCACAATACGATTCTTCTCTTCCTTGGTTAGAACGGTTGGTTTTCCTTGACAACGACAAACGAAACCGCGAGCTAGCGCAGCTCTCAGTGTGCTTTCCAACACACTTCGGAACATTTTGTGTTTTGGATGCCTTTCGAATAGAATAACCTCTTTTCACCATCGAAATAGCCGATTTGGCTGAGGAGTTTACAGCATGTTTTTCCTTCTGGGACTCGTTTTGTTAGCCTATGCGCAGAATAAAGAGCACACGGTCAAAATTAGTTCCATATTCTGCGCAAAGAAAATTTCATCTTTTTATGCAGAAATCTCTTGAGATGTGTGGAAATCCGCCAACATTATTTGGAAAATACTCACATCTAGCACATGGCACGGAAAAAAAAAAATAAAAAATCACTTCTTTTTGTACACAAATAATCAAATTTTCACTCATGCGCGTCTTAGCGCGGCTGCTAACGGAGACTACTTTGTTGACGTTTTCAGTGCTAGTGGTTAAGTATTTATTTATTTTTTCCACAAATGCTGTAATTTTCTGAATGAGTTTGTGGTCATTACGAAGTTAATAAAGTTGTAGTTGGTTTCCGCCTATAGTCAGGACATTTATAATTGTACATAATTTTGAAACATTATTCCAATAAATAAGTGCGCAGAATTTGGAGCTGCGCACAATAAGGTACCGTCACGGCACTCTTTTGGTATCCAAATAGTCGAGAAAAGTGGGAACGAATTGTAAATCTGATAAAGGACTTATTTTCGGTTATTCACTTAGTAATTCTGAATCTCAAACTCGATCATAGGTGAAATCGGGATACAGTGCAATTTGACCAGTTTATAAAAGCAATAAGATTTCAAAGT
This sequence comes from Aedes koreicus, assembly GCA_024533555.2. NCBI lineage: Eukaryota > Metazoa > Arthropoda > Insecta > Diptera > Culicidae > Aedes > Aedes koreicus. The sequence goes on along the minus strand of JAHHFK020005778.1, from coordinate 79,464 downwards.
TCCATTAAAACTCGTACATTAGAATTTATTTTTTTTTTCTTGGAAATTTCTGAGACAAATATTCTTAGTTTATGATACAGTAGATCTTAAAAATTCATAATTCATCAATTATTTAAGTTTATACTGACTTTGCTTGAATTTGATCTAAAAATAAAGTTTACAAGCTATTGATAAGCATACTGATCTATTTCAATGATATTTTCTAAGGTTTCTTGTAGAGGGAAGAACCACTAATACATATAATGTACGCTGATCTGGAAAGGTTGGTGCGAACCATCGTCGGTCGAGTTTGTAAGCCCAACGTGTTGCTTGCGAATATTTAACTTCCAGAGGACATTTTCGACAATATTGAGAACTGGCTACCTGCCCTTTCAGGCCTATTTTATACAAGCAATTTGGTGAATTCTGATTGATTTGGTGCTCAATAACAGAGAAATGATTGAAAACAGTAGAAAATATTTTTTTGAGATGTGCTGGGTCGTCCAAACTGCCTAGGAGATCAGAACTTAAGATGTACAATTGTAACAGTAGCTTTATCCGCTATACAATGCTATCATATGTATTCAAACATATTCAATGAATGTCCTGGAAGACCAACTGACATTATGAGATAATCTTGGGATATTCTATGCCAATCAAACTAACTTAATTTTGTATAGCCAGTAAAGCTATTGTTACAATTGTAGACCTTAAATTTTGAAGGACAGTTTAAATGAACTGAAACTAGCAAAGTTATCCTATGATGTCTGTAGACGTTTCAGAATATTCATTGAATATGTTCGAATATATATCGTACCTTTATATAGCCCAAAAACCCAGATAGAAGAATTGATGGAAAACAAATTTGCCGAAGACAGTGTACACTTCTATTCAGTCTGTGTGATTGTATACAACCATTATCCTTTTGGGGTCATAAATGGCCCCTTAGGCCTGAAGGAGTTAAAATACTTTTTAAGACAATGCTTAACATTTATGAATTTTTCAATAGTATTTGACCCGAAATCAACAATTTTCTATTGAAATTGATGCGTAGAAATACTTTTGATCGATTGGTGTAAAAATTTTGAAAATCTCTTGAGATATGACTGATATATTAATGCTCAATACTTGACCACTTTTCGTGACGTCAGAAGTCTGGTTTGTAGAACTCGTTTATAAAATATTGCCAATGCCTCAACCCACTAGCCGATGCATCCAGTGAAAGCTCCAAGTATGTTGTGAAAATCGCCAAGTTACTTCCGATTCAGGTCAACTATGATCTTCTTATGGGTCCTCCCTTAGCTCAGTCGGTAAAGGCGCAGCTACAAAGCAACACCATGCTGGAGGTGGCTGGGTTCGATTTCCGGTCTGGTCTAGGGATTTTTCGTTAAGGAAAAATTTCTCGACTCCCTGGGCATAGCGTATGATTGTACTTGCCACACAATCATACTAATGCAAAAATGGTACTTGGCATCGAAAGCTCTTAATTAATAACTGTGGAAGTGCATTTAGAACACTAAGTTGAGGGCAAGCCATAAGCTAATTGTGAAAGCAATAAGCTTGAAATGCTAAAGAAGAAGAAGATGATCTTCTTATTGACGAATGGAACTTGTTAAAATGCTAGGTGCTGACCTTGAGTACAGAGTACAGAATTGAAGAGTATTGGAACCAGTTTTTACTAAGAAAACGGCCGTAGGTGAGCCTAAATACCCTGAGGTGATTAAGGTAGTGAAGACAGCTTCACATGGCAACGGCTCAAAAAAAGAATTGAGAAGCAAAATATTTCAGAAGTAATTCTAGCACAGGCCATGCTGGAAGGTGTTACAACCATGCGTATAGACCCGTTTTCGCAAAAACGAGCTGGACCAAGTGCAGGAGGTCGTGGAAAAAAAAAAGTCGCTTCATTTCGTCACTTCTTTACAAAAAAAAAACCCAAAAAGTGACACTGCGTCGCAGTATTATTCATTTTTGCAAATGGGGGTGATCACTTAGTTAATTTTTACTGTACTTAAACAACACATGTATAAAAGATTCAAAAAAATACTAAAATTTAGAAATCACTTTTTAATCACTATTTGATCACTATTTTTATTATTTTGATCACTAAAGTCACTATACACTGTCTACATTCTATTATTCTGTATGTGATTTCTTGTACACCACTTTTTTTAATCTTTTATTGTGCTAACTATGGAAATGTTGAAGATACACTCAGTAGCAAAAAAAGCCGAGCAAAATTTTGCTTCCAAAAAACGCCATGATCAACCTTCTGTAACTTTGTCAATTATCAATATTTTTGGCTGAAAATTTGACAAAACTATAACCAATGTATAGATCTTATGTGACCGAAATTTCATAAGGTTGATAAGGTTTATAAATTTGAGGTTTTCGTATCATATGTGTGCATTTTTTTTTGCACCGATATCTCAGCATGATCAATATCGGGTGAAAAAGGGAAATACTCATGTTAGTGCGTCAATTTTGACGCCAGCTGTAGTCCAAACCACTTGATGAAAACAGTTCAACTTTTGTCCACATTATATCCTATATATTTTCAGGCTATGAAATTTTCAATATGCTAACTAAATTTTTCATAGAAATACGGATTTTTGAAATTGGTATGTCCAAAAACGACTTTTTTCACGAAAACTCCAAATTTATAAACTTTACCAACATGAAATTTTGGTCACATATTGGCGTATTTCTTGCGGGGGCCCTAAGTTTGCACCTGAAACTGAAGAAATGATCCGTGAAAAATTGAAATTCGTTGCATAAAAAACGTATTTATGACCCAAATAAATTAAAATGATCCATACAACACAGTAATGTGATCCATACTTTATATAAATTTTAGCAATAAAATATAAAAAATGTACCGTTATATATCTAGGGTATGATAGATAAAATTGTACGGATTACCCATAAACATATTGCTGATGTTCCATAAAAGGTTCAATATCATTCCTTTAACTTTTAAAATTGATCCGTAGAATGTAACGTTTGTGAACTAAAATATATGCAAAGGATCAATAAATTATTGAAAATATTCCATAAATGCTTCGCCAATGATCCATAATAGGTTTGAAAAATGAATCACAAACTTCTAAATACGGTCCGTAGCAAACTAACTTTGTACATTTAAATAATATGCATGATCCATAAAGTATGCCGGAATTATTCCAATTTTGGGTTAACATTTTTTTTAATTCCTTGACTGCGTTACTCGGATTTATTAACAGGTTCGTTTCTTTAGCTATACGGCTTAAATATTGCTGTAAAAGCAGGATCGCTTTGGAGAAGATTTGCAATTTTTCAGAAAGCTGACTTACTTTTCAGATCTCACGTCTTTTACGACCGCAACTGTTACACATGTTTCCCAATAAATTTGGTAAAGAGCACTCGTGCACGTAAAGAACTACAGAGACTTGATCAAACTGTTATTTCAGATTTTTTTGGATGCTTGGTCCAGATGATATGGGTCAAGCGTTAGTGCTTGTTCTGCGTTGAAAAACAATTGAAAAGGAAAATAACGAACAAAGAAAAGATGCTGATTCTCTTCTGGACTCATTTGTAGTGGGTACTTCAATCGAGCTGAAAGTCGGTGTAGAAGAAGCTCGAACAATCAATGCGACTCGCGAAGGTCGTGGAACACAGTACCTTCTTCGAACCAGCTCAAGAAGTATCTACGAAAAACTCATCTGAAGTTGAAATAACCCCGCACCCTACTCTCAACACGGTTCAAGGAGTAGTATATGATCCGGATTCAATCAACAAAGATGAAAACATAATATTGAACTATCTCAAGGCTCAGGGCGTACAATCAGTGTGAAGAATCATGAAGCGAATAAATGGTGCGTTGAAAAACACGCTAGTACTGATTCTGACCTTTCATGGTACAATCCTACCAAAATTTGTTTACTTTGGGATATTACGCATGCAAGTGCGCACTTATTACCCTTCGCCAATGATATGTTTTAAGTGTGGCTCCTACGGACACTCTAAAAAATCTTGTCAACAATCTGCAATCTGTCTGCGATGCTCTATGTCACATGACTTACCCGAGGGAGAACAATGCACAAATCCAAATAACTGCCTATATTGCTAAACCGGACATCAAACAACGTCACGCGAAGGTCTGAAATACAAACAAGAAGAAATGATTGTCAGTCTGAAGGTCGACAAATGTATATCGTACACCGAAGCGAGACGCATATTTGCCGAAGAGAACAAGCAGAAAACATTTGCTGGTGTCGTACAGGACCAAATTCAACAACAACTGGTCGCTAAAGATCATATAATAGCCACTTTACAGAAACAAGTTGCTACACTGACGAAAGAACTCGTTGACGTAAAACACATATTACAATCACGCTTCCAGAATCAATCACCTGTGTCTCGTAATCAACAAACTTCACACCCAAAACAGTACACCCTCTGTCACTGATGGATCAAGAATATCTTAAGGAAATACACCATAGCACTCCCAAATACGACCCCGCCATGACAAAGGACAAGAGCATGGATGAACGACATTTACTTCTACACAACGACCGTTACAGCAGCAACTATAAAAATACATACTTTTCAGGACTACAAACTACAAGCACGACTAAAAAAGAGGTTAAATATCTACCTAGCAAGAACGCTCTCCTCCCAAAAATGCTCCCTATTCTAAGAGCATCCGAATACGATAGAATTCACAACCTTATCAGCATACCAAGAACCAGCAAATCATTCTGTTCTTTATCAAATGAACAGTCAAACGCCACTCTTTTTCCCGACTATATAGAACGCAGTACACAGTCAAATTCAAGCGGTATCAGTCGCAACGAATCTACCAGCGCATTTCAACTAGCGGACACAATCATATATCAACCACTCCACAAGTCAAACTCTGATCCTTCAAGTGCGAGGCCTCTTTCATCGACCTTGACCAGAAATGTCCCCGTGCCCCTGGCGTCAGTAGACGTGGACAATTCGTACCCTCGTGCAAGATATAGTTTGGAACCAGAACTAAGTCCCATAATCAGCAGCGAAAATTCCATCGATGCGTTTCAAAAAGACAAGGACAATCATTGCGACACCACGGAACAACCATCATCTAAAGCTTCCACCGATTCTATATCAAGTGTATACGAAATGGAACAGATCCCTCCATTCTTAGTAATCCAGTGGAACATAAATGGCCTCCGTTCACACCTAAGTGAATTACAACTACTAATTGCCAAATACCAGCCTGTTGTAATTTGCCTACAGGAAACCAACACTAGTAGCGCTAGGTCAGGATCAAACTGTATTGGGAAAAAATACGACCTATTACTCAACCATTGTTCCACGCACGGTAGGCAAGGAGCTGGACTGGCTATCAAAAAAGGAACTCCCTTTCGACAAATTCACCTCATCACGAATATTCAAGCAGGAGCAATCCAACTATATGAACCAATAAAAATCACAATTGTTTCAGTCATCTTCCACCCAAGGATAAAAACGCTGCTGAGAACCTCGGAGATCTCCTGAAAGAGCCCCCAAAACCAAACCTAGTATTAGGAGACTTAAATGCTCATCATTCTGCATGGGGTAACAGGATCACTAATTCAGCATCTGAACCCCTAAAAAAGAGGAGACGCTATTTTGGAGTTAGTAGTCGAACACGACATGGTGATTCTCAACAACGGCTCTCACACGCGCATTGATCCCTCTACTGGGACTTCACAGGCTTTCGATGTATCAATCTGTTCAACTACACACGCAGCAGTTCTGTTGGGAAATGCTCTTAGATTACTCTGGCAGCGACCATATACCAATCTTGATCAGCATACTTGGAAATAGAAACGAATCGAAACAGCGGCCTAAATGGATATTTGAAAAAGCGAATTGGGAGCTCTATGAACAATGCACAAGCACAACACTACGTCCAGGGTCTGATTCAACCGTGGATGAAATCACTAACAGGATAATAGCTGCAGCAGAATACAGTATCCCGAAGACCACGGGAATCTTTGGACGGAAATCTGTGCCTTGGTGGAGTGAGCAGGTTAAGACAACAATTAAAGCTAGACGCAAACGTCAAGAACTCTTCGTCGACTTGTACAGAATGAGCCCCGAAAAGTTTTCGCACTGAAACAGTTTCAGGAAGCTCGAGCTATCTACCGCAAAGCAAAAAACCTGGGAGAACTTCGTTGAAAGCATCAACCCGGCCACCCCCACAAACCAAGTGTGGAACAACATTAACCGGATCCAAGGTAAGAGAAAAAGCAATTTAATCACGTTGAATCTACCAACGGGACACACCAACGGCGGAGAAACCATAGCAAATGCATTGGCTGACAAATTCCAGCACAAATCATCCAACGAAAATTACTCTAAAGAATTCAGGAAAAAACACAAAACTGGCAGTTGCGCTTCCTATAGCAGTCAACGCCCAAACTTGCATAAAAGCCACAATGGAGATTTCACTATTAAGGAGCTTAGGTGGGCACTTAATCGGAGAGGTGGTAGCAGTACCGGTGTCGACAACATAAGCTACCAACTACTACAACGCCTTCCATTCTCTTCGAAAGTCGCCCTCTTAGAATTATTCAACAATGTGTGGGACAGTGATATTTTCCCAGCGCAATGGAAAGTCGGCACGATAATTCCCATGCCAAAACCAGTAGCAGATCGTAGTAAAGCTGAAGGATATAGGCCGATAACGCTTTTAAGTTGCCTAGGTAAACTATTCGAGAGAATGATCAACCGTGGGCTTATCACCGAACTGGAAGCAACTAAAAAACTGGATTCAAGACAGCACGCGTTTCGTGCCGGAAAAGGCGTCGACTACCACCTAGCCAAGCTAGAATCCCTCATCAGTCTAGGAAGAGATGAGCATGTAGAAGTCGTATCTCTTGATATCTCAAAAGCCTACGACACTACATATAGACCCGTGATACTAGGTACACTGTCGGAATGGCGAATTACTGGTCGGATGATGAACATCATTTCCAGTTTCCTCTGCGACCGACATTTCCAAGTAGCAGCAAATGGTTCCTTATATACCATGAGAAGAGCAGAAAATGGTGTTCCACAAGGCTCTATCCTCTATCTGTGACACTCTTTCTCGTTGCCATGCAACCGATTTTCAACGCAGTTCCGGATGGAACAGAAATTCTACTATAGTCAGACGATGTGATCATGATAGCAAAAGGAAACAACCATTGCTTGGTTTTAAAGGATCTGAAGAAAGCTGTAACAGCGGTTGTTGGGTGGGCGGCTGATGTAGGATTTGTTATAGCATCATCAAAATCTAAACTATTCACGCTTGTCTCGTTCATCATCGTAAACGTGGCCGAGCTATAAAACTCGTCAAAATCCCTATTCCTCTAGTACGAAGTTTTAAAATCCTTGGAAATGTACTCGATTCCAAATTTAACTTCTTAAAGCACTTTGCATGCATTAAGCAAAGTAGCCGAAAGAAAATGCATATTCTTCGGGTACTGGGGCATTGACTCAAAAGAAGCAGCAGAGTTACACTTTTGAAAACAGGGTTTGCTCTGATAGTATCAAAATTATTTTTTGGTCTAGGCCTGACTAGCACCAATTTAGAAGCAATGGAGCGGATCCTCGCTCCTGTTAACAATCAAGTCATCCGACAAGCAACTGGTGCATTTTGAACGAGCCCAATCATTTCAATCATGAATCAGGATGTCTTCCCTTCCACCTGGCACTAAACGAGTTTGTCAACTAACCATCCGACTACTGGAAAAAAAAAAACGAAGATGAAGCCGAGTTTCCATTGCTACAAAGAGTAAAAGCTCTTCTTTCGGAAACCACTGCGATGTGTCTCCCCGATGTCTGCAAAACATTACGAGCTACAGATAGAGCATGGCATGCATCACCTCTTAAAATCTACAACTATGTTAAGCGTAACATTAGAGCCGGGGCAAACAAAGCCATCGTAATACCTAAATTCCAAGATTTCACCTTAGCTTCCGTCTACCAGATGCTTGCAGTGTATTCTCGGCCGAAGCATTTGCTTTGAGAACTGCGGTTTCAAACGTAGAAAGAGGGGTTAAAATCATCATACTGACCGACTCCGCTAGTGAGGCATGATCGGACTTCGGATGTTTAGAGGGACGTATGTCATGCTCTAGGTGTAAACTGAGAATGAATTTATTTTACTAGAATCGGTACAAGAAAGTTCTGTTGGAATGCGACGTGAGCGAAGCGATCGAGTATGGAAAACATCCGCGACAAATATTTGAATATTTGTAAAATACGCTTTATTGTTAGCGCACATGCGGTAACGCTTACGAAGGTTTCAAAATAAGGAAAGCGGAAAAGGTTTAACTGCTGAGGTCTCAGCCTGGATAATAAACTATGTCACAGAATTTGGGACACATAATTTATATAAAGAATGATGGAATAGATTTACTTTGGATTGGACTTGACACATGTTAACCATGTGCACATTGTTGGGATGTTATGGGGAAGGACATGGGAATTCAGAGAAGGTAATATTTCTACTACACCTCCCCTCTAAAAGAAGAATGGTGTAACCATTCCAGGTAATTTTGAAAAAAAAACTATCTCGGTCGCTCCGTCACTTTGTTATAATCTTGATAACAATTTTTATGTTTGCTGAATTCTGTTTTTCTTCTTAGTGAAATTTGATTAATCTTGATTTATGAACTGTTGCTGCATCATTTGTGATTTTATGCCTAATATGTGCATTTGGTTCATTTAATGCTATTATGCTATATGGTCCTTCTTAAACTCTGTCAAATTTTCTTCTTCCTTCTGCTTGTCTCCTTGTCTCCTATCTTAACATTCGTTTCATCTATTAAACTATTAGCTCTATCTGTTCAATTAATTTTTGTTTGTTGATTTTTTTCTAGGATATATTTTTGAACTGATGAACCCTTTGTATTTCGTACCTTGATCAGTTCGAATAGCAGTCATTGGACCGTATATTAAAATACAGTTCTCGACTACTGCTCTTGCTATTGTAAGTGCGGATTTGTCGGGAATTGGTATGACTATGATATATTTACTGGTGACTGCGAATCTGTTACCTTTTTCTGAGATAGTGAATGGTCCGACTGTATCTATGGATACTACGTCGAATACTTTTGTTGGAGTTGAGGTAATAACATTGCATTGACGCCCTAGAAAAAGGTCAGTCTAAACATCCATGGATACAGTCCATTGAACAAAATATAGAGGAAAAAGATGTCACATTTTGCTGGATTCCGGGTCACTACGGAATAGCTGGTAACGATAAAGCTGACAAGGCTGCTAAACAAGGAAGAAATCTAACACCGTTGGACATCCCTGTACCAGCTCAAGACGTCGTACGTACAATGAGAAGCAAAATTTGGCAGGCATGGGAAACGGAATGGCACCGAAGTCAAGCGCATCTCCGGTCAATCAAACCATCACCATTAAAGTATTAATTATATTAAAGTTTTTAAGAGATTGTAATTTGTTCAATGAAATTTGACCTCTAATGTGTACTCATAACCAGTGTTGTTGATTCATGATTCATTTACAGTCGAGAGTTATCTGCATGCGAGAGGAGAGCAAAAAATAATACCACTGTTCATCATCCCTCTATCGTTTCCACAGGAGAGTGAATGTGCGTGGTTTTTCCATTGCGGTTTATCTCTTCACTCTATGAAATGAACTATTATTGATTGGCGAGGAAGCCTCTCGCATGGTGAGTGAGTACCGCTTGAGCAGCTGACGGCTTTGCTCATTGGGTGAATAATGTTGGTAGAGCAAGATGTTACGGGCAATTCGGTTGCATCTAGTAGGCGAGTCTATAGCGTGCAACCAAGATAGAGGTTTGGAATATTTTTTTCATCATCGCCTATCCGCTTTCTGCTTCATTAGTGGAGCTTGATGTTGATCTTGATAGTAATATAGGATTTGCATTATTTGGATCTTGGCGTTAGCTTGTGTCGTTTTAGAGATGCATCACTGGTGTAATTTATAAAGACGAAATAAGTGTGCATCTGACCAACGAGACTTGCGAAAACAGGGGAGACTTGCGCAGCTCGAAACGAAGGACTTTTTGTACGAATGCTTGTGAGAAAACGTTCTTCGTTTCGAGATCCACAATGCGACCCCAGGTTAATTTTCGAGCTGGCTGATCAAGCTCGTGCGTCGGCAAGAAATTTGTTTGCATCTGGCATCGAACGCTTATTTATATGGCAGCAAACAGAGTGCAGTGTAAGCCAATATTTAAATGAATTACATCCCAGCATTGTTTTTAAAAATATGCAGTTCCTTAACCATCGATATCCATGAGTTCAAGATGTGCTGTGTTTTCTCGCGGGTTTTGGGCTGTATATAATACGAACAATGTCCAAACATTTCGAAAAAGTTATATTCTATGGTATATTTCTATAGGCAGGGATGTTCCTGTAAATCTCTGAATTGATAAGGTGACCAACATACAAAGCACCAGTTTGTTCAATACATTTTTAGCTGAACAGAGTAGTTAACTAAGAACAATGTTAGAAATTTAAAGAAAGCATCAGTTTTTTCCAAATTTTTCCTGAATTATTATTAAAATTAATTACATTAAAACTAAAACTTTAATAATTTAGTTAAAGACTTTTTAGATGTAAATCATGAAAAAAATTCAAAATAGTATGTAATAGATCTATCTCCATTTCTATTCGACCTACATTTGAATTACCTTTTGAATCGTATTCATGAAGCGAACTAGATGACCTTCCATACAAAGTATATTCGATCGAAACGCCAATTTCTTCAACGCAATTGGGTATATACTTTAGGTGTGATTCGTGGCTTGCCAATTTGCAAGTTCATATAAAACAGTCAATACCAGAGAGCTAACGATGTTTTTTGACGTAGATTACGTCTTACGGCAAGTGCAGGGTGTCAAATGAAAATCTGAAAATAGCGGCCGTCACGAAATTTAACGCTTATAACTTAATAAATGCTCGATAGATTTTCAAGATGTTTAAATCAATCGGTTTTTAATTTTCCCGCGTATCAAGTCAACTGTCAAAAATAATCTTTCCACAATTGTAAATCATTGAAAGTAACGCAAATAAAAGATGATGTCTTAAAATTTTGTTTTGTTTGCTAAATTTACTGAATGCACTGTACTTTTCCATCACAGATTTCAATGTAGCAATAAACGTATGTTGCAGTTAACAATATATAAGCGGTACACCTTTGCAAATTATCTCATTCGTTCGGTAATTGTCAAGCTGTGAGGAGTGGCGGGGAGCCAATATTGGATTGGCAGCTGGTGGTGGCAAGTACCCTGGAGGGTTTACTGGCGAGCAACCATTGGCCAAGTAGCTGATTACTCTATTTCGCCTGGCAACCGTTGTTAGGCAGCCATGTGTTTTGCAGTCGTGTGATGGGCAATCGGTTGACCAAGCCGGTGGTGTATTTGTAGCCAGCCGGTGGGCGGAACCACGAGGAGCAAAATAAGGTGCTTGTGTGTGATCCTGTTGTTAGCCAATTTTTGGTAAGACGCAACGGATCCAATAATCTGCTTCTGCAAAAAACTTAGGAAGTTTAAATTCAAATTTTCAAATTCAAATGTAGACCATTTAAAATCCGCCCTTTTCAGGACAACCAATTCAATTTCCCTAGTGAAAGAGTTTGTTTGAATTTAACTTATTAGGTGCGCAACTAAGTTCTCGCTGTTTTATGGTGAAAAAGGAACTTTATTTTGAAAACAAAGGTTACAAACGAATTATTCAAAGTATTGCCCATCACTAGCTACGACTTTTTCCCATCTTTCTGGTAGAACGTGAATACCATTTCGATAGAACTGTTCGTCTTTTGATGCTATCCAAGAATCAAGCCATTTTGAGATGTCATCATGAGTGGAATTGCTGACCAGTGAGACCATGTGCCATCGAACGGAACAAGTAATAATCGGACGGTGCAATATCAGGAAAATATGGCGGGTGGGGTAGGACTTCCCATTTGAGCGTTTCCAAGTAGGTTTTCACGGGTTTCGCAACGTGAGGTTGAGCGTTGTCATGCTGAAGAATCACTTTTTCGTGTCTGTGCTCGTATTGTGGCCGTTTTTCGTGCAGTGCTCGGCTCAATCGCATCAATTGAGTTCGATACCGTTCCCCGGTAATGGTTTCGTTTGGTTTCAACAGCTTATAATAAGTAACACCAACTTTTTCCCACCAAATACACAGCATAACCTTCGCAGCGTGAATATTCGGCCTAGGCGACGATGTTGAAGCATGCCCGGGCAGTCCCCATGAATGTTTCCGTTTTGAGTTACTGTAATGAATCCATTTTTCGTCACCCGTCTCAATGCGATGTAGAAAACTCTTCCTTTTTTGCCGCTGGAGCAGTTGTTCACAGACGAAAAAACGACGCTCAACATCTCTTGGCTTCAAATCGTAAGGAACCCAAGTTCCTTGCTTTTGAATCATTCCGAACGCATGCAATCGCTTAGAAACGGCTTGGCGGGAAACTCCTAATCCTGAACCAAGCTCTTCTTGCGTTTGACACGGATCCTCATCGAGCAATGCCTCCAATTCAGAGTCTTCGAAGTTTTTTGGCCTTCCTTCACGCGGACGATCATCAACACTGAAATCACCGTTTTTGAAGCGACGAAACCAGTCACGACACGTTGTTTCACTCAGAGCAGCATCACCGTAAACTTTTTGGAGCTCTCAATGTGCTTCAGCCGCCGTTTTCTTCGAATGAAAGAAGAAAATCCACACTTCCCGCAAATGACGATTATTTGGCACGAAATCAGACATCTTCAAACAACCAAAATATATAACACTAAACCAAAATCACTGATTTGGCAAAGCGGTTTGTTTACCATATGTCTGAGCTTGGTTTATGACGCTTGAGATGTACAACATTCGACCAACACTTACTACTGGCGCCATCTATTGCTAAACAGCGGGAACTTAGTTGCGCACCTAATACAAATTTCCAAATTTCGTTCTACATTCTTGGCAATTGGCAGCCAGCGGTGGCTTAAATAGTTTTAATTTTCTTTTTGTCGTCGCATACCTTAAGCGTTGTGTAAAACTCCTAGAACGGCTCGGAAATTTAAACGGTTTCTATATTATTCCGGAGCGCAAATACCAGGCTTATAGCAATGGTTGCATGCCAAATAGAAATTTAAAAAATGGCTATTAAAAACACTGAACGCTAATAACTCGATCATTTCTTGATTGATTTTTGAGATTTTTGCACTAGACAATTAAAGGTTTTCACGATTGCTATTTCAATTTGTTAAAGTATTTACAATTTAACAAAAGAATTGGTGCATATATTTTGTGTAAAAATTCACCCGAATTTAGAAAATTGGAGTCGAAGTGTGCTTTGCTCGACTGTGGAAGCAAATATGTTTTTTTCCGTCAAAATTTTTGATTTTTTCCTGATTTTTCGAATTATGTGACTGTGATTGTAAGGGATTGTGATTGTGTATCGATCAGAGTTCCATCGTGATAAACCACCGAGGTGCTAAAAAGTCCAAAATCCAAACCCGCTCTTAACAGGCGGCCGAAGCAACGGAACGGAGTAACAAATTCGATGGCCGCGGACCGAAGCCTAAAAGTCTGGCAGAAGTGAAATAGAAGGACAAGCTAAAAATGGAGCAGGTGGAGGTTCTGAAGAAAACGAAAAGGTAGCGACGTTGTTGATGTGTTGAACGAGCTATGTTTGAGGTACGATGCTATTTTCGTTCATCCGGTGAGTACGTGCGCATATCTTGTCTAGGATAGAGAGTGTAATCTTTTCCGTAATTAATGATCGTTCAATTTGTTGACTGATAATATTTTTCTGCACAGTCTTCAAACGATTGTTCACTACTGCACGCCTGCAAACGCGTATTTATGTGTAGATGAGTGTGTGTGTGGAGGGGTATAACTTTCTTAGCTTCGTCACACCCAACGACCTATATAAATTTTTATATGCACATATGCTTTCTCGCCAAGGAAAGGTTCCCGCACAATCCCATCCAACTTCCAACTCCAGATGTCTATTAAGGAAATCCTAAAAAACGAGCATCTACCGATGACAAGCGAGCTCGTTTTTATTTCACCCAATAATTTCTAAGATACGAATCATAGGATTTCTTAACACACATACTTATTTACTAGCATATGCCAATCCAACGTTCCATTAGAACAGCACATACGCTGCAATGTTCTGCCATGAAACCAATTAAGTTGAACATAATAATGCATCAAACGGTCTACGACAACCGGTCGGTCGTGTGTTTTACACTGCCCCACTGATTATTTTTAAAAATTATTACCAAATTGTACACGGTTTTCATTGCTGCACAACAAATTTATGAAACCATTTAATGAAAAAACATTCACAAAATAAGTAATTTTAACTCGATTACAAGTACGGAGAACGAAGGGTAGAGCAGAACCTCAGCATAAGCGCTCATTTTCGGCACATAGATAGAAAACATCAAACTTATCAATGTTTTTTTTATGAAATATGAGTTCATACATTTGGCAGGTAAGTTAAGTTCAATAACTACAACTCAATGTCAGTATGAACTTATTTCCTGAATGTTTACATTCTCTCTGACCGAACACAAAAGAAGCGCTCCAAATATATAACACTTTTCATACCTACAGCCGACTGCTGCAATGGTTTCAATGGCGTTTCAATATATTGAGTCGTAATTTAAAATGGTATGCCGTAATTGCGGTTGAAAAGCTGTGTCAGATTTTCAACAATATCTCAGCAGCCAGCGATTTCTCGCGTACCTTGAGCAAACCTCTCCTTCTTGACCGATTTTCTTCATCAAATAATAAATCAAATGTTAATAACTCAGCTATTAAAGTATTTCCATTGAATAAGTTGTTTGGCGCTGCACGCAGAGCCACAGATTTGTTTATTTTGCCGTGGTATACTACAGAGAACGTCGATGAAGAAAATCGACCAATAAGAATCGGCTCTTTTCTAATGTTACGCGAGATTTATTTAATTTTGCGCACGTACCTCGAAAATCCGGATCTTTCTCATCGAGCCATCAGCAGGAAGCGGGGAATGGTACATTCTACGGTGTGTCGTGTTTTAAATCGGTACCACGAACGTTTGATCATCGATCGGAAAGAAAAAGTGGCATTAGTGTATAGTGTTAAGGATCACAAGGGGGTAGTTTAAGCTTTCAAGAGGAATCCCAACAGTTCAGTTCGAGATGTGGCGAAGAAACTGAATCTAACCAAAACATTCGTGCAAGATGCGAAAAAACGTGAAGGACTACACACGTGCAAAGTCCAAAAGGCGCCTAATCGCGAGGAACGGCAGAATACGGTAGGTAAAACACGTGCACGGAATCTCTACACCCAGATGTTTACGTAACCACATTGCCTCGTTATGGATGATGAGACGTATGTAGAAGTAGACTTCCGGCAGCTTCCGGGGCTCCAGTTTTTCACTGCTCATCATAAATTCGATGTCCCTCAGGACGTTAGAAAGCAGAAGATGTCAAAGTTTGCCAAAAAAAATATATTATTTGGCAAGCAATTTGCTCGTGACGACTGGAACGGTCAATGCGCAGGTATACCTAAAAGAATGCCTCCAAAAGCGTATATTTCCTCTTTTGAGGCCTCACGATGGTCCTACGATTTTCTGGCCGGATTTAGCCCCGTGCCATTACTCGAAAGAAGTTTTGGAGTGGTACAAGGCTAAGGAGGTTAATTTCGTGCCGAAGCATCTCAACGCACCGGAACTGCGGCCAATCGAAAAGTACTGGGCCATCATAGAGCAGGCACTTCGGAAGCATCCTAAGGAAGTGAAATCGGAGGAATATATGAAGAAAAAATGGATTGCCACGCAAAAAAGTTGGTCCAAATGTTGTACAGGACCTCGTGAGTAGCATAAAGAAGAAGTTTCGTGCATTTGGATATGGAATTGAAATTAAAAAAAAACAAACATGGGAAAATATTCATAACATGTTTTATTTTACTCCCTGAAAGTTTGAAGATGATTGGTTGAACGGGCGAATTTTGCCGAATATATGTGTGTGTCGCAATTTGATTCCGTACACCCTTTATGATGCAAAGATAAATAAACTATGAATTTGTTTTTGAAATTCACATTCCATCTCCTGGGTAAAGTGCGTGTTCTGCTGAGTATAACGGAATAACGATATTTACCCTATCAGTCTACCTTTGAAAATCTACTCCTGAATGAAGATAGCAGAAAAAGAAGATAAATCTCAATAATTATGTATATTTATTTTCAAGCATTTACTCAAACAATTTCTTTAATAGTTCTATATATATTCCGATTCCAGTACTTAACCATGTGTATGATTTCTATGTTTTGATTGTGGTTCATACACTGCGCATCAATGGCAAACACGTGTCGACCACGACGCGATGCGGAACCGATTTTTAAAATTCTGATTCTGTATTTTACTCCCTCACTTATCAGAGTCTTCATCACACTAGCCGCTTTCCCAACGAGGCCTGTCAGGATTAGCATTTCAACGAAAAACAGTTCCTTGTTCTTTCGTTTTGCCGTTGTCTCACACACGCGGCGGCTTCGCTAGAATTGAATTTTCGGAACCAGACAACTGCTAGCGATTAACTGAGTGAGCAAGAAATTTTTTGCTCAGCAAAATAATGCTCAGGCGGCGAGTCAAATGTTGCATGAGTTATTACGATTGTGCTCAAGGCCTGAGAGAGATAGAGCTGATTCTTATGAACTCATTTTCTGGCTTTTCCTTTTTTCGCGGTGAGTTGAATCACCATATCGTTCAAACCGTCGCGCTCCATCTCGTGCTGCAATGGTGGTACGAAAATGAACACTGTGAGTTATCTCTCTCGAAAACAGGTATTGAGCGTTCATTGATGTGAGTGCATACAACATTGCTCATAACTAGGCTACCTTAAATTACTTTCTAATCCGACACGGATGCCACCAGCGTGGTAAAGTGTCTCTAATAAATAAATAGTAATAAAATATTATCAATCTCTTACGAATTGATTAAGAACATTCTTACTGGACGTTTTTCCGAAAACCAATATTTGGCAAAATTGTAGTTAACAAAATCACTTATACGTATCCACAGGGATATAAAGAATCTCCTTCTAACAACAAGATTCAACAATTGGTCAAAAGAGCAAGCTATCTAACATGAGGATGCCCCAATGGGCGGGGAGAAGAGTCCGCCCTCGATTCACAAATTGTTAGCAATGGAGAGTTGGCATTCCTACTCTCCCCATCCCGAGTGCTTCAACCGGGTGCCCTGATGGTCCCTCCCATTCCCATGAATATAATGGAGTATATATTTATGTAAATGAAAAATACAACAAGCATTCGTATCTATAATATATGATCTTCATTCGGTTGATCCTGAAATGCAAGAAATGTTGTAAAATGTTAAAGTGTACAGTTCTGTGATTAAGCAAGCACGTTTTCGTTCGTTTTCAGCGATACCAGCATTTCACCACAATCTTGATTTGAGGTATCCTGAAAAAGTTTGTTAAATCTATTGAAATTTTACAAAACTAACATTAATACATGTTGCGAATTCGGATTACCTTTCGGAGCTCTTTGTAGAAAATCCACCAATGTTCCCGGTGAAATCAACTCAAAGCTGTAAATTTATTTGCTCATTAACCTGCATAGTTTATAATGGGATATTACTTACATTTGGTCTCGTACTTAGTAATTTTAAGGTAATATAGAAATTCACAAAAGGATAATCTATCTATTAGTCTTCAATCGGTTAATTAATTAGCATAATTAGTTATAATATAGAAATTTTATTTTACTTTAATCTTCTGGATTCACGCTGATATAAACAATAAAGTGCCTATCATTGTTATCCGTATCGTTGACATATCTATCATGTTCGGCCGTCACCTTGCTCGCACACATTCGCACCCAAGACGTCAAAGATTTCGGGGGGGGGGGGGGTATGCGTCGATGGACACGCTCATTGTAACATCCTCCCCCTCGTGCCGTGCGAAATCGGCACCATATTCTCCGCATCTGCTTCTTCAGGTTCTCCGCTATCCACTTCACCACGATCGCAGATATCCAAAACAGCCAGCTTGCAAACCGCTCTCCTCCTCAAGATCCCTGTAGATGTCTCCACATCCACCTGACGTACTGCTCCGTCTTTGCCCGGATATGTTCGGGTCACGCGGCCGCGTATCCATTGGTTCCGTACCTTTTCATCGACTACCATAACCAACGATCCTTCCTTGATAGGTGCAACGTCGTTAAACCATTTTGAGCGCCGAGATATTACTGGCAAGTACTCGACGATCCAACAATTCCAGAATAAATCCAACATATGCTGAATCATCTCCCAGCTGCTCCTCAAAGCTTCCCTCTCGTCTACCGGAGCCTTGGTCAATTGCCGAACACCGCTGGAGCTGAGCGTTAAGAAATGGTTCGGAGTTAACGATTCCTTCATTTCTCTGTCCAGCGGCAGAAACGTCAACGGCCGCGAATTTACCATATATTCCTCCCCAGCCAGTAAGGTCATGAAGGATTCGTCGTTCAACTTCCGCGAAACGGGCAATATTCCGAGGGCCGTCTTCACAGAACGAACCATCCGTTCCTAGCATCCTCCCATGTGTGGGGCGGATGGTGGGTTGAATCTCCATTTAGTGTTCGTGTCGGTGAACGTGCTGCTCATGGTGATGTTGATGTCGCGCAATTCGTCCTCTAGCTCCCTGCATTACATTTTAATTTACTGTTGCCATGGTCACTATTTGCTACATGATGCTGATTTTATAACAGCAATCCGCTTTTATTTTTGCTGACCTTATATTTATTGCTACCGAGTTAGGAATGGAAAGATTTAACTGGAAGGGAAAACAATAAGTAATGTTTAAATCATCTCTGAAGTAAAATCAATAAAACAATATTACCAAATATAATGATATTGTTAGTTATGATGAAGTAATAATTTTCAATACAAAAGTAATTGGAAATCCCTTAGCATATATGTATATACACCGTGTCCAATATATTCTCATTTTTTTTTCTTGCATTGGTGTCGTGCAACTACTCAACTTGCTTCACGTATGTGTTGGTGTTGTTTTGCACTATGTTTATACAAACGTTTTTAGGTTATGTCCGATTGTTTTCATTCGGTGTTTATCTTTTACCAGCGATGAAGGATTTTCGTGCTGTGGTGATAAAAAAGTTTTTAAAAGGCGAGCGCCCAGGCGCTATTTTCAGAAAATTTGAAAAACCTCGGAGTAAAGCGGGATTTTGTGTACCAAACCATCCGAAGGTACCGGGCCACCTGCTCGTTGGATGACCGGAAGAGATCCGGTCGTACTCGTACGGTGCGGACTGCACGAGTTGTTAAAGTGGTCAGGGAACGGATTAGACGAAAATCACAGCGCTCTGTACGTAAAATGGCCGCAGATCTGAATGTTTCGAGATCGTCAATGCACAAGCTTTCAAGAAACGTAAGGTTCAACGTAAGAAACACCTTCCAAGCAGAAACGACTCGAAAGAGCAAGTCTGCTTTTGTCGCGGCACGGTGGGGAAGAATTTATCTTTTCCGACGAAAAATTATTCGTCTTGCAACAATCCCACAATGTCCAGAACGACATATTATGGGCTCTCTCTTCAAGAACTGTTCCAGAGAGTGATAGGAATATTCCACGGTTCCAAAGTGTTGCGTCAGTGATGGTTTGGGGAGGAATTTTCAAGCGAGGCAAATTACTACTGGTTTTCATCGAAAAAGGCGTTAAAGTGAATGCCGTATATTATAAAACGGAAGTTTTGGAGAAAGTTGTCAAGCCATATGTACAAGAGGTGTTTGGAGATGATCACTATGTGTTTCAGCAGGACGGAGCGCCATCGCATACTGCAAATCTCGTTCAGGGCTGGTGCCGAGAAAATTTGACCGACTTTTTGGACAAGAATGAATGGCCTCCCAGTTCACCAGATCTGAATCCCTTGGATTATTTCGTAGAGTCATACATGCTGGCGAAGGTAAATGACCACAGGGCGTCTAATATGGACCAATTCAAAACCGCAATCAAACGAATTTGGGACGAAATGCCGATGGAAGTCGTGCGTGCCGCCTGTGACGGTTTCGAAAAACGTCTGGAGCTGGTCAAGATGGTTAAAGGCGGTGTTATTCCAAAACATATGCTGTAGTTGATCAGTATTATATTGCAATATAATGGGTAAAGTTATCAATAAAATCTGGATTATCGATTTGAAATAAATAGAGTTTTATTTTGTATGAGAATATATTGGACACGGTGTTTAACATACCTGTTCTTCAGCTCTCTCCATGCATAGAATTACTTTCGCTAAACCATGAAACGTGTTTGCCTACAGTACAATGCAAACATACACCGTTATAAATCGGCTGATTCTGGTTCTTTTCCATTGTACACAACAACACATTTTATAAACATTAAACAAACTTCCATGTAAATGTAGTGATGGGTTATCCGCAGCTGATTTCCGATACTTTTTATTCTACACTTACCCCTCATCAATTATAGGGTGTTTCACAATAGGTGTCACTAAAACAAAATGGGATTACAGCAAAACAAATCAACCAAATCATAGCATTTACTTTTCATTTGAAAGATACATGCTATAGAAATAAACCATATTAATTCAATTCGAATCTCTCGCCATTTTCCTTGATAACTTTGCGCAAACGCTTTGTAAACCCTGGTACACACATGAATCGATCTAAAGTAAGCCCTTTCGTAGGGCCTATATCCTGAAGCATATAACCCCAAACAAAGTAGTCAAGTGGGTTGAGATCCGGTGAAGATACAGGCCATTCTTCGCTTGTGATGAAATCGGGCAAATTTTCTGCGCAACACGCTTGTGTCTTCGTTGCCTTGTGAGCTGGAGCTGAGTCATGTTTGAAACAATATGGTGTATTCCCATACAGCGTTGAAGCATGAGGAAGCAGATGGTTCTTCAAAACCTGCTCGATGTAATATTCAGTGTTTATTTTTACGTTAGGGTCTATGAAAAGAAGAGGAAGTTTTCTTTTTCGTGAATCGGCGCCCCATACCATGTTTTTCGATACATTCCGATAGCGTTCTACAGCTAGTTTATCTCTTGGAATATTGGCAAGACGTTTGCCATACACACGATCATTTTGTTGATTATGACTGTCCTGAAGGAGGAAGAGCTTTTCATCCGAAAATAAAATTTCGCAGACACCGTGCCTAACTAAAAGGTTTATACTTCTGTGGACCCTGGCTTGCTTTTGACGGAGCAACCCGTGATCCCGTTGTTTCTCGTACGGCTTGAATTCCAGAGCATGTCTGAGGAGCCTGTTCATTGAAGCAGGGGACATTTGAAATTGTTTGCTCAATTTACGACCAGATACGGCCGGATACCTCTTATTCCCTCCCTCACACATTTGATCTTTTTCTTCGTTCTGGCAGTTCGTCTGGCACCTCCTTTGTGTTGAATATGGCCATTTCCAGTGTCCTTGAACCGTTTCAAGGCACGAAAAACAAAACGCGTACTCACTCCGAACTGCTTAAGGCTATTGAATAAAGACTGGAGTCGGAAAAAATAAGACATTCAAAAATGATCACCAAAAATTCATTTTAAATCGGATACTTCTCAAGTTTTTAGGGATTAAAAAACTATATATTAGCTATGTTTTGGCATAATTTATTTATTGAATTTCCTCCCCCAAGCTGAATGCTCGTACATTTCTCTTAACACAGCTCATGAGATCTTGGGCAAGGCTTTGTCCATCTTCCTTACAAGATTTCTCCAAGTTTTTCTTCAAAGCCTCATCGGTTTTGAATGCTTTTCTTCAACTTCTTCTTCATTATCGCCCAAAACTTTTCGATCGGACGAAGTTCTGGTGTATTTGGCGGATTCGCCTCCTTCGGGACCACATTAATGCCCTTCGCTTCATACCAATCCATTACAGGCTTGGCGTAATGGCACGAAGCGAGATCCGGCCAGAACAGCATGGGACCACGGTGAGAGCGGAGGAAGGGCAGCAATCGCTTCTGCAAGCATTCCTCTCGATGAACCTGCCCATTTATGGTGCCGGTTGTAACGAACGGCTTGCTGTACCGTCCGCACTCGCAGATCGCCTGCCATAACAGGTACTTCTTCGCGAATTTGTCCATCTTTCTCTTCCGGAACTTTTCCGGAACCTCCATGCGGGACGTACCGACAAAAAACTCGAGGCCGTCGATTTGTTTGGTGTCCGCCTTGATATATGTCTCGTCGTCCATGACCAGTCACTCACGGTACAGCTTCCGCGCACGCAATTTGGCCACCGTGTTTTGCTTGTCAGTCCGGTTTGGCGCCTTCCTGACCTTAAAAACACGTAGCCCAGCCCGCTTCATGGTCTGCTGGACGAACCACTTCGACGAATTGACCTTTTTGGCCACGTCTCGGGTGGAAAGGTTCGGGTTATTCTTAAAGTACTGCCTTATCTTCCGCGCCTTCTCTGGGTATTCCGTTTTCGGTTTTCGGCTGCTTCCAGCGCGCCGCTCAATGGTCTTCGTCTCCTGGAACATCTTCACAACGCGGAACACGGTGGAATGGTGGATTTCAAGCCTTTTGCCGATCCACCTGTGCGACTGACCAGGATTATCGATCACCGCGCCCAAGATTTGCTGGCGTAGCTCTTCTTGTTTCGAATGTATCTTGAAAACTGCTTGACAGATCGCGATAATTTTGCACACATAAACATAACACTCTAAACTAGTAGTACCCAAAATTTCATTAATATTTACCCACGCGATAAAAAGTTACACCCAAAACAAAGTGTCGCATTTTTTCCGAGTCCAATCTTTATCAACCTTTCACCTTCCTCCAAATTTTTCATTTTTTTATTTTTACACTTCTCCCACACTCCCCTTTTACACACTTTAACCCCCCCTTTCAACATACCTTTTTTTCCTTTACCCTTTTTCCCCTTTCCAAAAATCCCCCCCATACCCCTCTAAAATAATAATCTCACACTCTTGAAAATATCCGGTGCATTAAAGGGTGTCCACGATGAAATTGCCACACTATGAAATTGCTCTAACTTTTTAACCGTTGGGTAGAATTTAATGAAAATTTGGGTGGATTTAGTTCATAGTGCATTATTTACATCCTGCAAGTTTTAAAGTCCTGTGATTAAAACTCGCGGAAATGGAGTCGAAAGAACAGCTCGTGCGTGATAAAATCTTGCGCATTCATCACGAGAACAAGGATCTCTCGCATCGTTCCATCGCTAAAACGTTGGGAATCGCAAATTCCACGGTGTCGCGAGTGATTAAGTGGTTCGAGGAACGGTTGACCACCGATCGGAAGCCCAGAAGTGAAGGAAAAAGTATTCCGCACAACATTTAAAATCACAACCGCGTAGTTGGGGCCTTCAACCGAAATCCGAACGCCTCCGTTCGGGATGAGGCTAAGAAGCTGCACCTAAGCCGAAGTTTTGTCCAGAAGGCCAAAACTAAGGCTGGGCTTCGAACGTTCAAGGTACAAAAGGCCCCTAATCGCGACGAGAAGCAGAACAAGTCCGCCAAAACCCGTGCCAGGAAGTTGTACCTCAACATGCTGACGAAAGTTGAATGCTGCATCATGGACGACGAAACATATGTGAAGGCTGACTTCAAACAGATCCCCGGCAACCTGTTTTTCACGGCCAAGGATAAGTTCAGCGTTCCGGAGCATGTCCGCACTCAGAAGATGTCCAAATTTGCGAAGAAATTCCTGGTTTGGCAAGCCATCTGCACGTGCGGGAAGCGGAGTGCACCTTTCGTGACCCAGGACACGATGAACGGACAGGTGTACATAAAAGAGTGCCTCCAGAAGCGGCTGCTTCCTCTCCTGAAGGCCCACAACGTCCCAACAATCTTCTGGCCGAATTTTGCCTCATGCCACTACTCCAAGGACGTGCTGAAGTGGTATGCGGACAATAAGGTCAATTTCGTGCCGAAAATGTTCAACCCTCCCAACACTCCGGAGCTCCGCCCCATCGAGTAGTACTGGGCGATTATCACCTTCTTAAACGACCTAAGGTAGTGAAGACAGTCGAGGAACTGAAGAAAGTATGGGTTTACATGCATAAAACGGTTGATTCACAGGTTGTGCAGAATCTTATGGCCGGGGTTAAGGCCAAGGTGCGGGCATTTGCGTATGGACTGTAAATAAAATACGAGTAAAATGGTAAAATGAAGTTTAATAGTTATTTCTCAATCCCTAAAAATTTGATGGCAATCGGATGAAAACTCGAATTTTGCGAATCAATTTTGTGTGTGGCAATTTCATCGTGGACACCCTTTACACAGTCCGAAATAGAAGTCGACGGCATATGAACGATGTTATGTAATACATATCATATCTTTATGTAATACATATAAAGCACTCTATAAGGAAGATCAGCTCTATTTCTATCCGCTGATATATTCAATTTGAAGGAATTATATTCAACTTCCGATAAATTAGCAGACAAAGTATTTGTTTGCAAAAGCAGATTCGCCCTAATCAAATGTTGGCGCTAAAATGTCCAACGTGCTTGTAAGTGTGAAATGGATCCTGTGTTTACAGAGAGAACATGGTTCGCGATTGAAATGTTCTTATCAGTTTTCTTGGGCTGCAGGCCAGCCTGAGTGTTTGGCGGCACGTGATACTTCGATAAAAATAGGCATTTACACCGCCTTCAACTCGAGATTGTACAGACTGAAGATTGAACATACACCCAAAAGTTGAAAAGGTTGAATTGTAAAAAATGCAATTGCAGTTTTGCAATCATATCTTGCGAAATCCGCATGATTCAGAAAAGGCAATTTTGCCCATTTTGATCCACAAAGCGTTTTATGGTACAAATGAAGCCATGCAAATGTGTGTAAGCGACTGGCAAGCAAAAATAGCTCGAAACAAATTTATCGCTGTAGGATCCTTATTCAATCATCACCAACATATCAATATACAATATGGATGAGTCGATATCACAAAATGCCGCAACGCTATTGGCCACTGTTGTATTGCCGCCGTCAAGTGTTCTATTTTTGTTCTCACTGATCATCGACAAAGCGTTTTATGAAATAAACAAAGCCATGCAAGTGTGTGATAGCGACAGGTTGCACATTGCTTCGTGAAAAATATGTCCATTTGCTTCATTGCTGTACCCTGAATTCCTCGCCAACTGAACTAACTGTAGGGTTTCTATTCCCTATCTCTTAGTATGTCAAAGTGGCTGAATGGTTGCCATCAAGAGCTGCCGCGCTGACGGTCACGGTTCGTATCCCGATCTCGTATTTGGCACATTTTATTTCTGTGGGTCATCTGACTTTCCGACACTCATCTCTTACTCATCAACTAAATATCACTGCGCACGACCTCACACTGCACACGTTCAATTTTTCATTGCGAATTGCTGTTGCTTTTTTGCCCACAACTAATGTTAGATTTTTCATCCAAGTTACGATCAATAGCAAGAATGGAACAAAATCATGCGAAATTGCATTACAATCTTACTTTCTTAGTTTGGGTGTAGAGTGAATTACGAACAACTTAACCTAACACCAAGTAGACCAGTTTTGACATTTTAGTTTTGCAAAACGTTCCACTGGTTGGAGCGGGAATCGAACTATGTCAGATGATGTCGGCGATTGATTTGGCCATTTTTTCCGGAACGCGGCAGTTTAAGCAATGCCATGTTGAGCCGGTGCGTGGTAATAAACATTTCGATGAGCTCAAGAGAAATTTCAATCAAACATACTCTTTAGTTGGCAAATTGATTTGTTAGTCCTGAAAAGGACAGATTTTAGTTGTTTACGGAGGGATGATTTACGTCAGCGTCGACGTTGGGCTTCTTCCGCTTGCCTCGTCTAGCGGACGTGCCTGCCACATCAAGCGGCGTCTACTCGATCTCCAGCAGCAGGGTGAAAAACTCAGAAAAGCGCTTTTTTATCACGAGAGCGGGATACACACGTCTGAACGTGTCGATGATCCAATAACGAATGATAACTGTTCGCCATGCCAGGCCGGTTTTATATAATGGCATATACCATTACATGACAGGAAGGGGGTTCTCAACGAAGGCAATGCGAATCAAATTATACAAAAGGGGACGGTCCTCAGTTGTAACGCCAGACAGCAGCGTGGAAATGAAATCATTAGTTTTCATTAGAGCGACAGGGGTTTCGGAGGTTAAATTCGCATCTTTTGAACTCAGGCAACAGAAAAACGGCCCTTGTCAGGGCCTCAGAACCCCATCCAAAGAGAGTTGAGATATAGACAAACTTGCTTCTAAAACTGCAAAACAATAGAGTTTGTAAACATTGGCCAGAAAAATTATAACTCACATTTTAAAACTACTTGCTACTAATTTAATCTATTATCTGCAACTAATCCACTATGTCCCTATGTACAACAAGAACAACAATGAAGCTAACTTACCCCCTACACTAAATATGTGAAACACATAATTGGTCTGCCGTGTTGCAGTTCGGCTCAAATTAGCTGTTAATATTTCGTTTTTGAATGTCCAACGTGCTTGCTAGTTTTAACAAGGCAAATGGAGATTTATATATGGATACTAATAAAAAATGTTGCTCATTTTCTCCAGCATGCGGCTTTTCAAGCAAAGCCATGTTGAGCCGGTGCGTGGTAATGAAAATTCGATGAGCTCAAGAGATATTTCAATCAAACATACTCTTTAGTTGGCAAATTTATGTGTTCGTCCTGAAAAGACCGGATTTAAGTTGTTATCGGAGGGAACATGGTTCGCGATTGAAATTGTCTTCTTGGCCTTCTTGGGCAGCAGGACGGCCTGAGTGTTTGGCAGCACGTAATACTATGATAAAAATGTACATTTGCAACGTCTTCCACTCGAGATTGTACAGACTGAACATTGACCATAGAGCGAATTACAACGAACAACTCTACCTAACACCCAGTGGATTAGACTGGACATTTTCGTTTTGCAAAAAGTTCCACAGGCTGGAGCGGGAATCGAACCCTCACTTCATGGCAATCGCTTGAACGTCGGATGACATTGCTAACCACTTGTCCACGAAGATGATGTGGGCGATTGATTTGGCCATTTTCTCTGGGACGCGGCTTTTCAAGCAACGCCATGTTGAACCGGTGCGTGGTAATGATCATTTCAATGAGCTCAAGAGAAATTTCAATCAAACATACTCTTTAATCGGTAAATTGATTTGATCGTTCTGAAAAGAACGGACTTTTGTTGTTTACGGAGGG
This sequence comes from Aedes koreicus, assembly GCA_024533555.2. Taxonomy (NCBI): domain Eukaryota; kingdom Metazoa; phylum Arthropoda; class Insecta; order Diptera; family Culicidae; genus Aedes; species Aedes koreicus. Next base: position 52,311 of record JAHHFK020005778.1, on the reverse strand, counting down.
AACATGCTTCGTGATTGAAATTTTCTTCTCGGTCTTCTTGGGCTGCAAGACGGCCTGAGTGTTTGGCAGCACGTAATACTACGATAAAAATTAACATTTACAGCGTCTTTATCCCGAATTTGTACAGACTGAACATTGAACATAGGACGAATTACAACGAATAACTTAACCTAACACCAAGTGGACCAGTTTGGACATTTTCGTTAACCACTTGACCACGAAGATGATGTCGGCGATTGATTTGGCCATTTTCTCCGGGACGCGGCTTTTTCAACGCCATATTGAGCCGGTGCTTGGTAATGAAAGTTTCGATGAGCTCAAGGGAAATTTCTATCAAACATACTCTTTAGTTGGCAACTTGATTTGATCGTCCTGAAAAGGACGGATTTTAGTTTATAACATGGTTCGCGATTGAAATTTTCTTTAGTCTTCTTGGGCTGCAGGACACCACTCTGTGAAATGGTCACACCGGAGAAAAGTTTGTTCAGCTCCTCGTCGTTGCGTATGGCTAGCTGCAGGTGACGTGGATGATTCTTCTTGATCTGGTCTTCTTGTGTTCACGGGCGGCGTTTTCTACCAACGTGCTCCGAAAAGACGTCTGTCGCATGCGGATGCACAGTGAGAACTGATGATTGGTCGGTCGTCCCCACATGTTTGATAATCGCTGGCACGGTCACTGTGGCAGTATGAACCAATCAGAGTGAGGCGCAAACATGATGTCATTTTCGACAGAAAGGTTTGTGCGTTTAGACATTTTTCTTTTAAGTACATTTTGATTAGTTTATTCAAACATTATGAATTAAGTTTGCAACAGGGATTCAGCTTTTTGTTCTACCTTACGAATGAAATACTTTTCGTAAAATTTCTGTGGCCAGAGAGGAGATATTATCGTTCAGAGTCTCCAAACCCGCGTAACGCTTGCGATTTCAGAAATTTTAGAACGGCGCATACAGGAATAGAAAAGAGAGACGTTAGTCCTACGTCAAAACCATCATGTTTGTTTATAAATTACCATCAGATTTGCCCGAAATATGCATAGTTTGTACGATGATAATTATTTGCAAATTTAAAAAAAAATGTAATAGTTTAATCGTGATAATATTTCCATTGCAAAAATACATTATGAGACGATATAGTTTATAAAATGCATACATCGAGCTTTTTAAGGTGGTAAAGGAAAATCAGTACATCCTAACTTGTGGAGCGCATATATGAAATAAAATTGCTATTGTACTGGCTCTATTATTTCTTCATTATATTGGCCTGACTTAAGCAATGTCAATGTTTTTATCGTATTCGGGTCTTTAAAGTAGTAGCAGAAACGTTTTATTAAGCCTAACATATTATTAGCTCTGTTTATTATTGTCTTGTAATGCTCAATGAACGTAAGTTTAGAGTCTCAAATAATACCTAATAAACTCTATTACACTTTTCTACATTCTGATTGTCTAAGGTAATTGCAACATAGGGAATGTTTCGTTTTCTATTATGAGAAATCGAGTTGCATTTTTAACATTTAGCCGCAGTAGGCTTTCGTTACACCCAGTGTGGAATAACAGTACCTAAGTTTTAAATGTGTTGATGTCTTCAGCATTTTTTATTTTCAAAGTTTTATGTCGGCATCGTAAAATTTGGAAATTTTAGTTCCTTAAGAATAAAGAATATGTCGAATATGAAATGGAGAGTTTCATTTTCCCCAATCACTTGAAGCAAGATGCTCTTATTATTATTATTAATTTCGGAATTATTTAGAGAAAAGTTCACCGAAAAAGATATGTGTTTCATCTTCTACATTTAATTTGCCCATGCATGTTCAAACCCCTTGAATTTGAATTTGAACCCCAAAAATTGAATTTAGTAGAAACAGCAATAAAGGCACCACCTCCTGACTTTTTTTCTTCCATTGATAATTACAATCACATAATCATAATAACTGTTGCCAAAGATCTCTTCCCGAGCAGAACACAAAAGCATATGAATACCTAATTTTGATCTTGATAACTGGCCTTGGTATTAAAGAGCTCAGATTAAGAGGTAAAATACCTAAGCAAAATACCTAAGAATTGCAAGCAAAATGTCTCTAGAATAACTAAACTTGATATTCCGGATACCTGGGTAAGTATCTGGTCACCTTAGAGGTATTATTTTGGTATTGTCTTACCTCAATGTTCTCGCAACACTGTGAGGAAGAAATAAATGGTTTTTTTCCCCCGTATTTTTTCCCTTAATCTGAGCTCATAAATACCAAGGCCAGTTATCAAGTTATTCGCTTCTGCTCGGGTTCTTACACTCTCATCTCAACTACCCGAGCAGAACACAAAAGCATATGAATACATAATTTTGATCTTGATAACTGGCCTTGGTATTCAAGAGCTCAGATTAAGAGATAAAATACCTAAGCAAAATACCTTAGAATTGCAAGCAAAATGTCTCTAAAATAACTAAACTTGATATTCCGGATACCTGGGTAAGTATCTGGTCACCTTAGAGGTATTATTTTGGTATTGTCTTACCTCAATTCGGTATTCGCATGACATTGTGAGAACAATTTGATGGTATTATCCTCAGGTATTTTACCTCTTAATCTGAGCTCATAAATACCAAGGCCAGTTATCAAGTTATTCGCTTCTGCTCAGGTACCCGAGCAGAACACAAAAGCATATGAATACCTAATTTTGATTTGATAACTGGCCTTGGTATTAAAGAGCTCAGATTAAGAGGTAAAATACCTAAGCAAAATACCTAAGAATTGCAAGCAAAATGTCTCTAGAATAGCTAAACTTGATATTCCGGATACCTGGGTAAGTATCTGGTCACCTTAGAGGTATTATTTTGGTATTGTCTTACCTCAATTCGATATTCGCATGACATTAGGGGAACAATTTGATGGTATTATCCTCAGGTATTTTACCTCTTAATCTGAGCTCATAAATACCAAGGCCAGTTATCAAGTTATTCGCTTCTGCTCGGGTAGTATAGAATCACGGTATAAGAACAACTTAATACCTTGTTTTGGACCTGGTTAATCTTGGCCGCACTTTTGTTTACTGTTTATTTGTTGCTGTAAATTTCATCTGTCATATGTTTGTCTTAATGAATAAATCAGTTAACGCTGGCATTAAAATAGTCTTCGTATACAGGTAGTCAATGGCATATTAAAATCGAACAATGAATAAACACTATTAAACGCATCGGCAGCAGCACGCAGGCACAAGGTGCAAAAAGTTTCGTTGTCGTATCACTCGTTCAAGGGCATAGAAGCTCAGTTGATTGAGAAGTTCCGGAGAGCCAATTTCACCGGTGATCACCTTAGCCACAAAAACGGCTTGCACTCTACGCCTCCTTCGTTCCAAGCAACCGACACCGATCTTCGTACAGGGTGGCCACAGAACCGGGAAAACCGGGAATTAACCTGGAATTTAAAAAAAAAACCGGGAGAAACCGGAAAAAACCGGGAATTTATGTTCACATGATTATTCATAATTTAGATTGTGTGTGATTATTATCGACCTCTAGTTATTCCTATATATTAGCGTGTTCATCCATAACGATCTGTCAAATTTTAGAGTGTGTAAATTGATTTACCTACTATAAATATCTTGGCTCATTCGCGTAGTAGGCTTAGTGATGTTTAATTTACGCACACTACAGCGCCATTTAGATCAAAGGAGTGAAAGTAAGAAGGAAAATCATTTGGAGGAAAACAAACCACCATTCCTCTGCATGTGCCAGAAAGGGTAAGGTGATTAAACGTCAAAAAACCTAAGTGTGTCAACGTGTGTTCTGACGTATAATCTCTTCTCTCTTTCAAGCGCATAGAAAGTAAAGGACTTGCTGTCACGCAAACGTTTCCCTATGAAAACAATCTATTATATATTCGTCCTATGCGTTTGAAAGAAAAGGGATTAGACATCAGAAAACCTAATAATTATTATTAATCTCTCACGTTCACTTTTTCGCTTTGTTGGTGATACTGAGCTCATATTCGTCGCTGAGTTCCAACAATTTTATTTCCGAATTAACACTCATCGTATATCGAAACCCGTTTATTTTTATTTTAAGAAGATACCAGTGTAGCAATACCACAATAAGCGGAAACCACATTAAATCAAATATTTAGCCATCTTGTTCGGATTCTCCTTGCTTGATATGTGGTACAAGTAAGGATGTTTCGAAATCTCCTTATTCCGTTTTGTCGTTTTGGTTAGGGCCTGTTCATAAATCACGTAGACTCATTTTTGAAAATCTCAGATCCGGGGGAGGGGCCCCCTCGTACACTTTTCTCCATACATTTTTTTGAAATTTTGTATGGAGCGTAGACCTTGGTCAGAACCCCCCCCCCCTTCCCCCAGAAAAGTCTACGTGGTTTATGAATAGCCCCTTACGCGTTTCTTTTCTTTTTTCTTTGGGCAGGAGGTCTATTTTCTTCGTCCAATATTTCTTCCTGTGTTAACTGTTCATATTGACTGTCAAAACCATCAAATCTTCGAGGACATTAATATCGAAAAAAAAACTGTTTCGGAACTCGGCTCTCCTTATGACATTTTTTTTTTTTTTTTTATTCGAATTTATACTTGCAAAATCCGCATGAAAATAAATGGAAATGTTTTTTTCCCGCCGAAGAAGTAGTGTGTAGTTGATGAATTTTATTTTCCAGAGTATATCCCGTGATTGGGTTTACACTTCAAGAAAACTGTAATTTTTGTGATGTCCGCCACGGGAATTCAAATCCCGGCTCTATTTAAAACACACAGGCACACATATCCCGTGACGCTTCTCCCGACCTGTAAATCAGTCTTATACCGGGAAATGTTTAACATGTGGTCCGAGAAAACCGGGAAAAAACCGGGAATTTGAAAATGAAAATTGAGTGGCCACCCTGTTCGTAGCCCGGAAGGTTTGCTGTGTCTTGCCATGGTAGGTGGCGCAGTGCGTAACGAACAAACCTACGCTGAACAGACTCGCAATCCAACAGCGTTGATAGGGACTCCAGACAACGACTCTATTTTCCAGTATTGAGCGCACCAACGAACAGTACAATGATTTCAGACACAGAGGGTCCCGCAGGTCTTCAGATATTTTGAAAATAAATCCCAGCTACCGGTTTGCCTTCGCTATTACATCATGGTAGTGTGGCCTGAACGTTATCTCTTGATCGAGAGTCCCCCCCAAAAAAAAAAAAAAATTAATTTCCCCCCCAAAAAATAATTATTAAAAAAAAAAAAAAAAAAAAAACACCCCCCCCCCCCCCCTCCCCCCCACTTATTAAACCCCAACAACAAAATATTTCTAAATTTTTTTCCTCAACACAAATAATCCCCCCCCCCCAAAAAAAAAAAATTTTAACACCCCAAACACAAAGGGGCCGTGTTTCCCCCTTTTTTTTCCCCCAGAGCGATCCGTTTCAACCCCCCCCCCCCAGGGAAAAAACCCCCAATTTTTTTTAGCTTTGCCAGCAAAATGCTATGGTCCACGCGGTCAAATGCTGCTTTCAAATCTGTACACAGCAAAAAAAAATGTAATATACATCAACGTAATCGATTCTAACGTATTAAAAACTGATGTAATCAAGGAAATACGATGCACAATAACATCCACTTAGTGGAATATTACATCGGTCTTCAAATTACATCAGAAAAAAATATTAGTTGCATGAATGTAATAATCACATATTAAAAACATAAATATTACACAAAAACCAATGCACATGAACTCCGCAAAAAATGTTAAATATTACACGATTTTGATGCTTTATCGCATTTTGTTTTACGTAAAATTTAATCTCGCAACACTGCCAAACTTGTTCTTTTTTTTTAGCGAATTCGTTTTCGATTCAGTTCCAAACTGGATCGGGTATCAAATTGGGTTGGCTTTTTGTGTGTTAAACATCAGTGTATACGGTTTTTAGGAGTTACAACTATCGGGTTGAGGTTTGCGCTGACTATAAGTTCGGGACGGTTTGCTTTGAGGTGGACAATTCGCTACCGCATTAAAGGACTTCAACACCGTCGATAGGTCTTGTAACCCGCATCGTAAAACCACTCAACTGTTCGCCAATACAGCGATCCGCTTTATCCGGAACTGTTGCAGCACATCTTATCGCTTATATCCAACGAAAAACACCTGGACTTCGGTTTATCGGACGTAACTTACGGCAGGTTTGTACAGCAGCTGTGTCGAGACTTCCCTCGGGATCGTGTGCCCTATCGAATCTCTTAAACGTGCGGCCGTTCATATTCATTATCGATTTGGCTAGTCCGGCTCGCAGGCGGGAATATCTTTATTAATCAGTTCGTTTATTTGTTAGGCTGGCGGGAATATCTAAAGTAGGAGAAGTTGCTAATGGACAAAATTCGCGAACACGGAGAGCCGTTCGTCATGACGATCATCAAGTTCCTCCAACGACGTTTCCCGCAAATTATGATGGGTAAGTTTGCCGACGAACAGATCCCGAATTCGGCCCAGCTACCCCCAGAGACGTTGACTACTATATTGTTTGCAGGTGTGTGTCGGGAATATTAGCCACGAATTAGCTGAAATCATAATGAGTATGACTCAGTGCAACCTGCTATTGTCTAGTAAGAACCGAGCCCAACAAGTACAACAGCAACAACAGCCTCCCCCACCAGGTGTGGTCAGGCCGCATCGTGTTCTGGAAGGTCCTTTCAGTGCATCTGCTCTTGGCGTGCAAACCTTCTCAGGGCCATCGGTCGAATTGGCAAGCAATATGGCAGGATTGAACCTGGGTGTTCCTGGTAATAGTGCTTTCAGTTTCGGAAGCGCTCTTGGAAATCTTGTATCAACACCAACGTCACCTTCCAGACTTCTTGAAGGCCTCCGAACAGCTCCTTCACGTTAATGTCGATGCCGCCAAGCGCCCCTGTGGGAAACATTGGACGCTTACCGCAAACTCCCACTGGGGATAAACTGACCTTACCGAATGCAATACGTTTGATTCATAATATCCGTTAATGTAAAATTTCACATTTTTATAAATGCATTCATATCATCTTCCTTTCGTAATGAAGGTTTAAGGTGACATGATCAAGATTAATGTAATTCCCGTTAATGCCTAGGATGTATCGTTGTTAAATTAAGGGTTTGCATAAGTTATTGTAAACCAACACGCAATGATAAAGACTTAATATGGTAGTTCTCATTTAATTCTTCATAATGTAGGGTTAGATGATCGGTAACAGTTTATTTTGTTTATGTTTGTCAATTAGATATCTGGGTTACTTTTAAGAATAAAACCATCTTTGTGTTTTAATTTTTGCTTTTGCTTGCCTTTTTTTATTATTTAATAACATCCGAAAATTACATTTACACTATATGTTTTACATTGCTCTCTTTGCGTCGCGACTATGAAGTACGTCGCATTGATTCACGTTGACTCAATAAGCAGTGCATCAATTTTTTGTCTACATCGAGACAACCTAACATTACACAACCGATGGAATGACCTATGTGCATCTGATTTTGTGTAATATTCAACAACTTTTTTTTGCTGTGTATAAACAGTATCGATTTGACCTCCACCGCCCATGGTGCGAACACAAAGTGAAACGAACTCGGTTGAATTCGTAGCAACAGATCGATGGATGGCCATGGTGAGCCTTTGAAATGTATGTTTTGCAAGAATTGAATAAAGCATCGTTTATGATGATTTCAAACACCTTTGAGCACGAACATAGAGATCTGATCCCTCTGTAGTTTTCTACATTCCGTTTATCACCCTTTTTGTAGACAGAAAACATGTGACTCGCCGGGAAACTTACTTTGGTGCAATGACCGTGAGAACAGTTTAGCCATTGGTATAGAGCGTTTTCAGATGAAATCAGCCGGAAGAAGTCAAAATCTTGCACGACCCTCTCCGATTTGGATGCAACTTTGCACATGTCTTCGGAATTGGTGATGATGGATTTTCCGCGGGTTAAGGGAATTTTTTGACTCAAGACATTTTTTTCGCAAGGGCGTATGTGTTTTGTCATGCGTATTTTTCAAAAAATCATAACTCGAAAACCGTTGGTTGTAATAAAATTGCGTCTGAGAAGAAGTTGTAGTTAATTAAATTGACTTTATGAAAAAAATCTGTACACTGTAAAAATATCCTAATATGTGAATATTGATATTGAATATTATAGCGAGAAATTAGAAAAACTATTAACTCATGATTATATAAAAACAAAGCAATCTAAATTTTTAAAAGATACAAAGTCTTCATTTAAAGAAGGAGAAGTGGTTATTATTTGCGATTTTGCAGAGAATTATTCATTTGTACTTTAGGATGCTGTTCAAAGTCATCATTGGAACAATGATCAGGCTACAATTCATCCGTTTGTTTTTTATTATATGGAGTCAGGAATGCTTAAAAATCTAAGTTTTGTTGTAATATCAGATGTTCTAAGACATGATACAATTGCGGTACAAGTATTTATTTCTAAATTACTAACGTATTTAAATCAACTAATGAATATAAAAAAGGCCATTTTTATGTCTGATGGGGCTGCTTCCCAATACAAAAATAGAAAATTTTTTGCAAGCCTCTGCAAGTTTAAAGAGAAATACAACATTGATTCTGAGTGGCATTTTTTCGCAACTTCACATGGTAAGGGACCATGTGATGCAATTGGCGGCACATTAAAACGAATGGCAACAAGAGCAAGCTTGGCCAAACAACATGAACATCCAATAAAAAGTGCGAAAACTTTGTATGATTGGGCTAATAAGAGAAATCAAGAAAATTTCACAAAAATATCATTTTGCTATGTTTCACAAGAAGAATATGAAGAGGGAGCTGCAGAATGGGGTGGTAGTTATCAGCAAACAAAAATGATTCCTGGTACTCAGAAATATCACTCCTTCATTCCAGTTGCAGATAACAAAATCGCTGCGAAAATATTTTCAACTGACGAAATACTGTAAAAATGTAAATACATTTTTTTTTAAATAGTAGAAAAAATAAATAAATCATGTATGAACAAAAAAAAACTCAAAATTTTATTAGGTAATAAAGATTCGTTAATTTCGTTAATTAAGAAGATGTTCAATCTTCTTGGTGTCAAAAGGATAGTTGTTGAAAATTTTATGTACAATTTGAAAAGAATACTTTTGCAGATGGACAATCACGACTAACATATGAAAAAGGGATATTTTCATGGAAAAAGCCATTTTTTCGACATTAATTTCAAATTATCTCGAAAACGGATACATTTAGAATGTTGCTCACCAAGAGCATTTTTGTTTAAAATCACTAGAAGAATCGTATTATATTATTCAAATATGGTTATTTATGCAAAAACAACAAATTAGAAAAAAATTGAATTTTTCTTACTTCTAAGAACTTTTTTATCTTAAGTTGCTCCATCGTAGAACAACTTCTATTCTTCTTCTTATGACTCAAAGCCTTTTTGAAAAAAAAATTATAAAAATCGTACGTTGGACAGATTTGCTAATTGATTTTTAAGTTTAATTTTTGATTTTTTTTGAAGAAAATTTTTTTTTTTTACAGTGTACATATTTTTTTCATAAAGTCAAATTAATTAACTACAACTTCTTCTCAGACGCAATTTTATTACAACCAACGGTTTTCGAGTTATGATTTTTTGAAAAATACGCATGACAAAACACATACGCCCTTTTGAAAAATTTGTCTTGAGTCCAAAAATTCCCTTAACTCGCGGAAAATCCATCGTCACCAATTCCGAAGACATGTGCAAAGTTTCATCCAAATCGGAGAGGGTCGAGTTCAGTCATTTGCTCATTTGGCAGAGAAATGCTCTATAGCAAAAAAAAAAAGGTTTTATAAAAAAAAAAAAATTTTCTCCCAATAAAATTTTGACAAAAAACCGAAACTTCATTCGTGGTATGAGGGTTGAGAGGAAAGTTTGAAGAACTGGGACCATTTGTAACATTACAATTATTTCCATTAAAAATATTTACCATTCTCGAAAACAATCCGGAATTCGTAACGTCTTAAAAAAAACCCCGCCCCCCCGCCCGGTGTCCGCATCATCCGATCGTTCCTCGGAAAAAAATGTCAATGGCGTCGAACACGAATGTTGAGCACCCAGGAAGGAGAGGAGAGAGATCATGTTCAGCTAGTGTTTGGTAATGGTAATGGTTATCCCCTAGCGCGTTTGGAGTTCATTGGTGTCCTTATGGTGTTTCCAATTTTGTTGTTGATGTTTTTTTTGTTAGATATGTTCAGGTTATTGTTGATACTATTTCATTTTTTGTTGTTATTGCTGTAATTATAGGAAACTTCCTTGTAAAGTGCCCTACGATGCTTATGCCTACGTCTGGCTTTCTCTTCATTTTTGCCCTGAAGCTAACGGGAATGCTGTTTGGCGTCGTACTTAGTCCAGCCTCGATTCTACACTTTTTTATTTCCTAGAATTCGCCAGCTGGTGGACGAACTGATATTCTGCACCGGAATGTTCTGCAGAAGATCATAGTGAGTGATGGTTTTGGGTGTATCTGGCAGGCACAGATAAAGATTTTTCAATTTTGTTCAAATGAGACTAAACGTCATCTGCTAGACTGATATGGTAGTCCGTTAAGTCATTTTTGAGATCAGTTAGTAATTTGCTGATTGAGTCTACCGTTGTATTTGTTGTGACGGTGCTTCTGCTGTCTTTTCTGCTGAATTGGTTGCTGCTTTAACGGCTACGATAATGTCCGGGGTGTGTCGTAAAGTGATGATATTGTGTTTTTCATTTCCTTACTGCTGCTGCTGGTCGGTTTGCGTGCAATTCTTGATTCCACACTTCATTGCACTCTCGTGGGATCTCGTCAGAAGATAAATAACAACAGTTAAAAAAATGCGGAGGTTTCGCGCGGGTCAATTATATTGTGTATAAAAAAAAATTAAAATAATTAAATTAAATACCAGACACACACTAACGCACATCCGAACAATGGTTCGGTAAGAAAAAAAATTAAAGGTGGATTGTGTCAGGGATATAACCGCAAGGTTCACGTAGGACCGCGTTGGATTATTGATATAATCCATTTATATAATGGTATCATCTAATTTATAAATATTAAAACACATACGGGTGGTTAATATTGTAATGTCTTTGATCCGTCCCTTCTTATGAATTTTGCTTCATACAGCACTTTAGTGACCCTCTTCTCTTTGATATATGGTATTCAATGGTAAGATAGAGTATGCGAGACGGACGATAAATGAGGTAGACATTAATTGAATCAACATGAAAACATGGGCCGAATTTACAGTTGGGGATGGGGCCATTAACTTGTAGGTTTAGGTTTGGTCCTAAGTACAAATGTGTCCATGTCTAATACGAAAGAATAAGTGAAATTCATTTTATGGTCCCCTTAAATTTGGGGGTCATAAACTTTTCACTTTCGCGTAACGTTCTCATTTTTCAAAATTATAAAATGACACCCGGTATTGAAAAGGGGAAACGTAGTCCTACGTTAAAAAAAACTTACGTTACTGCAGCTATTGTAGCGCTACTCTTTCAATTGAGTTTTTGATGCTCCTTCTCGTTGATTATATCCATTTTGCGATTATGCTACTCATGTCACCTTGTCACCCAATTTCACGGACACGGACTCGGCTATCAATGGTTCCTTTGACGATCGAATGAACCATGACCTCTAACTTCTCGTCTCTCTTGGAGTCACACAGCTTAGCAACAGCTGCTACTCGGCTCACAAAATAAATATTGGATTCACCGTTGTGCTAAGCTGTGTTCATCAGCCTGCTCCGTTGTCCGATCATTTATTTTCTCGATCCGAAGTAGTGGTCCAAACCAGCAAAGGCATTGGAGAAGGGATAAATACGTTCATCTGGCATGTCTGCCGCGAATGATGTTCCTTGCATCACTTACAATAACTTTGAACTGGCTTTGATCCTGAATATGTCCATCTTCGCCGGCTCGTCGATTGTGCGTATCAGATTGAAGGACGCAATGAGGATATCATTTCAATGCGCAGTCCGATGGTTTACATTCGGGAATGTTGAGTGTGACTTCCAGTGACATATTACTCATAGTAGCCATCAGGGATTCGTCTCCAGCTGATAGTGATTGACGACTTTCAGAATTCTCACTTTACTTCTGAAGTCCATCGCATCGTTTTTTGCCGTACTTGTTTCCATACTTTGAATCATCTACTTTTATTTCGGTTTGATGTTTGCCAATTCGGACTAGACGACCGACAGTTCCATCAATAGCATCCTCTTCGTGAGCTATATTTTTGGTTTCCTGTTGGAACGAAAGCCAACAAACATATTTCAGTAACCGGGCCTTGACCCTCAGAGTACCTTTGTTCAATATCCTTGCAGGAAACCCTGTCTCGACTACCAGAGCTACTATTTAAAGTAAAATGCCTCGACTACAGATCGGTTTGCGTATGTTACATGATGCTTATCGAGTTTCAGATGTCGAAGTTCTGCTGCCGACTGAGCCATTGTCGTAATTTTTGGGTGCTTCCTTGGGACTCGCGGCGGCAAGGGATCTCATTGTTCCATCTCATCCATCTTTCTGGCTGGTCAAAAATATGCTACGACTTGATTTGGGTATGGCGAACGATATCCTCCATTTGATCCATGAGCCATAGTTTCTAGGCTGCCGTGTCCAATATTGCCACTTGATGATGATGATGAAAGTATAACCACCATCATCGCGAGGATTACCTATGTCTGTAGAATCATACCGGAAGGGAATGATCTACGTGATGGTTTGTTGTAAAGGGCGATACGGTCAAAATTTGGTCAATATCAACTTGACGTATTTCTTTCAATTTTGCATTTAAAAAACCTGAACACCCCTCATTTTGAAGGTGTGTGTGTGTGTAGAATGTTGCTCCTATTTTGATTTTGGAATTCACTCTTCAGTTGTCAAAATGCCGTCCAAGCAAGAAGAGCAGCGTATCAAAATTTTGCTCGCGCATCGCGAAAATCCGAGCTACTCGCACGCAAAGTTGGCAAAATCGCTAAAAGTTGCCAAATCAACCGTTACAAATGTAATTAAAGTGTTTGGGGAACGTTTGTCGACAGCCAGGAAGTCTGGATCGGGGGGAAATCCTCTAGCAGGGTGAGTTGAAATCCCTGGAAACCTTCGGAAAACAACGCAAAGGCTGTTCTCTCATGACAAAAGTCTGGCTACCCCACGTACTTTGTCCAGTCACCAGTTCCTTCAGCTCCCTTCGGCTACCCCCCCTCCCAGTATATAGTAAGTTAAACAGGTATTATAAATTTAATCACTTACGATTCTGTATCCAATGCATCCTCAGTCGTCTGTAGTTTTAGTCATCCTTTTCCTCCACGTTATGAATTGCATTATTACGTACTACATCTGTGTATTATATTTTATTTCTGTGGTTGCTTCCTATCCCTATTCTTCATAAGCTATGTTCCATCCTCTGTTATTATTTCTTTACTCACTTTCTTCTCCGTTTGTAATTTCACTGTTACTATCTTGATAAATTTCTTCTGCTTTCTTTTTAAGTTTTTCTCTATCCTTCGCAAGTTCTTTCCAATCCTGACGTGTCATTCCTTGGTACCTTAAAAAATCCTGCTGTAGCGAGTCTTTCCATGTAAAACTTGGTCTTCCTTCCTTTTTAAAACCAAATTTAAATTTAAATGCCAACTTAAGTGGATGCCTACTTGGTCTTCTGAGAATATTCCCATAATAATTTATTCTCGCAACCCTTATTCTTCTGTTAATTATTTTACCGTTCATCTCTTTTGCCACATTAAATTTTCTATTTTCTACACAGCAATTATTCCATATATCTTTCAAAATGAGTTTTTCGTATTTTGCCAATTGCAGCCGACTGCGTTTTGTAAGCGTAGATACCTTTGTGCCATATTGCATTGCTGGAGCAATAACTTTTTTGTAGATCAATCTACCGATATCCCACGACGGCTTAAATGATTTGCAAAATTGAACTATGGTTTTTGCCGATTTTATCGCATTTATCGATCTTTGTCTGGTAGTTGCTGGCCTATTTAAATTGCATGTTAAAATGACTCCTAGATACTTGAGTGATTTACAGGTCTTAAATGCCTTCCCATTCAACATAATTTTATCTGGTGCTGGTTTGGTAGCATTTGGAATCCTTATAAGAATTTGACTTTTCTTACTGTTTATTTTTAAGCCTACCTCACCTAAACATTCCTCCAACACTTTGATGATATTTTCTAGCTCTACCTGATCCTCCGTCAGTATCAGAATATCGTCTGCAAATGCAAGTATTATAGGTATAAGGAACAGTCCAATTTCCATAAGTTTTAGATTTGGAACTCTCTCAGCTACTTTTTTCAAAATACTGTGTATAACCAGATTGAAAAGGAAAGGCGATAGTGGACACCCTTGTTTTATACCTTTTCCTCGTTTAACTGTTTCTGAGTATTGCCCTTGCCATCTTATCTTGGCTCTATCCTCTTTGACACAAAGAAACACTCTATCAATTAAATGAGTTGGTACTTCCAGATCCAATAATATGTCCTTCAATTTGGACAATCTTGCATTATCGAAAGCTTTTCGAATATCGACTGATGCTACAAATAAAGTCTTCCCCGCATTCCAATATTCGTCCATTACACGTTTTGCAATGAACACGTGGTCATCTGTTGAACGACCTTCTGTATACGCAGCCTGGTGTAATCCCGGATTTCCAGTGAACTCTTTTAGTCTATTTCTTATCCATTTTGCAAAAGGTTTGTATACAACATTGCATAAACTTATTCTCCTGAAATCCTCCGCTGATTTTGGATTACTTACTTTAGAAATAGGGACTTGTATTGAATTTGTCATTTCCTTAAGCATTTTGTTCTCCATCCAAATTCTTCTCCATATTTGTACCAGACTTCCAAATGTTTCTTCATCTGCATATTTTATGTGTTCCAATCTAATCCCATCTGCACCTGGTGACTTTCCATTGCAAGACCATTGAACAATGCGTTTCATCTCCTCTTCTGTTGGAGGTTCCGTGATTGGACAGAAATCCTGCTCTGCAATCAGTTGAATTTCCGGTCCTGTACTGCTATTCAAGATTTCATTCCAGATTCTTGTTGTCACTTGCACTTTCCTGTATGACTTTTTCTTAACATACCTTTTAAGGAAAGCATAGGATTTTCTTATTCTAATTCCGACATCAAAATCCTTCAGGTTTTGATAAAACCGTCTGATAACCTTTTCTTCGTGTTGTTTCACTGCTCTCCGATAATCCTCTTTCTTATTCGCAACATTCCATTTATACGTCCTTATGTATGGTCTTTTCCTATATAATGATAATGCTGTGTATAGTCTGTTTAATGCGTTCTTCCTTTTGGGTGTTAATGATTCTTTTGAAGTTTTCAATGCTTTCGCCGCTGCTACTTTCATTTTTTTTGCCAACCTATCATAGCATTGGTCCAAATCCATTTCCTCACGAAGCTTGAACTTCCCAAGCTCCTCATGATACTTCTTACGCACCACGTCATATTTAAGAGCTTTTGCATCAAGAAAATTGTATTCTCGGTGGGTTGTTTCCTTCAGTATTGTAATCTTTGTCTTCACATCCGTCAATATGAGTTGGTGATCAGTACTTATTGTAGTCCAAAATCCTTTGATTAATCTGATTCTTACATTGCTGCAAAGTGCTTTAACCACGTGGTCAATTTGACTTTTTCTATTGCCGCTTTTCCATGTAACTCCAATGTTACTTCCTATTTTTGACGATATGTTTTGTAGGTTATGTAATTGTAAGAATAGTTTAAACTCTTCACCATTTTCGTTGCACTGTTCAAATCCTAACTTTCTACCTATATATTTATAATCACCCTCTTCTAATAAATCTGATCCTATTTGAGCGTTCCAGTCTCCTACAATTATCAGCTTCCTCTTAATATGGTCTTTATCTATTTCTTTACCCAAGGTGGCAAAAAAGTTATATTTGGCTCATGAACGTTTACAAGAATAAGCTTAATTTTCTTGTTAATTTTAACAGCGGTCGAAATTGCTGCAGATCCTATTTTCCTTACCTCTCCTAGTTCTAATCCTGCACTCTTCCGCAATAAGAACGCCAACCCTCTAGCGTTGCTATTTTTGTTGCTAACTACGAACCATCTATAATTTTTGGTCTCAACTGTGCTACCCAAAACATTTACTTCTTGTAAAGCGGCTATATCAGTATTATGCTCTATCAACATATTATTTATTTCTTATCGTTTTTCTACCTTCATGCAGCCTCTCACGTTATGTGTGCCAATTCTAATAAATTTGAATTTTTCCTTTCCATTACTTATATCTTGATCGTTGATTGTGTTTTGAGCTGATATTTCCATATTACTTTTGCCAACAGCCACTTGACTTTTGAAGTCTTCTACTCCCACACTAAAGTGTACATTGTCTTCATCTATTCCTTCATTTAGAATCAATTCTTTTTCTCTTTTCTCTTGATTCCTCTCCTCTGATGTCCTCTTCCATACTAGCTTCTGCACAATTTTTTACCTCATTGCATCTCAAAATCTCAACCACACTGTCATAATGATTTTCAACGTTATTGTCACTACATACACAATACCATACTCGCAAAACATTTCTATCATTCATGTTATCCGTTTCTATTCTAATAACAGGCTCGTCTTCTTGATATATTTCAACCGACTTGTTATACATCCTACGAAATGCCACCATAGCTTCATGACCCAAATAAATACCGAGAGTTCGAATTTCCTTGATGAAAAAATCATAGCCTCCCTCTTCAAGACCTTCAACCAAAAACGGCTCAAATTCTTCTCTGTGCTCCACCATATAGTCCGCAATTCTATTTCTAGTTTGTCGTACTTCTTGTAACGTAATCAACCCGTTTTTATCTTTGTTGATTTGGTCGAGTAATGCCCATACCAAACAATTTCCATCTCCTAACATTCTTTTAATTTTAAGTACATTGCGTGAATTGAATTCTTTTTTGTAAATGTAACTGCCACTCTTGTTTATCTTGTTATCCTTGTATCTGATCTTGCTGTTCTTACTTTTCTTTCCAATCTTCCCTGATACACTCTCTCCAATTTCCTTGGTTCCAGGTTCCAAAACATCGGCATCGGCATTATCAACTATAGCCAATACGCTACCATATTTCCAAGTGTTCCTCTTGTTCACCCACAACATTATACATCCCATTTTTACATCGCCTTTTGTGTACTTTATCTCTTCATTTCTTACACCCTCTGTTATTAAAATCAGACTTCTCTTTAAAAGAGATGCTACTTGCTCCCAATATGTTTTGCGGCATCTCAATATACTTCGGTCTTCAATACCAATCTTGCTCAATGAATCTCTAATCTTTTTTATCTCGGTTTCCTTTTCGTAATTCCAAAATAATTGATGAACAATCGCCTCTTCCATACAATCCTCTTCTCTCTTATTTCGTATTAAAACGATTCGGTTCATTTTTTTATCATGTTTTTCTCTGTATTGTTCAACCAATCCGGATAATCCCATTTTTCCTGAACCTTCTATATGTATCATACTGCTAAACTGTACACTTTGATTATCATTGTGTGCATAAATATTCAATTCTTTGCCTTTTTCGTACCCAGATCTACATGGCTCAATTGTGAATTTTCCTCCTCGATTGTCAAAAACATTAACATTACTACCTACTAAGACTGCAATTGCCTGCAAAATTTCCATTTCCGCATACTGTTCTCCTTTTCGTATCAGATCGATATTCATTTCAATTTTATTACCCCAAATATTCTTAAAAATCTGTGTGTTTTGCTCTACATATTTCGCTATTTCAATTCTGAATTTATTTACATCTCTACACCACTGGTACGTATTCCGACTATTGAATATTTGATCAGCCAATGAACGTAGTAAATAATGATCATCAAATATCAAAAGTGAAAATGTTAAAACCATTGTGGCTACTGGTAATATACACACATTGCTTTACTTACCCTAGAATTTCCACTTATAAGTTATTCGAATTATCTTTTTAAGACAATCTCTCTATATGTATTTATTTACAACTTGCCCAATCCATCAAAAGCATTTACTGGCAATTATTTGAGTATATTTAGCCAGATCCAAAATCACAAAAATTAAGGAAATCATTCATCAGCATGTCGCATAGTTGTATAGCGTCTTCCCTCTCGATCTGTTTATTTTACTTTCATTAACTCACACACTTAAACCCACACTCAATTATCTTCCTCT
Organism: Aedes koreicus; assembly: GCA_024533555.2. NCBI lineage: Eukaryota > Metazoa > Arthropoda > Insecta > Diptera > Culicidae > Aedes > Aedes koreicus. Next base: position 34,129 of record JAHHFK020005778.1, on the reverse strand, counting down.
CTGTTCTGCTCACTGACATACGCAATCCAGCAGTGCATCCTTTTTGCTTCTCCTTTCACTCTTCTTACAGTCACTCTACTTTTTACTAGTTCAATTTCACTCTCCGGCTTCCCCAGCTATACGCGTTTCAACACCCCTATGCCGCAAACACTTACGCAAACACACTGACCCAACACCAACAATATCTGACAAATGCTTCACACCGACCGCTGCACACCGCATAGAATTTTTTTTTTTCATAAGTTCCATCTCTCCACAATTGAAGCACAACTACATATCCCTACACATCTGTTTACTATCGTTCTTCACTACACCGAACACCGAAAACCAATACATCGCTACCACCAGAATCCCTCCAAGCGGCGAACATGCGTTAGGCTGAGGCTGATGGTATACTGAAAGCGTTTGGAAGCGTTCACGCGAGCGAAGGCGTTCGCGTCAAAACACTTTTGATGAAACTATATGTGTATCGCGTAAACCTGATATAGCCAACGCGACGCGATGCGGTGCGAACCGGCTGCCAAACGCGTCTTAGCAGCCCGAGTGGTGTTTCAACGCGTCTAAACGCTATACGCTATTATGAAATAATAGCGTTCTTATTTTTGCAAGCAGTATGGAGTTGTCGAAAAATGAATAAACTGGTTTGACTTCGATAAGTGAAATCTACCTAGATTTTTGGTAAATGATTAAAACAACAATTTTTCGTCAGTTCAAAATGGCGAACAATGGAAATGAACTTGTGATTTTTAGCGCAGTGACACAAAAATTATTTTTTCAAAGTAAATCAATTATAATTGTCTTTGCGTAATCACTTTTATATTGAAGAACTAAAGATCCATGAAATACGTGAAGAAATTTCAACCCAATAGAATTATTATGGAAGGTAATAATTTATATTCATAATAAAAAAAAGCATTCCTAAAACACAATTGGTTTTACCTACTACTCTGATAAAAAAGCAACAATTAATGTGTCCACACATAGATTTTTGCAATGTGCTCAACAAATGACAATTATGTATAATCGCACATACCTCGAATATTTTTATATAATCACTATGTGCGATCGCACATACTTTTCAATAAGCAATAAATGTAATGTGTGATACTACGGAGGTTCTGGTTAAGTGTGAACACATGAATATTAAAATGAATATTAACATGAATATTAAGAATCCAAGGGTTTGGAAGGATGACTCTGTAGCAAGAAACCTTTAGAAAAAGTACAGTGTATATCAGTTGAAGCATTAAAATTATGATCTGATTAATTACCTTAGAGTGACAATTAGCCGTTCACAAGGGAAAATTGGTTCACGGTTCAGATTCGTCCTATTTTTCATAAGCCTGCCTTCGATCAAACTCAACACCATGTCAAACGTATCTATTGACATTCTGATGTATGATCGGAACTTGTCCGGGTATTTCCTCAACTCCGGATAGAGCCGATGGAATGCTCCATCCCTTCTTCTGTTCCGATTAATTTTATGCACTGCAAATTCCCTTTTATTAAAAATTAAATCAATTGTACGCGGGGAGGCAAAATATTCCTCGTCTGACGAATCCATCTCGAACACCTCGAATAACAACAAAACAAGTCACCTGCACCACGCGTGTTCACACTGAACACGCTCGGCCAAACGCGTGATACCGCGCGTTCACTATGCCGTAGCTCGCGTTGCGCTTCGCTTTTGATCAATTCGCTTTTCCGCAACGCTTCGCTTCGCGCCGCTATGCGTCTACTATACCATCGGCCTTAGCAGTTCTCCGTCCCCCCCCCCCCCCCCCCACTCCTTCCTCCCCCCCCCCCCCCCCTCTTTCTCTCTCCCCCCCCCCCACACCTCATCTTTTTTTTTTTTTTCTTCTCCTTTTTTCCCCCCCCCCTCTTTTTTTCTTCCCCTCCCCCCCCCCCCCCCCTTTCTTAATAAAATTTTTTTTCCCCCCCCCTCCCCCCCCCCCCCCCCCCCCCCCACCCCTTTCTCCCCCCCCCCGTACCCCCACAAAAAATTTTTTGAACCCCCCCCCCCCCCCAACCCCCCCCCCCCCCCCCCCCCAAACCCCAAAAAACAAAAAAAAAAAAAAATATCCACCTGTACCCCCCCAAAAACACAAAAGAACTCAAACCGACAATCGAAAAACGACCCAAGCGCAAGCACTGCAATTCACTACCTTCTCACATTGCGTCTCGAGAGTGACTGCCGTGTCCAATATTGCCACTTATCAAGAAACTCCGCTACATTTTGGTCGATCAGAAAATGGGATCGAAGAGTCCAAACAATCATGCTCTTGTACAAAGTGCGAGAGGCAAAGTCAGAGTGTCAGCGCATTGTAGTCGGTAAATAAGCAAACATGAGTTTTCCCCACACGTCGAGAATCTGCAGTTATAATTACTTTATAATTACTTTATTATAGAGACTTTCAGCCCTGAGCTGGGTGTGTTTGCTGTTGTGTTGTCGTAGCACCTACTGTAGGCTGGTTACTTGTATGCGTTTTCGGATTTGAGAATGCACTCGGGCTCGTGGACTGCGGTGGTGTTGATAACAGCAGGGAAGATTTTCGAGCGGTTGGTTTCGTGGCAGATTTGTTTCACATTAGATGGCCTACGTTTAAGTTGTTGATCTTTTTTTTTAAATTGTTTCTTTATTAGGCTCGGGATTCAAAGGCATAACGGAGCCGAGTTCTTTTTCATTCTCACAATGGTATAATGACACTAAGATACTATGTTTGCTGGGCTTTAAGTGGTGAGTTGACAACTTCGAAGGAAGGTGCGACCGACCTCTCGTCCTCACAAGTTCCTACCTCACGCCTCCACGAGTCATATGTTCACAAAAGGCTGCCAGCTGAAACATGGAGACGCTGGTTGGCGTAGCCTGAGCAATGTTGTCAATCTGACAATAGCGAAGTGAGGGGATGCGACTGAAGATCGTGTACCTTCAAATCATATTGTATATTTTCCATTCTCAATTTATTAATAATTTCAGCACGCCTTAGAATCATCGGCATTGAAAGCTCTCAATTAATAACTGTGGAAGTGCATTTAGAACACTAAGTTGAGAGCAAGCAATAAGCAATTTGTGAGAGCAATAAGCTTGAAATGCTAAATATAATAACACTTTAGAATCTTCTTTACATTCCAAAACCATGTAAGAGCCTGGGGCAACATGACAGGCATCAAAGGGTCAATTTGTTTTTCAGCATTTCAGCATAACATTTAATTTAAAATTGCACTTCTGAACTTGAACTACTATATTCATAAAAGACTGGCGTGTGCTTATAAGCAATGTATGATTGTCCCAATCAAACCGGAATCTTCGATCACTCCAATTGCTACCTTTGAAACGTTACTAGAAAGTATAAAGATAAATATTACAACATGTCTTATAAAATAATATCTTTTATTGAAATTTTATCTTTGATATTTGGAATGAGATGAATACTATATATTAAATAACATATAACGGGGAAAGGGAGGGACCATCAGGGCACCCAAGTAAAACGATTTGGATAGGGAGCATGGGACTGCCTCCTCGCTATTGTTAACATTTCGCGGAACGAGGGTGGGCTCTTCGACCCCATCTATTGGGTTTGTTCTGTCAATCGAGGGCTCGATTCTAGTGCTGTGCGTGTGAACTTGCTTTTGGAAGGAGATTCTTTTCCCAACATTCACGGGTTTCGCGTAAGTGTCTCAGCTTACGGGCCCGCCCAAACGTTTTTGGCCCTTCATACAGGAGCATGATGATCACAAACAATACTAGGATCCTGATCAAATCGTTTTTCAGATTATTCCACTGCTATGGAAAGTTACCTTGCTACAATAGAGTATTATATCATCATCATCACTTAGATACTATGTTAGCTATGTAGAGGTTAGGGTTTACAATAATGATGGTAGAAATGGGGAAGTAGGGGTCTTAGCATTGACTTTCAACAGCATATTGGCGATGCGGTAGTGTTGCTGCTGGTCCGGTGAAGACTGCATTAACCTGTAATGATACAATCAAACCGGAATTACGAGGGAGGGGGCGAGGTGGACATGTTAAAACGACAGCAAAACGGGGATCAAACGAATACTTCTATTTGTTTTGAAAACTTATAGATTAGGCCCATATAGTCTAAGTCTAGCTTGCCCAGCACATCTCTTATGTCTTCCTTCTCTGGTTTTTATCGGGCCCGGAGGGATGCGTAAAGATCAGATCTGGCTATTTCGTTATCGAGGCAATACCAGACAACGTGGTTGATATCCTGATAACCTGCTCCACAGCCGCATTAATTGGTGTTTGAGAGCCCTATTAGATAGAAATGAGAACCTAACGAGTAGTGATTGGGCATTAGACGAAACATTACCTTGATGAAATCCCAACTTATGTCCAACCCTCTGAACCACGATTTTTTCGATACCTGTGGAAGAATGGAATGTAACCATCTGCCCAAATCCCCAGCATCCCATTTTTGTGACCAGCTGATCAAGGCCTGTTAACGGAATTATTTAAGGATCGTGGAACAAAACTTTCGAATTTTGTTTCATTCAAGTATGTCTCTAATTGTTCTGATGCTTCCCATTGTTTTTATTTTTACTCTGTTGAATAATCAGCAGCAAACATTTCCGAATAACTTGATAACTGGCCTTGGTATTTAAGAGCTCAGATTAATAGGTAAAATACCTAAACAAAATACCTAAGAATTGCAAGCAAAATATCTCTCGAATAACAAAACTTGTTATTTCGGATACCTAGGAATACCTGAGAGGTACGATTTTGGTATTGTCTTACCTCAATTTGGTATTCGCATAACATTGTGCGAACAATTTTATGGTATTATCCTCAGGTATTATACCTCTTAATCTGAGCTCTTAAGTACCTTGGTAAAGGGTGATGCGGTCAAAATTTGGTCAAGGGATAACGCGTGTAAATCGGTGAAATCGTTTATTTAAAAAATCAAATTAAATTTCTTTTTCAAGTTCAATTAGTACAAAATTCAGGAAAAATATTCAGTTAGGCTTCCGCTTTTCCAAATCCGAATTGCCGGGCCTTACGCTTGATCCTTGCCATCAGATTTTGTACAGCCACCTTGTCCACCTTCTTCGCCGCAGAAAGCCAGTTTGCCTTGAACTGCTGCTGGTCCTTAGCAGTTTTTTTGGTCTTCTTTAGGTTCCGCTTGACAATAGCCCAGTATTTCTCAATTGGGCGGAGCTCTGGCGTGTTGGGAGGGTTCTTGTCCTTGGGAACCACCTGCACGTTGTTGGCGGCGTACCACTCCATGGCCTTTTTACCGTAATGGCAAGATGCCAAATCCGGCCAAAACAGTACGGAACAACCGTGTTTCTTCAGGAAAGGCAGCAGACGTTTATTCAACCACTCTTTCACGTAAATTTCTTGGTTGACAGTCCCGGAAGCTATGAAAATGCTGCTTTTCAAGCCACAGGTACAGATGGCTTGCCAAACCAGATATTTCTTTGCGAACTTTGACAGTTTCGTGTGCTTGAAAATATCTGCTACCTTTCCCCTTCCTTTTGCCGTATAAAACTCCTGTCCCGGAAGCTGCTTGTAGTCGGCTTTGACGTAGGTTTCGTCGTCCATTACCACGCAGTCAAACTTCGTCAGCATCGTCGTGTACAGCCTCCGGGATCGCGCTTTGGCCGTCGTATTTTGTTTATCATCGCGATTTGGAGTCACTACCTTCTTGTAAGTCGATAGTCCGGCTCGTTTTTTGGCTCGATGCACGGTTGTAGACGATACACCCAGCTTATTTGCGGCATCTCGGAGAGATAGGTTAGGGTTTCGCTTGAAACTACCGGCAACTCTCTTTGTCGTCTCAGCGGCTTCCGGTTTTCGATTTCCCCCCGATCCAGACTTCCTGGCTGTCGACAAACGTTCCCCAAACACTTTAATTACATTTGTAACGGTTGATTTGGCAACTTTTAGCGATTTTGCCAACTTTGCGTGCGAGTAGCTCGGATTTTCGCGATGCGCGAGCAAAATTTTGATACGCTGCTCTTCTTGCTTGGACGGCATTTTGACAACTGAAGAGTGAATTCCAAAATCAAAATAGGAGCAACATTCTACACACACACACCTTCAAAATGAGGGGTGTTCTGGTTTTTTAAATGCAAAATTGAAAGAAATACGTCAAGTTGATATTGACCAAATTTTGACCGTATCGCCCTTTATCAAGTTATTTATCAAGTTATTCGTTCCTGCTCGGGTATTTTATTTTTTTAATCTGATTTCAACAAATCAAAATTCCCATTGGAAATGTAATTTGCAATTACTTTTCCAAAGTTTGTTTAGACGGCACCGGTGGTGTAGTGGTAAGCGTGATTGCCTGTCATCTCAGTAGGTCTTATATCGATTCCAGAACGTCTTTCCTTTCTTTTCTGAAAAATGAAGAGATCTGGTTCAATGATTAGGGAGTCCAACACTTTTATTTACAATCAAATTATATGTCGAATTGAAAACTGCTCCAGAAACCATAATGCCTGGAAGGGAGCACAACTTATATAAAAATTGAACGATGTTGATATTTCATAAGGTTGTGGTTATATCACATTTATTAGCAGAGCAGCACATCGAAATTTTAGGTTCATTATATGCTTTATATCCCATGATTCCTTATATACAATTTCAGATCATCCATGGATATCCCAAGTTTTGTAAAATAATTTTAAATCAATTTTTTTTCTCGTGGCTATGTTACATTGTCTTAGCTTTCAGGTTCATGGTACAATTGCAGCAGGACCACAATCTGCCGACATTTAAATAAAAATGAAATTATTATCATTTTATATTATAACATCCATGCATTACATTTTGTATGCTTTTTTATAAGTCATTTTCAGCTTCGCATATATGCATCCTTGTCAGTTATAGCTCATCTAACCTACGTTGTGTATTTGAAAAGATAGAAAGGTTTTTGATGTTTTTTTTATTTCTTAGAAAAAATCATATTCGAAAAATTCTACTTAAAAAAAAGCTCTTTCCTTCTTCATCAAAAATATATATTAATTTACAACCTAGCAGTTTACAATCATTCATTTCCTATTTCACAGACATAAAGTATCATTTATGGGTCCAGATGAACAAGAGCTATCGAAAAATTCATTTTTTTATCTTTTTGTATGTTTGTTTTATTAAGATTCAGTTTTTGGATTCATACTCATATGAAATTTATTTTGCCTTATTATTAGCTGTTTTCATTATGATATTAATACACATCTAATTTTTATTTTCAGTAACATACCAGTAGATGTCAGATACATCTTGTACCTACGTTTATTATGTTCTCTGACTATTATTGTGAAAACAAATTCTAATCTTAGTAGATCTTAATCCAATAGAAACTTCAAAAGTGGAAGTTTTTCGATGAGTGGATGTTCAGCTTAATTACGGATATATGTATTCTACTATAGTTTACTGGCCAGCTGGTATTATTATTTTATATTATAACGTCAGTTTATTATTTTATGTTATGATATTAAATGATGTGACATAATTGCATTTAAATTCATTTCATTAAAATCACTATTTCCGATGAAACACATATTGCAAGGAAACGGAACAGCACATCGAAATTTTAGGTTTACTTTTCTATTGCTATATAATTTCAGATCATTCATAGGTATCCCAAGTTTTATGAGATAATTTAATAACATTTTTTTTCTCGCAGCTACATTGTCTAACTTTCAGGTCCACAAATGGAAGTGCTATTATCATTCTTATATTCATTCACTATATTATTTGTCATTATAATATTCATTCACTATATTTTTATAATTATAATATTCACAAGATTTTAAATATTACTATATGACACTGAATATATATTGGGAATGGAGGGAGCATCAGGGTATCACTCAAGCTGGAATTGGACAATGGAGTGGTATGACAACCGGCGTCTAGGAGGGAACAAACAGTATCATTTTCTTTATCCTACCGATTCGATTGTGATGCTGTGAATTCTACTCCAACAGTTTCAGTGAGAGTGACGCGCCCTTCTTAACAAGCCATCCCGTAGAAAGCTTAATAAGTATAGCGAATTGGGTTATTCGATTTGTTGGATCGTATCGTTGGAAGGAGAATCTCATGTTCCCGCGGGTTTCGCGTAAGTGTCTCTGCTTACGGGTCCGCCCCACCGTTTTTGGCCCTTCATACAGCGTTACTGTGAATGCAACCCGGTAACTCAATTTGATCTTGCTATTAAGTGGAGCTGCATACATGACAAGGTCTTAGAAGGGATGGTGGCTACCTTACATACATACATAAACCGTTTTCATAAGGTTTACCTATGAATTTCTCCATGGTATTTGAAAAATGTTGAAAATTCTTACCAAATGGGATGAATTAATTAAAGATCTATTGTAATGACAGTACACTCAGGCAAATAAACTCAAGAATTTCATAAGGTTCAACTTATGAACAATGCTTTGGAATTTCATAAGACTGACTTAATGGATTTTACAAGACGTTGTTAACTTCAATATTCGGGGTTCGAAACTAGGTTGCTCCATATTTTTAGTTTTGCAACATCATTTATATTTCTGATTTCTTATGGCAAATAAATCTTATGAACATCGAAAGTTTATTTCACTGAGTGTATGCTTATTTCCATGAACAATAAGATTCATGGTTAGCAAAAGACTGTGTTGTTATTGTATATTATTGAATAGTAATTGTAGTTTTATCCGGGGTGTTTCTTCTAAGTTGAAAATATCAGGGCCAATATTGTTTAACATTTAATTTTAACATAGAATTCATATCACCACTTGGATCGATCGCAGCAAGCCGTGCTTGGAAACTGACGTGTCTTGTTTTCGCTGCGTCCTTTTTGCGAAAAACAAAATCAAAAATATATTCGTAATTCAACCTAAACGAACAGTGAAATCATAAAATCTCCACGTGTTTTGTGTAAGATGTAGTGAATATCATCGATTACCTCCCGAAAATTGTGATGGTCGGTAGTTTTTCCCCGTTTATTTTTTGTTTTTTTGTGCTTCGCCCCCGCATCCGCACCCGGAGGAAGAGTTAATATCAGCTTAGTTGTGTTTGTTAGTGCTGTTAGTATTGTGCCACGTGGACATAAATGATTTGATTAGAGTATTTTTCCACTCTGTCGCAAGTGCATTGGGAGTTATTAGTAGTTTAGAAGTCGATATAGAGTCGCCGCATAGCGGGAGATTTTGATTATTAACCGAGTGTGGAAAGACAAAAAAGAAAACCAGTCCAATGTAGAAAACGGCCATTTGCTGGTCAGAAGCAAAGAACGAAGCTAATGCGCATGCGCATGTGAGTGGCTGGCATATAATTTCTGATGCACTCACCACGTGGTGTACAGATGGAGAGCTGTGTAGATTTTTTTTCTTTCGTTGCACAATGATTGTGATTTTCAAGTTAAATATCTTCTCGAATGTGCTTTTTTTACCTGTGATTTTCATTGTATTGCATTTGTGCACGAAGTACTAATTGTATTCGGCCTGTTCCATTCGAAAAGGATGATGTGAAAATATTTGACGAATAGCGGAGTGCTACTTCTGTCCATCCTTTAGCATCTCAGGGAAGCCGTTCAAATGAAGACTACATCAGCAACAATTTCCTGTGCGATCTATCTGATTATAACTAAATTTAAACGATACTGCTAAATACGTGCCATCCTCAAAACAATAAGATTTGATGATGGAAGTGTATGCACAGTACCTATATCCATTTGATGTTTGTACTGTGTCTATGTAGGGCTTGTTGTAAGTGAAAGTGACCTCGGAATGGACGTGAGTAACCAGGCATCCTGAAATGGGTCACTAGAACCCAACAGAGCTATCACCTTCCAACTTCCGGGCTAAAAATGTTTGTCGAATCGACAACAGTTCGTTTAACTGCAAACATTTTTCTTCTATAAAAACACTGCCGGACAGTGGGCGTTGGATTGTATATACACATACACACACACACATATATACACACACATACACACATACACACAAACACACACACACACACACACACACACACACACACACACACACACACTCACACATACACACACACATGCCTCAAGTGAGCTGAGACTATCCGTAAAAATGAAGAATTGATCAGAGAGAAGACAGGCGATTCGCTCTAATGCATAGTGCATAGCCGCCAATTCTGCGACGTATACGGAGCAAGAATTTTGAAGTTTGAAGGAGGCGCTATGAAATTCGTTAAAAACACCAAATCCAGTGGAATCATTTGTTTTTGACCCGTCGGTGTAAAACTTTCTGTCGCAAGTGATATGGCTAAACTTGCTTGCAAAAATTGATGGTATGTACTCCGAACGGAGTGGATCCGGTATTCCACGAGTTTCTTGCTTCATGGTCAGATCAAAAACTACAGTGGAGAATAATCTTCTCTAGCAGCTTCCGTATACATGACAATTTGCAATTGGGCGGTACGAACTTTAATCCAACGCGGGTTTCCCTGGCTTTCGTATATCTATAGCCCTAACCTGCCTCCAATCATCCGGAACAATATTGCTTTTTAGGAACTGATTGAATAAGTTCCACAAGCGCTTCTTTATGACATGTGGGAGGTTTTTCAACCTGTTAAACTTGATTTTATCCATTCCTGGTGCAGAATTGTTGCATGAAAGAAGAACAAGTGAGAATTCGAGCATCGAAAAGAGCGTATCCATTTCGTTTCGGTCGGTTTGATTGGCAGGGTAATAAAACATCAATAAAAATGGAAAAAATAGCAATAAAAATGTGTGAAATCGCCACCAAATTATTAAACACTGTGCCAACGAAAAAATAACAATTCGCACTAGAAAAACTTAAAATAGCAATAAAAAATTGATAATTCACTTTCAATAATTCAAAAGTGGCCGGTAGAACTTTCAAACAAAGCAACGGCAATTAGTATAAACGCAATAATAAGCTGATAGTTTTCCGTCATAATAATAAGTTCTAGCATACATGTGACAAAAATCTTCAAATCTTTCAAATCTTCCAATTGAAACCAAACAAATCGCAATAAAGAATAAAAAAATTAAAAACAAAAAATTAAAATAATTTGTTTGATTTTAATTGGAAAGATTTGAAAAATTTAAGGACTTTTGTCACATGTATAGTGCTAGAACTTATTATTATGACGGAAAACTATCAGCTTATTATTGCGTTTATACTAATTGCCGTTGCTTTGTTTGAAAGTTCTACCGGCCACTTTTGAATTATTGAAAGTGAATTATCAATTTTTTATTGCTATTTTAAGTTTTTCTAGTGCGAATTGTTATTTTTTCGTTGGCACAGTGTTTAATAATGTAGTGGCAATTTTGTGAATTTTCATTGCTAAATGTTCATTAATTAGTGCCAGAATATATTTTAGTCGTTTGATTATCATGAGCAATTCGTTGCACCGGAACCGAATCGGGGCACACTTTGTTGGCGAAAGCGTTGACCCATCGGGAAGAGCTTTTTCTAATCTCCATTCACCGACGACGCATTTCGCATTCTTCTCCCGACGGACCAAAAAGTTCTCATTGACGTCTCACGTGATAGCCCCTCGGTGAAGTGACGCCAATACCCGCTTTTCTTGGCCTTGGCGAGGCTCTTAAACTTGCGTTCAAGAGAAATGTACCGCTCATAGTTATCTCGTGAACCGCGCTTCCGGCATGCTTTAAACGCGACGGATTTTTCACGGTAGATCTCAGTACAGTCTTCATCCCACCACGGAGTGGGTGGACGTCGGCGGATTGAAGATCCTGGTACCGGTCTACGCTGTGCATTGATCGCACATTTAAGGATTAACCCGGATAAAAACCGATACTCTTCCAACGGAGGAAGGACTTCAACCGATTGCTTGCCATCGATGATCGCTTCAACGTATTTACCCCAGTCGATGTGCTTCGTGAGCTCATACGCAATGTCGATTGAGTGAGTTTGACACGAACCATTGGTAATTGAAATTTTGATAGGCAAGTGATCACTACCGTGGGGATCCTGAATCACTTTCCACGTGCAATCCAATGATAATGAATTCGAACAGATTGAGAGGTCTAATTTGCTTCCAGGGTTTGGAGGTGGAGCCATGCGCGTTACTTCCCCAGTATTCAAAATATTCAAGTTGAAGTAGTCCATGAGATCTAATTAAAATCGTGGAAATAAAAATCTTTATCTGAAGATAGCCATGTTTCACAGAGAGCAAATACGTCACAACGTAATTTGTGAACTAAAAACTTGAAAGCATTCAAATTTTTCAGAATACTTCTACTATTCCATTGTAGAGCTTCGATCATATCCCTGACATCGCTGGATAAATTATTCATCAAAAGATATGAGCGAATGAAGAAGAGGACACTTTGAAGACGATTTCTTCAGAAGAGGTTTTACAATACCTCATGTTGATGAGATTTCTCGTTGTTGGTGAGACCTCGAAAACGGTGAAGATTAATTCCACAATCCCACAAAGTGACATTTTTTCGGAGTCTTCGACTTCTTCCGGTCGAGATTCCGGCTGTCTTGGTAGTTGGCCTCCTGAGCAAAAAACTGGAACAACTGGGGTGTTAGATGTTCCCGAAAGTGGCGGAAAGTAACCAACCATTGGTTTAAAACCTGGAGGAGACACTTATTTGTATTGTCAGCACTTCTTGAATTTTTAAGAGGAGGGTGGGGAGTCTGTTCCGCAGTCAGCACTTTTTGAAATGCTTGCTGGCGGTGCTGTTGACGTCTTGCTGTAGCGCGTTTTCTCTTCGCTCTCGTCTGAACTACAGAATACTCCTCAGCATCCTCAAAGTCTGAGCCATGATCATCGATGAGCAGGGAAGAAAATATATTATTGTTAGGTTGGGCTGGTGGAACAGCGACCGGTGCGACCCATTTAAGTATTTCTGCATAAGAACGCTTCGACCGCTGCTGCAACGAGTGAATTTGATGTTTCTCCCGCATGCAGTGAGATCATGTGGAGCTTCCTTATAGCATATACATTGGGGACCGTACTGCAGGGACCCTCTACATGTTTCTCACCACATTTGCCGCTCCGTGCTTTGTTACGGCAGTAAGGTGTAGTATGACCAAACTGCTGGCACTTATCACAGTGCATGACCGTCGGTATATAGAGGCGAACAAGTAACCAAAGCTTCCCTAACACGAGGAAATTCGGAAGTACCGATCCAGAGAAGATCACACGAAACGTCGGATGACACATGCTTCATCTGCCTGACATCCGGAACTTGGACTGATGGAACGGCACGATTTTTAAACCCACCAGGTTCGGTGACCACTCCGGATATTTCAACCTTGTGCGAGGGAAGATACACGTAGTATTCTATAGAAAAGAGCTCTGAGGCAACAATCCTGTTTACTCACGATCACTTAGAGTGATGCGAAGCTTATTGCGGCTGGGTGAATTAATTTCCTCAATGCTCCGAAACGACGTTGCCAGATCTTTTTCAATTTGAAATTTATTCAACGGTTTATTCTTGGGCCGAAAGAAAACCAGAAAAAGACATTTAGAGTTGGGTGGGTAAGCTTTCCGGTGGGTGGGCTTGGAGAAGGATGTGCCAGAAGTTGATTCTTTTGAGTTAGGCTCGGAAGCTTCTCCAGTTTCCATTGAGGAATATTGAGATGTGAGGACTTGCTGTAGCGGGAGAATAGAAGGAAGATCATCATCCGAAATATACTCCTCCGAACCCCTGCCCAGATTATTTTCATCCATCGTGGGGAATTAGATCGCCCACGAAACGAATGTAACAATTTTCTTGAATTCAATACAAAAACAAAAAATATTTAAAAAAAATATCACACAAAAGGTGTACGCGGAAACACTACTCGTGACGCGTCAAATTGGAAAAGAAAACCAAATTGCTGTAGCTACTTCACTCGTGATAAGCGCAATCGAAATATACGTGTGTACTTCTCAGAGGCTGAGTGATGAATGTTGACTATCAGGTAATCAGTTAAGACGAGTAACTATAACCAACAAGTCGATTCAGCATCCTCAAGACCATTGGACGTGGCATGAGGATGGCGTCCGTTTCAATCCTAAGCGTTCAACCAAGACCTGCACACCAAGTCTTATTGGTGCGCAAGCAGGTCTCACGTGTGTCCAACATTCTTAATCTCGAGATACAAAAATCTAACGTGTCTCTAATCTAAATCTAACACTGCGCACACCACTTCGATATGCAGATCTTGTCAGATCATGATCGCATAGTCAGCCACAGTAGGCGTACCATGACTGATCATTTCACCGAGCAACCCATGGATGTAAGAATCGAAGTTCAGACGCCATGAGGTCACAAATTAACAGATTGACTGATCAAGGTTGGACAAACAGACACGAGTTTTCATTGGTGCCTGCCTTAGCCCGACCCATACATTCAAGTTCCTGCGCATTTATTGAGTAATTGAATAAAATTGCGAACTTGCACCTGACACTTAACTCTACCGAGTTAAGGAATCTATTTGTGAGGACCACTCTAACATCTCGACCGACCAGCAAAACGGCAGACGTGCCAATTGTTTCAATCTTCTCCACTGACAGCCAGCACAGCAGACGGTTGTGTCTAGTGGCCTTTGTTTTGCCCATCGCTCGGCGTCGGCGAGCTACATTAACAAGGGAGAACACTTTCCCTTTCGATCGTGCCTGCTGTGACGTCATCGATGCAAGCGTAAGAGAACTGTTTTTGTATTCAGCACAGGCTATTCGTGCCTGGGGTTTGGGTATGCTTTGAAGTGAGTGGTAGTGTAGTTTTTAGTTATAAGTCAAAATGGTATAGTTAAAGAACGGTTTAAGTAAAGACTTGTGTTTGCTATATAAGTGTAGTTTGCCTATTTCCAATCCAAGAAGGAACCTCATTCCCAAGGCCAAGGAGCAGCACCGCATTCAGCCCCCGAACACCCCAATCATCCACCGAGCTATCTTCCAGTCCAAGTATCCTACATAATTGGTCATTCGAGCCGGATGCCTGAGGACCGTGCCAGGCCCAACGCTCGATCGGCGCCACCGTACTTTGGAAACAGCCACACACCATCCCGCAATTGTACTATTGTGTATCGTGGAAGAAAAGAGTGTCTCCATCATTTCGCTGGATAATTGAATCATCGCCTTTGTTAAAGGATTTTGAGTACAACTGTGCTGCATCGGTACCGGCTATCAACAGCATCTCTGATTGTAAGTTAGGATCAAAACGCTGTATTTACGTGCCACCCTAGTTGGTATAATTCTTATGTATCAATCTACGGTCCTGGACTTTTCAATCAGCGACTCTGGTTGTGGACATCATCCGTACATCGACCCTGGTTGTGTTCATCAACGTGACACACTACTACTGGAATTCGAACAACATCTATGCAAGTAGTGTTATGGCGGGCTGTGTCAACTGGAGGATATGTTTCCGAAAAAATGAACCACCACAGGAATATTTGGTTGGTTAAAATTTCCTTTAATGTGAACAAATTATTTCATTATTATTATATAATTATTTTATAATTGTTTTCTTACGTGTAGTGCCTCCTCGTAACTCGTCTACCACAATTCCTTTCCTAGATCCTTCTCCTTTTATCGACAGTACTGCATGTCCATGGAATTAAAGGAATAACAAATTTAGGATTAACTTAACTGAATTCATTGCATGCTAAGGTCTTTTGTTACTACCCGAATTGAAATAGTCCATTATCGAATAAGCAATTTTAAGGGTTACCCCCCCAAAAAAAAAAAAAAAAAAAAAATAAAAAAAAAAAAATAAATTTATTTACAAAAAAAAAAAAAAAAAAACTTTATTTATTTAATTTTTATAAAAAAAACAAAAAAAAAAAAACCACCTTCCCCCACCCACCCCCGCCAAATACCTTTCCCCCCCCCCCCCCCCCCCCCCCCCCGGCCCCCCTTTTTAGATTTCCCCCCTCCCCCCCCCCCTCCTCTTTTCCACCTCTTCTCCCCCTCTCCCCCTCCCTCTTTTACAACACCCCCCTACCAGACCCGTCGCGTGATACTGTTCGGTATGCACTCACCACTCTTGTATGTATGTAAGGTAGCCACCATCCCTTCTAAGACCTTGTCATGTATGCAGCTCCACTTAATAGCAAGATCAAATTGAGTTACCGATTTGCATTCACAGTAACGCTGTATGAAGGGCCAAAAACGGTGGGGCGGACCCGTAAGCAGAGACACTTACGCGAAACCCGCGGGAACATAAGAATCTCCTTCCAACAATACGATCCAACAAATCGAATAACCCAATTCGCAATACTCATTAAGCTTTCTACGGGATGGCTTGTTAAGAAGGGCGCGTCACTCTCACTGAAATTGTTGGAGTAGAATTCACAGCACCACAATCGAATCGGTAGGATAAAGAAAATGATACTGTTTGTTCCCTCCTAGACGCCGGTTGTCATACCACTCCATTGTCCAATTCTAGCTTGAGTGATACCCTGGTGCTCCCTCCCTTCCCAATATATATTTAATGTCATATAGTAATGTATAAAATATAGTGAATTAATATTATAATTATAATAAATATAGCGAATGAATATTATAATGACAAATAATATAGTGAATGAATATAAGAATGATAATAACAATTCCATTTGTGGACCTGAAAGTTTAGACAATGTAGCTGCGAGAAAAAAAATTGATTTAAAATTATCTCATCAAACTTGGAATATCCATGTATAATCTGAAATTATATAGCAATAGAATAGTAAACCTAAAATTTCGATGTGCTGTTCCGTTTCCTTGTAATAATTTATGTAGTGAGTCTCATCTGAAATAGCGATTTTAATGAAATGAATTTAAATGCAATTATGTCACATCATTTAATATCACAACATAAAATAATAAACTGACGTTAAAATATAAAATAATAATACCAGCAAGCCAGTAAACTATAGTAGAATACATATATCCGTAACTAATCTGACCATCCACTCATCGAAAGACTGTTGCAGTTTCTATTGAAATAAGATCTACTAAGATTAGAATTTGTTTTCACAATAATAGTCAGAGAACATAATAAGCGTAGGTACAAGATATATATGACATCTACTGGTATGTTACTGAAAATAAAAATTAGATGTGTATTAATGTCATAATAATATTAGAAAAACTGAAGACAGCTAATAATAAGGCGAAATAAATTTCAGATGAGTATGAATCTAAAAACTGAATCTTAATAAAACTAAAATAAAAAATTAGGAAATTGAATTTTTCTATAGCTCTTGTACACCCATAAATGATTCCTCATGTCTGTGAAATAGGAAATGAATGATTGTAAACTGTTAGGTTTTGAATTAATATATATTTCTGATGAAGAAGGAAAGTGCTGTTTTAAGTAGAATTTTTCGAATATGATCCTTTCTAAAAAAAACAATCAAAACCTTCCTATCTTTTCAAATACATAATGTAGGTTAGATGAGCTATAACTGACAAGGATGCATAAATGTGAAGCTGAAAATGACTTATAAAAAAGCATACAAAATGTAGTGAATGGATGTTATAATATAAAACGATAATAATTTCATTTGTATTTACGTGTCTGCAGATTGTGGTCCTGCTGCAATTGTATACGGACCCGCACATCCACCATGAACCTGAAAGCTTAGATAATGTATCATGGCCACCAGAAAAAAAAATTGATTTGAGATTATTTTACAAAATTTGGGATATCCATGGATGATCTGAAATTGTATAGCATATAAAGAATAATGAACCTAAAATTTCGATGTGCTGCTCTGCTAATAAATGTGATATAACCACAATGGAACTGACTCTTAGCTTCGGGTCTTGATCCCTACTGAGCCCTTGCGGCACGTCAAGCCGGCCAGTTCAGCGCAAGGGGCCCCCCCCCACCCTTCCCCGGCCCCCCCCCCCCCCCCACTATTTTTTTCCCCTCACCTTCCTGTTGCTCCGTTTCCGTTTATTCCCCCCCCCACCCCCGCCCTTATGGTGGGCTGCCCCAATTGCCTGGAGCTCACCCATCTCCCCACAATGCCAATGGAGTGTGAGGCCGTTAACTCGACCTCCTCGATGGATTCGCCACATATCTCTAGGGTGATGTCGTCTGCGAACCCGACTATCTTTACCCCGCTCGGGAACTCAAGCCGCAGTACCTCGTCGTACATCGTGTTCCATAACACCGGACCCAGGATCGAACCTTGCGGGACGCCTGCGGTGATCTGCACACGTTTCTGGCCTGCCTCTGTATTATATACTAGTACGCGATTCTGGAAGTAGCTTCCGAGGATCTTGTACAGGTACCTAGGAACCTGAAGGCGTTGGAGCGAGTCGGCGATAGCCGCCCAACTGGCGCTATTGAACGCATTCCTGACGTCAAGGGTGACCACCGCACAGTATCGTACTCCTCGCCTCTTGCGCTGGATTGCCACCTCGGCCGTCTTGGTGACGGACAGGATGGCATCCACCGTCGACTTCCCTTTACGGAAGCCAAACTGATTATTAGACAGACCGCCTATACCCTCCGTGTATGTTGTCAGTCTGTTGAGGATTACCCTCTCGAGCACCTTACCCGCTGTATCCAACAGACATATAGGTCTATATGCCGATGGATCTCCTGGTGGCATCCCTGTCTTTGGTAGCAACACAAGGGTCTGAATTTTCCAGGCGTCCGGGAAGACGCCCTCGAACAGACACTTTTGCATCACCACCCTGAACATTTCGGGATCCAGCAAGATAGCCGTCTTGATGGCCAGATTCGGAATACCATCCGGTCCCGGCGCTTTGTTCACCTTTAGCGACTTTGCTATCGCAATGAGTTTATCATTCGTCACCGTCGCCTCGTCGCCGACCCCCCGTTGTGCCGTTGTCAGTGCTCACGTGGCCACGGGTGTTCGACTGAGCCGTCCACCCTTCCGTCGATATGACAGCGTTAAGGTCTGGTATACTGGAACGCTAGTCATGGGACACATCTACGGCGGCGGGGGGCCATGGACTTGGGTCGTGGCTCGGAAAGAGTCCCCCAACGATCACCTGCAGCAGCTCTGATGAACGCTCGGTTGGAGCCGCCGATCCTCTGGTTTTGGCCATTACTACCCGGTAGGCGTCACCCCACGGATTCGTATTGGCCTGCTGACACAGACCCTCGAAACAGGCTCGCTTGCTGGCCTTTATCTCCCTCTTTAGTGCGGCCTTCGCGGCGACTAGCGCCCCTCTACGCTCGATTCTATCGGCGTCTGACCGCGCTCTTTGCACCCTCCGTCTTGCGTGGAGGCATGTTCTTTGGAGGTCGGCGATCGACTCCGTCCACCAATACACCGGTGATCTTCCATTCCTCGGTTTGACTTCCCTCGGCATGGTCGCATCGCACGCTCGTGTAAGTGTCATAACGAATCGTTCGCCGCAAGGTTACTGGGTTTCGCGTAAGTTTCGTTCCCTCTCAAGCGCCTCTTTAAAAGTCTCTACATCAAAGTAGGACGTCCTCCATCTGCGGGCGAATGGAGTGGATGCTCCTCCTTCCGCGCGCTGCCTTGTATTGTGGACGATACAATAAGGTACCGCCAAGTGGTCGCTATGGGTGTAGCCATCATCCACCCTCCAATTGCTAATTAGCCCAGGACTGCTAAATGTTATATCGATGATCGATTCCGCTCCGTTTCTGTGGTAGGTACTCTTGGTACCCACGTTGGCTAGGTCCACATTGAGCCTAGCCAAGGCCTCCAGAAAAATCTGGCGCCTAGAGTTGGTAAGGCGGCTCCCCCACTCGAGCGCCCAAGCGTTGAAGTCCCCCGCTATTACCAACGGGTTCAGGCCAGTTAGCTCCGTCGTCATCCGATCGAGCATATTGGAAAACTGTTCGATCGACCATCTTGGCGGTGCGTAGCAGCTGCAGAAGAACACTCCATTCACTTTTACAACCACGAAGCCTTCGTTTGTGGTATACACAACCTCCTGAACCGGGTACTTGCCCGTCGTCCATAATGCCGCCATATTGGACCTGTCCGCAAACCAATTTCCGTTGCCGGATGGGATGCGGTAAGCGTCGGAAATTATGGCAATATCCGATGCCGACTCGCTAACTGTCTGACACAGCAGTTGCTGGGCTGCCTCACAATGGTTCAGGTTTAGTTGGGTTACCTGCCTTACGGTTCGCTCGTTGGAATACCCTTAGCGGCTGGGCACTTAGCCCCCCCCCCCCATGACGTGCGTATCGTCCGGTTTCCCGGCGCACATCAAGCATTTGGGGGGACCTTTGCAATCCCCCGCCTTGTGGCTTGTGCTGCCACCTCTTCTGCACATGTTGCTCCTATCTGGCCCTTTGCACTCCCAGGACATGTGCCCGCTCTCTAGGCATCTGAAGCATGCCTTCGGCGGCTGGTGTAGGTTTAGTGGGCATATTGACCATCCCACCTTCACCTTCGCCACTTTCAACGTCGCGTCTGCGTCGACTGCCGCTACCCTCAGGGTTGCCACATGGGTCCCAAGTGGACCCTTCCTCAGACGTATGTCTGCGGCAGCAACTGTTCCTTCAGTGCAGTGGAGATCTTGTCTGCCTCGGTGATCTCATCCAGGATTTTACACTGGATCGTCACCTGCGAGACGCGCACCTCCACACCCTCACCTAAGGCCTGTTTTGTCAGGTCTCTATACGCCGGGCCCTTCAGTGTTGTCGCTTTTTAAGCTCCAGGAGCATTTCGCCAGTGCGGGTACGGCGTATACTCCGCACATCGGCGCCTAGGCCTGCCACTTTAGCGTCCCCGCGCATCGCTTTCAAGAACTCGGAGTACTTAGACGCCTCGGTCTTGACGATGAGGGCCTCTCCGCGGTTACGCTTGCGGGCCACCTGTCGCTTATCTTTTTCTTTTTTGGTTCTACTCCTCTTTTTCCTCACTTTATTCCAGGGAGCTTCCCTGCCCCGCCTGGGGTCATCGCTTGTCCCCCTCCTAGCACTGGCATCTGCCTCCGTGCTAGTTATGGCTGATGTTGTCGTTGGGGCCCTGCCGCTCGGTCTCCCTTCGGCGCATAAGACAACTCGCGAGCTGGACGTCGCACCTTTTACGCTAGGCTTAGCGCCGGGGCCTCTCTCTTTGCGAGAAGCCGAAGCTGGTCGCGAGGATGGACCATCTGACCCCGCCGTCACGTTCGCATAGGTTCGTTTCCCTTTTGGGGCTTCCGACACGATACGCTTCTTAGAAGCGCCAGGTGCCGTCTCGCCCGGGGACTGCCTAGCCCGCTTGGAGGTCCCCGACCCCATGGATAGGGTGGACTCTCCGACGGAGACGGATGTTTCCGTCTGCGTCTGCTTCGAGGCTATGTCCCTCGCCCTTTCGGTGGCCACTTGCCGTGCCAACTCTTTGGCACTTTGCTCGGCTAGTAATTTGGCCTCCAGCTCTTCCCTCTCCTTGCATGCAGCCTGCACTGTCATGCGTAGCCTAAGAAGGCTCAACTTGAGGTCTTTCGCAATGTTGTTGCGCGACGACGTGAAGTCGATGATCAAGTCCAACTGCTCCGAGACCTCCATCACCTTAGGAAGGGTTTTCCGCATCCTATCCATGGCCCGGATGAGTCCTGGCCCATCCATGGCCACACCTAGCTTGGTGTCACCTGCCTCCGATGCCGTAGCACTACCGCAGGTGTCGCTCACGCCCGATCCCACCGTTTTACGCGGTGGGGACCTCACTAGGCCGCCTTTAGCAAACGGATTCGCTCTCTCTTGGGTTTTTTTCGTTTCCTTCATGTTGTTGGGTCCTCCTCCAGCCGCTATCCAAGCCCACGTGGAGTAGTCGCTATTGTGATCCTATGGTTATCTATGCATGCAGGGAGGCCATACGGGGGTTGACTCGGCCCTTCATGGGGAACCGTGTTCAGAGCCAGATCAGCGCAAGACAGGTATAGGTCATCTGAGCCTACTCCCGCCCGACTGGTATCCCCGGTGGAGAATGGAACGTACTGGAGGCCTGCCAAGGTTTTAATACGACGGAGACGACCTGTGCCGCGGGAACCTCGCCATTTCCTACTCGGGTTCACCCTTTAGTACTGAGGGAGACGACACAGGTGCCAGCCCGAACACAACGGTACCACTCATAGATCTTTTCGCAGCTTAAAGTTTCCAAGGTGCACCGCGGGGAGGCGAACTACATTCACACCTCCGCGTGATCCGTCTGAAGCTGGCTAAATGGCATCACTAAACATCCCTATATGACTAGGCGAAGTCTTTTGTTGCGAAGATCAGTTAATAAAGAATAGTGTGTGTCCACCGAAGTCACGGACTCCACGGAATACTACATCACTTCTCTATTTCTCTCATCCCGCGTCAGCAATCATTATGATGAGGAACAAAGGCACCCTCCAAGAAGCGGTCATCTGCCAATAAGACGTTATCGAGTTTGAAACTGTTGATGACCAAATTGAAGCAGATTGACTTAACATTCAACAATATTCGTCGTTTCGCCGAGAAAATGCCGGAATCTACATCCGTCACACACATCGATGATCTTGTGCAACGCTATTGCAAATTAAATCCCACGACGATGTAGAAGATGATTAATACGACGGTAGTGTACTAGAAAAGCAGAGGGAAGACTTTAATTTTGTATTTATATAATGTTCCATATTATGTTACGTAAGACTAAAGTCTCTTTTAAGTTACATCGAGTAGTTCCTAGTAGATAAAAAAGGCGCCACTTGCTAATTTGGAAACATTGATTTTCACAAATTAAAAAAAACAATACTCTTTTCTGAAATGCTCTTGACATCCTCTCTTAAAAGCTGTGGAGGATTTTTGATTAGAAAGATTTTCAGGCAACGAATTCCAATGTACTACACCTCGCACAAAAAATGAATTCCCGTACTTGGTCGTACGATATCTCGGCAAAATATACTTCTTGTATCGATTGCTCCTTTCAACTTGTAGTTTGCTTTGTAAATACTCGGGTTGTTTTTTACTTTAATATTGTGCAAAAATAAGCAACAACGAAACTTGCTAAAGTTATCTAAATCACATCCTATAAGTCAGTGCTGAGATTTTTACAGCACAACTTCCCAGACATCTGTAGTACATTTGTGCGTCATCAACAAAAAGATGAATTTCGCAATTCATAACAACATCTGGAAAATCGTTTATATAGTTATTGTTTTACTGGAATTGTTCGTCTATGTTAATTTTTTTGGAAACATGTATTAAAATACCCTACTCTTTCAAAAATATGCGTTTTTATATTGATCGAGGTGGATCTTTATTTTTGCATAGTCATACAGAAAAAAAATGAATTTTAACAAACGGATAAGATTTCTCCTTGTTCAATTCGAAGTCAAAGCAAGCGTAAACAACGAAATTGTTTGCAATTATTCATTGTCGGATGCTATCAAATGTGAAAAAAAAATCGTTTGATCGCCTATTAATAATAACCTTGTCAAAACGAGATTTAGATCACTGCAGTTGCGAACCAAGTTACACACTTAGAAACTTTTACAGTATTCGGTAATTTTTTACCGAAATTTCAACAGCTGAACGTTCGGTAATACGATTTAACGGATTTCGGTAAGATTTGACAAGTTCCGGTATTTTTTTTACCGGAATACTGTAAAATTTCACCGAAATCCGGTAAATCGGATTACCGAACGTTCAGCTGTTGAAAGTTCGGTAAAAATTACCGAATACTATAAATTTTTTTAAGTGTGTACGTTGTCGTAATTTGTGAAGTTGATGAAATTAGGGTCCAAGTGGAGGAATCGTCTTCCTGGAGTCATTGGTTGTCACCACGTGAGCAAATAAGCCGACGGAAAATAAAAGAACAAAAAATAAACTAGGGAAGATGTACCTATATTAATCTCATCACTTTGCAATTCATCCTATTTGAAATAAAACGATTTACACGTGACAGGATTAGTTTGTAATGTTTGTTGTAGTTATTTAACGTAAGCAAACATTATCAGAAAACGAAACCGATCCTTCAACTGCCCAATTATTTGATTCATCGTAGGATGAATAAAGGAACAATGAGATTAATATGGGGGCACCCCTAGTAATGTTCACACGAAAGCGGTATCCAGGCCAACTGCAGCTTAATGTTTTGGGAAACATTACCCAATTCCTGTGTTTTAAATACCTTGGGGTCTGATTGGATTTAAAGTTCACCCTTCTCCAGAGGGTAAAAAAATCAGTGGGGTTGTGTATAACTCACGACCGGTTGACGTAGACTACGTTAAACAGTCTGATTAGTTGCTTTAGTTTCGTAGCGGAACATTGCAACGCAGGTACTGTTCTCATGGGACGTTCTGTTATCATAAGTAAGTGAGTTAGCATGTTAGAACGTTTCATTTTTTAGAAATTATTTGATGGCCCTGGAAAGGGACATATGGTTTGAATGTTGGTATGATAAGAGGCAACGGTTGTGCTGTCTGTAGTGATTGCGTTGATATGATCGACCAACTAGATACCAATATCCTTATTATAGATTGTTAAGGGTCTGTTTGGGAATTCAAAGTCAATAATTAATGATACTTTTGTAAGTTGACAGTCGTGAAAACCTCAAACTGATTGATGCAATAATCTCGAAAATCTATCGAGAAATGTTTATGTTTCAGTTATTTTCAAATTTTCATTTGACCCTTCCCGTAATCAAAATAGCGTGGGTGTGGTACTAATAGATCATTAGATTAGCTGTTTGTTAGAAAATTCTATTGCACACTCTTTAGAAAGCTTTAAGTGATGATACAGCCTCGACTTGAAGGTTCTACTCCAGCGTCCCAACCAGTAGTTGGTAACGCATTACTTCAGACTGCTTTCCGTTTCGCTCGATAACCACAAGCTCACTCGACATCGGTACATGGTAGTTTCAGAGGATTTTCCGTATGTTCGATCTTAACGTGCTTCCGAAATTTTCGCATGCGGTAGGCATCAAAACGATTTGGCATCGTACTTATTCTCACTTTCACAGTTCCTCAAAACTTATTTTTTCCTAGAAATAAAACTCAATCCAACGCGAATCGTTAACACAACAGAATAACTATTCATAACAGTACTCATTGGAATATGCAGCATAAAGGGTGTCCACGATGAAATTGCCACACACAAAATTGATTCGCAAAATTCGAGTTTTCATCCGATTGCCATCAAATTTTCAGGGATTGAGAAATAACTATTAAACTTCATTTTACCATTTTACTCGTATTTTATTTGCAGTCCATACGCAAATGCCCGCACCTTGGCCTTAACCCCGGCCATAAGATTCTGCACAACCTGTGAATCAACCGTTTTTTGCATGTAAACCCATACTTTCTTCAGTTCCTCGACTGTCTTCACTACCTTAGGTCGTTTAAGAAGGTGCTGCTTCATAATCGCCCAGTACTTCTCGATGGGGCGGAGCTCCGGAGTGTTGGGAGGGTTGAACATTTTCGGCACAAAATTGACCTTATTGTCCGCATACCAATTCAGCACGTCCTTGGAGTAGTGGCATGAGGCCAAATCCGGCCAGAAGATTGTTGGGACGTTGTGGGCCTTCAGGAGAGGAAGCAGCCGCTTCTGGAGGCACTCTTTTATGTACACCTGTCCGTTCATCGTGTCCTGGGTCACGAAAGGTGCACTCCGCTTCCCGCACGTGCAGATGGCTTGCCAAACCAGGAATTTCTTCGCAAATTTGGACATCTTCTGAGTGCGGACATGCTCCGGAACGCTGAACTTATCCTTGGCCGTGAAAAACAGGTTGCCGGGGATCTGTTTGAAGTCGGCCTTCACATATGTTTCGTCGTCCATGATGCAGCATTCAACTTTCGTCAGCATGTTGAGGTACAACTTCCTGGCACGGGTTTTGGTGGACTTGTTCTGCTTCTCGTCGCGATTAGGGGCCTTTTGTACCTTGAACGTTCGAAGCCCAGCCTTAGTTTTGGCCTTCTGGACAAAACTTCGGCTTAGGTGCAGCTTCTTAGCCTCATCCCGAACGGAGGCGTTCGGATTTCGGTTGAAGGCCCCAACTACGCGGTTGTGATTTTTGGTGTTGTACGGAATACTTTTTCCTTCACTTCTGGGCTTCCGATCGGTGGTCAACCGTTCCTCGAACCGCTTAATCACTCGCGACACCGTGGAATTCGCGATTCCCAACGTTTTAGCGATGGAACGATGCGAGAGATCCTTGTTCTCGTGATGAATGCGCAAGATTTTATCACGCACGAGCTGTTCTTTCGACTCCATTTCCACGAGTTTTAATCACAGGACTTTAAAACTTGCAGGATGTAAATAATGCACTATGAACTAAATCCACCCAAATTTTCATTAAATTCTACCCAACGGTTAAAAAGTTAGAGCAATTTCATAGTGTGGCAATTTCATCGTGGACACCTTTTATGTTATTTCGGAATATCATGTTCGAGAAACAAAACGTTGTCCATGAAAGGAGATTTCTTGATATTTGCTGGAACGCAACATTCTTTAAAATATTGTAAAACCGATTGATGATTGTGTACGCGAATTTTTTTCATATTTTATTTGTAATATTTTAAATACTTTAGTAAATAAAATGGCATTCGAAAAACCTCTTGTTGTTAATAGCGAAACTCTCAAAAATAAATCAATCAAGAAATGATCGAATTATTAGCGTCCGCTGTTTCAATTTTTCGTGACGGCAACCATTGGTAAATTTTACACAATGCTCTCAATGGTTTCCAGCGAAGGGAAAATTGAAATTGTTTTAGCCACCGGTGATTGCCAATTGGTAAGAACTTAGAAAGTAATGTTAGATAAATTAAAATCAAACAAACTCTCTCAAAATAAAATTCGTCGCCCTGGATTTGAAACGGTCCGCAATTTAAATTCAAACCTACTCGGTCTTTTGAAGAAGCAGGTTATTTCAGCCACTGCGCAAAAGATGGAAACCAACCAGATCACACACACACACCTACTCACCCCCGCCCCCCCCCCCCCCCCCACAACACACATACACACACGCCTTATTTTGCTCCTCGTGGTTGAACCCACCGGCTACAAATAAATCACTGGCAACCGACTGCTTTGCCGAACAATGCATAATTAATAGCTGCCTAACAACGGTTGCCTAGCCAACGGCTTGCTAGTAGCAGCCTGAAGCGCAATCAGCTACCTGACCAATTAGGTACCTAACCCCACTGGTTTTTGTGTGCAATACATCATTGAATAGTTATTGGAATTCTGTCGAAATTTGGGGACCGTGGTGCTAAACACAGTTGGTTCTACTCCGAATAATACCGTTCTGCCTGTAAAGCATTTTGATTGCGGATTTTTAACACTCAACGTTGCGTCATACATGTATTTTTATGACAAATGCAACGTCAACGTATCGCAAACATATCCACAGTGGACAAGCTTTTACTGTACTGCACAAGCATCCTATCTTAATTTTGAAATACTAACGACCATCGTTCAAAAAATGGTTCAGAAAATCCATTTTTTCGAACAGAAATTTTCATTTAAAACTCACCAAAGACTTCCTTTTTCTTTCACCATTGAATTATTCTGCATTAAACAAACTTAATGTATGCAATCACCCCGACAATGACCACCGCTTCTATATTGTTCCCTTCCTACCAATCGGCTCGCACGACCCGTCACCGGCCACGACATACAGTGGCATCGTTTCCAATTATGATTCTGCCATAACACATCCCAATCGGCGCTGAATAGCCTCGTCTCGATTCGAGTTCAATCGTTTCCTGAATTTCATGCCTTCCAGCGAAGTTAACTCAACGGAGGGGACCGTGGCTTCCGGATGCCTTCAAGTCCGCTCTCGTTCGCTTGGCAGCGGGCCATCAATGGCAATCACCTCCTTCATAGATCGTCGTCGTGTGGCCTCCTCGCGGGCCCGTTTCGATAATGGCTACATTTACTACCTCGCACGGCTAGCGGCAGCGGCAACGGAAAACTTGCTGCGAGCGAGCGTGGAACAGGTGGTGACACTTCTTGACTCATTCTTCTGGCTGACAAAACTTTTGCTTCTTCGTTGCAAAGCCATCAGAGCCGTGTCGTGTGCCGCTGTCATCCTGCTAGAAGGGGGGGAAAAAAGAGGAAAAATTCGAAACGAAAGAGTTTGCCTTTTGAAGTATAGCAGCGACTTAGCGGAGGCTTTGAGGTTAGGAAGCAGAAGAGCAACACGAAACTTGGTCGAAAGTGACAGGAGCAATTTTCGCCGCAAGTTTGTTGGTTCTTTCTTCTTCTTTTGATACCCATCTTCAGGACCAGCTTCAGGTGCTTCGGCATGCTCTCCACCAGGTTCCTTAGGTGCTGTGGATCAAGCTCTTCCCAGGCACGTTTCATGGCTTCAAAATAGCTGAATTTATTAGTAACACCAGTTTTGTCAACCCTGGCATCTAGAATCGCCCACAAATTCTCGATGGGGTTGTGGTCCGGGCTTTTGGAGGCCATTCCAGCGGTTTGATCCGTTAAGACCGGAAGAAAGACTTGAACTTCTTGGCAGCATGCTTCGGGTCGCTGTCCTGCTGAAATACGAACTTCTCTGCAAGACCCGTCTGGATCAGCGAAACCTACAGATTTTCTCGCAGGATGTTGATATAGGAATCTGCCGTCATTATTCCGTCGATTTTTACGAGGCTACCCACTCCGCTCCACGAAAAACACCCCCAGACCATCACTTTTTTTCCTCCATGCTTCACCGTGCCTTGGATGTGGCGCTCCTGAAGCTCCTCACCCGATCTGCACCACACACGAACCCGCCGCTTTCGATTAAAAAGCTCGAATTTTGATTCGTCCGTCCAGAGAACCGTTTTCCAGAACTCTACTGGCTTATCAACATGCTCAATAGTAGACCGAGCCGTTTGGCTTTCTTTGCCTTGCTGATAAATGGGCGCTTCCGGGCAACTTTGTTAATCAGTCGCTGAGCTACAAGACGGCGACGAACAGTTCGACCAGAAACTGATAGCTGAAGGGTTTCCTGGATCTCCCGGACAGTTACTTTTGGGTTTTTCTTGACTTCGCGCATGATCTTCCGGACCGTTCGTGCATCCGTTTTGCGCTTCCTGCCTCTGCCTGGGCACTGCCAGCCTCTGCCACTGATCCGAACGTTTTTTATTTCAGTAGAATTTTCCCAACCGCTGCCTTGCTAATATTGTACTTCCTAACGACAGCCCGGTGCCATTCACAGTTTTGCAGATCACGAACCACCAATTTTTGGATACACAAGGGAATTGCTTTCGAAATCACTACGTTCTCCATTTTTGACACTTGCGGAAGTGCCACGGCATCGGAAGCAGGTGGCTTGGCCATGGATGGACCAGGACTCATCCGGGCCATGGACAGGATGCGGGAAACCCTTCCTAAAGTGATGGAGGTGTCCGAGCAGTTGGACGCGATAATTGACTTCACGTCATCGCGTAACAACATTGCGAAGGTTGGCAAACTGGGACGCAGACGGAATCCTTCCGTCGGAGGCCCCATGGCGCCTAAGCTAGCAGTCCCCGGGCGAGACAGCGCAAAAGGCGCGACGTCCAGCTCCGACCAGTTGCTCAAGCGCCGGGCGCGCGTCGACCAGCTCGCGTGGTCTCAAGCGCCGAGCGAGCGGCAGGGCTCCAACGACCCAGCCACGACAGGCAGATCCGTCTCAGCCAGGGAAGCCCCATAACTACGATGGACCGGTGGTACTCCGACCGATGCGCGGGGAGTGCCTAGGCGCCGACGTGCCCCGGGGCGAAACGGAGCAAAAAAGCCAACGCTGGACCTTCTAAGAAAACAGCGGTGAGGGTGGCAGGTGCGCGCCCTCGTCTCGCAGGTGAATCCAGTGAGAAAAACCTGGATCAGATCACCGCAGATCACTGCACTGAAGGAACAGTGCAAGGTATCCGCAGACCAGCTCCAGGTGGCAACGAAGCGTAACCGTGGAAGAGCCCACTAAGCCATCGTCAAGACATAGAGCAGCATCCAATGCAAAGGCCCAGACGCCGTAATGCAGGTAACCCAACTAAACCTGAACCATTGTGAGGCAGCCCAGCAACTGCTGTGTCAGAGAGTTAGCGAGTCGGCATCGGATATCGCCATACTTTCTGACCCATACCGCATCCCATCCGGCAACGGGAACTGGTTTGCGGACAGGTCTAATATGGCGGCATTATGGACGACGGGCAAGTACCCGGTTCAGGAGGTTGTGTCCATCACAAACGAAGGCTTCGTGGTTGTAAAAGTGAATGGAGTGTTCTTCTGCAGCTGCTACGCACCGCCAAGGTGGTCGATCGAACAGTTTTCCAATATGCTCGATCGGATGACAACGGAGCTAACTGGCCTGAACCCGTTGGTAATAGCGGGGGACTTCAACGCTTGGGCGCTCGAGTGGGGGAGCCGCCTTACCAACCCTAGGGGCCAGATTCTTCTGGAGGCCTTGGCTAGGCTCAATGTGGACCTAGCCAACGTGGGTACCAAGAGTACCTACCATAGAAACGGAGCGGAATCGATCATCGATATAACATTTAGCAGTCCTGGGCTAATTAGCAATTGGAGAGTGGATGATGGCTACACCCATAGCGACCCCTTGGCAGTACGTTATTGTATCGTCCACAATACAAGGCAGCGCGCGGAAGGAGGAGCATCCACTCCATTCGCCCGCAGATGGAGGACGTCCTACTTTGATGTAGAGACTTTTAAAGAGGCGCTTGAGAGGGAACGAAACTTACGCGAAACCCAGGAACCTTGCGGCGAAAGACTCGTTATGACACTTACACGAGCGTGCGATGCGACCATGCCGAGGGAAGTCAAACCGAGGAATGGAAGATCGCCGGTGTATTGGTGGACGGAGTCGATCGCCGACCTCCGAAGAACATGCCTCCACGCAAGACGGAGGGTGCAAAGAGCGCGGTCAGACGCCGATAGAATCGAGCGTAGAGGGGCGCTAGTCGCCGCGAAGGCCGCACAAAAGAGGGAGATAAAGGCCAGCAAGCGAGCCTGCTTTGAGGGTCTGTGTCAGAATGCCAATACGAATCCGTGTGGTGACACCTACCGGGTAGTAATCGCCAAAACCAGAGGATCGGCGGCTCCAACCGAGCGTTCATCAGAGCTGCTGCAGGTAATCGTTGGGGGACTCTTTCCGAACCCAAGTCCATGGCCCCCCGCCGCCGTAGATGTGTCCCATGACCAGCGTTCCAGTATCCCAGACCTTAACGCTGTCATAGCGACGGAAGGGTGGACGGCTCAGCCGAACACCCGTGACCACGTGGGCACTGACAACGGCACAACGGGGGTCGGCGACGAGGCGACGGTGACGAATGATGAACTCATTGCGATAGCAAAGTCGCTAAAGGTGAACAAAGCGCCGGGACCGGATGGTATTCCGAACCTGGCCATCAAGACGGCTATCTTGCTGGATCCCGAAATGTTCAGGGTGGTGATGCAAAAGTGTCTGGACGAGGGCGTCTTCCCGGACGCCTGGAAAATTCAGACCCTTGTGTTGCTACCAAAGACAGGGAAGCCACCAGGAGATCCATCGGCATATAGACCAATATGTCTGTTGGATACAGCGGGTAAGGTGCTCGAGAGGGTAATCCTCAACAGACTGACAACATACACGGAGGGTATAGGCGGTCTGTCTAATAACCAGTTTGGCTTCCGTAAAGGGAAGTCGACGGTGGATGCCATCCTGTCCGTCACCAAGACGGCCGAGGTGGCAATCCAGCGCAAGAGGCGAGGAGTACGATACTGTGCGGTGGTCACCCTTGA
The DNA here is from genome assembly GCA_024533555.2 of Aedes koreicus. Lineage (NCBI taxonomy): Eukaryota > Metazoa > Arthropoda > Insecta > Diptera > Culicidae > Aedes > Aedes koreicus. The sequence goes on along the minus strand of JAHHFK020005778.1, from coordinate 2,537 downwards.
CGTGAGGAATGCGTTCAATAGCGCCAGTTGGGCGGCTATCGCCGACTCGCTCCAACGCCTTCAGGTTCCTGGGTACCTGTACAAGATTCTCGGAAGCTACTTCCAGAATCGCGTACTGGTATATAATACAGAGGCAGGCCAGAAACGTGTGCAGATCACCGCAGGCGTCCCGCAAGGTTCGATCCTGGGTCCGGTGTTATGGAACACGATGTACGACGAGGTACTGCGGCTTGAGTTCCCGAGCGGGGTAAAGATAGTCGGGTTCGCAGACGACATCACCCTAGAGATATGTGGTGAATCCATCGAGGAGGTCGAGTTAACGGCCTCACACTCCATTGGCATTGTGGAGAGATGGATGAGCTCCAGGCAATTGGAGCTAGCCCACCATAAGACCGAGGTCACGGTGGTGAATAATCGGAAATCGGAGCAACATGCGACGATTAGTGCAGGTAACTGCACAATAGAATCGAAGAGGTTCTTGAGGTATCTTGGGGTTATGATCGACGACAAGCTGTCCTTTGTCAGTCACGTCGATTACGCTTGCAAGAAAGCCTCTATGGCTATATCGGCATTATCCCGCATGATGTCGAATAGCTCGGCGGTGCAAGGGAGTAAGCGTAAACTCCTGGCCAGCGTCGCCCTGTCCATACTTAGGTACGGCGGGCCGGCATGGATCACCGCCTTGAGTACCAAGAGCTACGCAAATAAGCTAGAGAGTACACACAGGCTTATGTGCCTAAGAGTGGTGAGTGCATACCGAACGGTATCACGCGACGCGGTCTGCGTCCTAGCGGGGATGATGCCAATAGGCATTGTCATAAAAGAGGACGTAGAGTGCTTCGAGCAACGTGGAACAAGAGGTATCCGAAAGACCACTAGAGCCGCATCCATGGTTAAGTGGCAGAGGGAATGGAACAACTCCACCAAAGGTCGGTGGACCCACCGACTAATCCCGGAATTAACCGGGTGGGTCGGTAGGCGACACGGTGAAGTGAACTTCCACTTAACGCAGATATTGTCTGGCCACGGCTGTTTTAGACAATACCTGCACAAATATGGGCATGCACAGTCCTCCGCATGCAGCGAGTGCGCGGGAGTCGATGAAACTGCGGAACATGTGTTCTTCGCATGTCCTCGCTTCGACGGCGCGAGATCCGGCATGATGGCCGTAAGCGGTCACGACACGACTCCGGATAACTTGGTCCAGAGGATGTGTCAGGACCGGGACGTCTGGGACGCGGTATGCGTAGCAGCCTCCCAGATCGTCCTCGATCTCCAACAAAAATGGCGAAACGACCAAAGGCAGGTCGCAGGGACCACCTAACTACTAAAGCCCTAAGTAGTTAGACATAGTGGGTGCTTAACAAGCACAATAGCCCCCCTCCCCCGAAGTAATACCGAAAGGTGGTTCCGGGGAGGGTCCAGGGCTTAAGGCACGGGTGGGTTTTTAGTGGGTCGAGGAGTTGGCACCCTCATCCCCACACCCTGAGTTCTTCAGGTGTCTGGTTGCAGATTTTCCATCCCGTCTAAAAAAAAAAACAACGTAGAGTTCCGTAGGGTTCTGTTCGGTACCCTAAAGTTCAACATAGAAAGTAGTACGGGGGCATCAACTTCACCATTCAACAGTTTAGCAATAAACAACGACTGCTGTATTTTTCGACGTCGTTCAAAATGATGTCCAAACCTAGTAGTCGGCATCTATCAGGATACGGTGGCAAGTTGTTAGGATCCCCCGCCACAGCAGTTTTCGAGCCAAACGAATAAAGCGCTTCTGAACTCGTTCGTTCTGAGGCACCACGAGACCTGGTAAGGCTGCCATACCACCGATTTTGAATCACGTTGATCATAGAGATCATTCACACTGGTAACTCTACTAAGAGTATTGTCATCAATGTAGTACTCAAACAGAATTGGATTTTCCTGATAACCTGACATTTATCCACGCTAAGTATCAGTTTGATTCTCTGACTCCACTAAAACGAACTCAACGATTTTTGTAGAAGTCTTCTTCTATCTTATATCTTCTTGCGTGCGCACTACGATCTACAACTTACAATCATCTGTACCGAGACCACTTTTAAACCATTACCCAAAATCCGAGCGGCTTGAAAAACAAGATAAACAACGACGGTCCAATATTACTTCCTTGTGGAACTTCGGATTTGTTAGAAAACTGCCGTGATACATAACCGTCTATTTTCACCCGCAACGCCCGGTCCGTAAGGTAGGATTCTAACTTCAAGGCGTGAAAACTTGTGCAGCCATATTCCTTGAGTTGATGTAAACTACATCAACTTGTGCATTATTCTTCAAACTCGTAATGCAGTTCGGCGTGAAACTCAACAAATTGGTTGTATTCGATCGTCCAGGCATAAATCCGTGTTGATCTATAGATATGTAGCTTTTTGTAGCATTAAGAACAATTCCACAACCTTTTATCTCAAACAATTGCGAAACGGCTAGCAGACTCGTTATACCTCGATAGTTGATAACATTGTGGCGATCCCCTCGTTTAAAAACAGGCGTCATGTACGATT
>JAHHFK020005777.1:0-236798 GCA_024533555.2 Aedes koreicus | reverse complement strand
GTTGATTTCTGAAATAAATAGCTTATCTTTTTACCATAATACTACCAAATAAAATAATTTTAAATACAATCATATACTGCGCTTATAAGCCAGTCTTTTATGAACATAGTAGTTGAAATTCAGAAGTGCAATTTCAATGTAAATGTTATGCTGAAATGCTGAAAAATAAATTGAGCCTTTGATGCCCGTCATGTTGCTCCAGGGTCTTACATGGTTGTAGAATACAAAGATGATTCCAAAGTGTGCTGAAATTGTTAATAACATGAGATTGTAAAATAGATAATATGATTTAAAGGTACACGATCTTCAGTCGCACCCCCTCACTTCGCTATTGTCAGATTGAATTTTTTTTTTTTTTTTTTTTTTTTTTTTTTTTTTTTTTTTTTTTTTTTTTTTTTTTTTTTTTTTTTTTTTTTTTTTTTAAAAAAAAAAAAAAAAAAAAAAAAAAAAAAAAAAAAAAAAAAAAAAAAAAAAAAAAAAAGAAAAATGCAAAAGTCATACCTATCTTGTAGCCAGATAAAAATCCGGCTGAAGCTTCTAGCTACCGACCAATCAGTTTGCTTTCTTCAATAAGTAAGCTTTTTGAACAAATAATTTTGAATAGAATGATGCTTCACATCAATACAAACTAAATTTTTGCTGATGAACAGTTTGGATTTCGCCATGGGCATTCAACTACGCATCAACTTTTGAGAGTTACAAATTTAATTCGTTCAAACAAATCTGAAGGCTGCTCAACTGGAACTGCTTTTCTAGACATAGAAAAAGCATTCGACAGTGTTTAGCATGAAGGTTTGATTACGAAACTGAAAAAGTTCAATTTTCCGCTCTATATCATGAAATTAGTTCAAAACTACTTAACTGATAGAACTTTGCAAGTAAATTATCAGAATTCTAAATCTGATCAATTGCCTGTCAGAGCTGGTGTTCCTCAAGGTAGCATTCTTGGGCCAATACTTTATAACGCTTTCACTTCAGATCTCCCTGATTTACCTCAGGGCTGTCAAAAATCTTGCTTTGCTGATGACACAGGCATTTCCGCTAAAGGAAAAAGTCTTCGTGTTATATCCAGGAGGCTACAAAAAAGTCTTGGACATTTTTACAGATTATTTTCAAAAATGGAAGATTTCTCCTAATGCTTCCAAAACTCAACTTATAATAACACAAGTCTAGAGCTGCATTTTTGAAACCAAGTAATAGTCATGTGGTCACCATGAACGGAGTTCCAATTTCTTGAAAAAATCAAGTAAACTATCTTGGACTGATACTTGATCAAAAATTAACTTTTAAAGATCACATTGAGGGCATTCAAGCCAAAGATAATAAATATATAAAATGTTTTTATCCTCTTATAAACAGCAAATCCAAACTTTGTTTAAAGAACAAACTTCTAATATTTAAACAAATTTTTTTAGACCGGCCATGCTTTATGTTGTGCCAATATGGTCTAGTTGTTATGCTACTAGGAAAAAGCGAAGGTGAGTTATGTCAGTGACATAACTGCAAAGTTGACGTGGGACTGCTTGTTGATGTGGAAGAAATTGATGTCATCGAATTAATAAAAGAAAAAGCGAAAGGGTGAGTTATGTCAGTGACATAACTGCAAAGTTGACATAGGACTGCTTAAGTTGATGTGAAGAAATTGATGTCATCGAATTAATAAATTTCTACTATATTCAAAACAGATCTAAAGAGCCATGAAACCCTATGCTATTGGTGTATGAGGCTCCGGTTCTTTCTTCTGCTTATTGGTTCTCCACCAAAATCTATAGAAACTGCAGTTCGGCTCGAATTTACTGTTAATGATATTTTGTTTGTTAAATCAGCGCCAACATTAGATTACGGCAAATTTGCTTTTGTAAACAATGGCTTTCGTAGTCATTTGCTCTTGAACAAAAGGTCACAAATACAAATTAAGCATTCTTTAAGGAAGAGGAGCTTTATCTCTATCCGCTGATATATTAGATTTTAAAGAATTGTATTCAACTTCCGATAAATGAGCAGACAAAGTATTTGTTTACAAAAGCAGATTCGCCCTAATCAAATGATGGCGCTTAAATGTCCAACGTGCTTGTAAGTGTGAAATGGATCCTGTGTTTACCGAGGGAACATGGTTCGCGATTGAAATCATGAAATATCAGTTTTCTTGGGGTGCAGGACAGCCTGAGTGTTTGGCGGCACGTGATACTACGATAAAAATAGGCATTTACACCGTCTTCAATTCGAGATTGTACGGACTGAAGATTGAACACCCAAAAGTTGAAAAGGTGGCAAAAAATACAATTGCAGTTTTGCAATCATATCTTGAAAAAATTCGCATGATTCAGAAAAGACAATTTTGCAATTTATGGTACAAATGAAGCCATGCAAGTGTGTGCAAGCGGCTGGTAAGCAAAAATAGCTCGAAACAAATTTATCGCTGTAGGATCCTTATTCAATCATCACCAACATATCAATATACAATATGGATGAGTCGATATCACAAAATGCTGCAACGCTATTGGCCGCCGTCAAGTGTTCTATGTTTGTTCTCACTGATCATCGACAAAGCATTTTATGAAACAAACAATGCCATGCAAGTTTGTTAACGACAGGATGCACATAGCTTGGTGGAAAATATGTCCATTTGCTTCATTGCTGTACCCTGAACTCCTCGCCAAGTGAACTAACTGTTGGGTTTCTATTCCTAACTCATGTTTGTCAAAGTGGCTAAATGGTTGCCATCAAGAGCCGCCGCGCTGACGGTCACGGTTCGTATGTTGATGATTGTTCAGGTAGTGCAGCACGTCAAGCTGGGTGACGAGATCTAGCATCTTCAATCAAACGTGCCATGCAAGCGAATCGGACCGCTCAACCCGATCTATCTTAGCCATTTGCGTTGCCATTGCAGTTTTTGTGTGTCTGTCAACAAATCTGAATCTGGAGTTGGTGTCTGACCTGCCGACCAACGCTTCCATCGCAGTGCGTCGATGATTCATTGGTTAATATGGAGAACCATCAGAAATCCATTCGGTTAATAGTACATTTTTTCACGGTGCCAATAATGAACTGCACGAACTGTATAAGCTATTCCGCCGAGAAACTGAAGTCAACCGCATCATCAAGTATTGTCAGATCAACGAGATTGATTCGCACTTCATTCCGCAACGGTGCTCCCGAGTTTGGCGGCCTGTGGGAGGCAGTCGTAAAATCGACGAATACGCACCTGAAACGAATAGTAGCAAATTCAGAACTTAGTTTTGAGGAAATGACTACCGTGTAGCGGGAAATACCAGCAGTGTTGAATTTTCTTCCACTGTTTGCCGTTTCCAACGACTCAACCAATCTTGAGTTAATAACACCAGCCCATTTCTTGATCGGTCGTCCAATGAACGCGTAACCAGAGCCATTAAAGAACGAAACAAAAATCAGTAGACTGTTCCGCTGGGAACATTGTCAGCTCATGCGCGAGCACTTCTGGCGATCCTGGTCCAGAGAATATTTGATGAGTCTATAACTTCGGAAAATAATTTGACGACAATGGACACCGTTAAGCCAGGCATAGTAGTGCTTCAACACGACAACAATCGGTCGCCGCTATGCTGGGAACCCGGCCAAATAGTTTTAGTATACCCTGGCTCCAAGAACCTAGTTCGAGCTGTGGACGTTTCAAGTGGAGGAACGAGCTACAAACGTCTAATCACGAAACTGTCTATACTACCAACAGAGGATAACCAACACCTACTTGATGACAACACGACGAAGTAGTAGGAACGCAACGTTCCAACATGGCCGGTGAATGTTGCGTACAAGCCGCAAAAAAAAAACAAACAAAATAAACCCCGCCTCATGAACAACGAACCGCTACGGAGAAAAAAAAAACGGCTATAGAAAAACACGCGCCTTTAAGAATCGAATTAAATTTTGAACGAGCAGTCGTTTAGGATGGAGAAATTAAAAAGTTAACACGACCCGAAAAAAGCAGTGATAGCAGCAAAACGAAATCAGGTGCCCTGACCATCAGAACGAGTGAAGCTTTAACAACCGACTACGAGTAGCAGAGCAGTGTCGCTACTTACTACCTACCGTGTGCCACCCATTATCAATCAATTAGCAGTAGAAAAAGGATGAAATATAAGCCGTTGCAGCGGGTAGAAACCAAAACCAAAATTCCCACGGGACTTCTGATGAATTTGATTTAGGTAACATACCCGCTCCTAAATTAGAATGTTTACAGCAATCGTTAATGGATATAATAACCGATATGCTAAAAACTAATTCCATGTTTGAAGCTATCAAAACTGGTTTTAAATTTGCCAATAATATTGTCATGACATTGAAGTTCAGTAATGCATTTTAAGTCATTAAACATTTTGAATTGGAATGCTCGATCCATCAGAGATAACGAGGATGAGCTATTTAATTTTTTAAGAGTTCATAACGTGCATATTGCAGTTATAACTGAGACTTATCTCAAACCTGTCCATAAGGTCAAAAGAGATCCAAATTATTTTGTCTACCGAAATGATCGCATTAATGGAGCTGGTGGTGGCGTTGTCATCATTGTCCATAGGCGTATCAAACATCACATTCTTTCTTCATTTGAAACCAAAGTTTTTGAAACTTTGGGGGTTTCAGTTGAAACAAAATTTGGCCACTTTAATTTTATAGCTGCCTATTTGTCTTTCCAATGCACTGGTCAGCAAAGGAACTGGCTCAAGGGTGACCTCCAGAAACTTACCCGTCATAGGTATACATTTTTCGTTATTGGTGATTTCAATGCAAAACACCGCTCATGGAATAATTCGCAAAGCAATGCCAATGGTAATATACTTTTTGATCATTTTTCCGCAGGTTACTACACTATTCAATACCCAAACAGTCCAACTTGCTTTTCTTCAGCCAGAAATCCCTCAACTATTGATTTGGTCCTAACTGATTCATGTCAACTTTGTAGTCAATTGATTACCCATGCTGACTTTGTTTCTGATCACCTTCCAGTCACATTTGAAATATCTCAAGAAATCATTACTAATTCCATCAGTTCTACTTTCAACTACCATAGAGCTAATTGGGATCAATATCGAACATTTATGGAATACAACATTGATCCTAATGTTCCATTGCAAACAAAAAATGAAATTAATAATGCTCTTGAATCTCTGGCTTTCTCAATAAATAGAGCAATAGCTGCTTCAGTGCCAAAATGCGAGGTTAAATTCGATTCAGTTATAATTAATGACGATCTTCAGCTCTTGATTCGTCTGAAAAATGTACGTAGGCGTCAATATCAAAGAACACGTGATCCCGCTATGAAAGTCATATGGCGAGATTTACAAAAACAAATTAAAAAACGCTTCTCTGCTCTGAGGAACAAACATTTTGAAAATAATGTGTCAAAATTAGATCCGAGTTCCAAACCTTTCTGGAAACTCTCTAAAATATTGAAAAAAGCTCAAAAGCCTATACCAGCGCTTAAGGAAGGTGTTAAAATTTTGCTCACAAATGCGGAAAAAGCTCAAAAACTTGTTAAGCAGTTTGAGAGCTCCCATAATTTCAGTTTGGGTCTTACAAGTCCTATTGAGGATCAAGTTTGCAGGGAGTATCTGAATATTTTCTCACAAGAAAATATTTTTAATGATTCTGAGCGCAGCAAGCCGTGCTTCGAAACTGACGTGTTTTGTTTTTTGCTGCGTCGTTATCGCGAAAAAAAATCAAACAATAATTCGTAATTTAACTTGAGCTAACAGTGAAATCATAAAATCTCCGCGAAAATTGTGTAAGCCGTAGTGAATATAATCGATTCCTTCTCGAAATGTGTGAGTGTCGGTAGTATTTCCCCGTTTTTTGTTTGTTTTTTTTTTTTTTTTTTTTGAATTCATTTATTTGTACAGGCTCAATCGAATCAACTTTACAGAGCCAAGTTTTCATGTTTATATACATCAGTTATCTTAGAACTAAGGTTAAGGGGGTGGAACCGATTACTCGCGGCCGTCTCGAGGTTAATAGGAATTACAATTTTATGGATGGGAAAATTGCGGTGGAAATTTAAAACAAAGCATGAGGAACAATGGTTTTCTTATATCTAGAATTTCAAATTACATTTTTTTAATTGAACGTTTTCAATTTAAAAAAAAAAAAAATCACTCACTCACTCACACAACAACACTCACACACACACAACCACAATCACACACCGATGCACACAATCTTCAAAAATTTAATCTAAACAAGTAAGTTAATCAAACTACAATCTAAGGCTAATGTTAGTCAAAAACACATAAATGAGTTTCATAAACTCCAGATCGCGTGCAGCCAAAATGTCTCGAATCGGTACATTGGGTTGTCTACCTCGAGCCCGAAGGGAATCATAAAGCTCCGATCTGACTCCACGATGCTCAGCACAAAACCAAATAACGTGATCTGCGTCCTGGTAACCTTGTCCACATTCACAGAGATTGCTGTCTCCCAGCCCAACACGGAACAAATGAGCGTTTAAAGAATAATGATTGGACATGAGGCGAGACATCACACGAATGAAGTCTCGACCCACATCCAATCCCCTGAACCAACATTTCTTAGACACCTTAGGAGTGATAGAATGTAGCCATCGCCCCAGATCTCCTTTACTCCATTTATACTGCCAGCTATCGAGTGATAACTGACGATAAATATAGAAAAATTCGTTGAAGGCGATTTGTCGGTCATAAATATCGCCTTCCATAGCGCCCACCCTTGCAAGCGAGTCCGCTTTTTCATTGTCAGGAATCGAACAATGAGAAGGGACCCATACAAAGGTGATAATAAAAGAACGTGAAGATAAAGCACTTAGAAGACCTCGTATTTTCATAAGAAAATAAGAGGTGTGCTTTACCGGCCTCAAGGAGCGAATAGCCTCTATAGAACTGAGACTATCCGTGAAAATGAAGTATTCATCCGGTGTTAGTGAGGCAACAATTTCTAAAGAAAAATGAATTGCTGCCAATTCCGCGACAAAAACAGAACAAGGTGCTTGAAGTTTACGAGCGACGCTATAATTTTCATTGTATACACCAAAGCCAGCGGAGTCCACTATCAAAGACCCGTCAGTGAAAAACGTTTTGGTGGAATCAACTAGGCCAAACTTTGCAGCAAATATCACCGGAGCAATCATAGGACGATGATGCTCTGGGATTCCACGAAGCTCCTGTTTCATGGATAAATCAAAATGAACCGAATTTCCGAAGTCGAAGAAGCAAACACGATTGGGAATATTCAGCGAAGGGCTGACATCCTGAGTTATGTACAAATGGTACAAAGTCATGAAGCGAGTTTGAGGATTCAACTCAAGGAGCTTCTCAAAATTTTCGATCACCTGGGGGTTCATAACTTCACACCTGGTAAGGAGCCGGAGAGATAATTCTGAAAACCGATCCGAGAGTGGCAACATGCCAGCCAGCACTTCCAGACTCATGGTATGAGTCGAGTGCATACAACCTAACGCGATACGAAGACACCGATACTGAATACGTTCCAGTTTGATGATGTGCGACCGAGCCGCTGACTGAAAACAAAAACTACCGTATTCAATAACCGACAAAATCGTTGTCCGGTACAACGTTAGAAGATCTTGCGGATGCGCTCCCCACCAGGTCCCGGTAATTGTGCAGAGAAAGTTGATCCTTTGTTGGCACTTTCGCTTCAGATACTCAATGTGGGATCTCCAGGTGCACTTTGAATCGAACCAGACCCCAAGATATTTAAATGACATAGAATGAGTTATCGGTGTACCCAAAATTTGAAGCTTCGGTTGTGCAGGGTTATGCTTCTTAGAAAAAACTACCAACTCAGTTTTCTCCGTAGAGAATTCGATACCTAGCTCGAGAGCCCAAGTTGACAAATTGTCCAAGGTATCCTGTAAGGGTCCTTGCAGATCGACCCCATTGGGTCCCGTGACAGACACTACACCGTCATCTGCAAGTTGTCTCAACGTACAGTTGTCACTTAGACAACCGTCAATGTCTTTGACATAAAAATTATACAAAAGGGGGCTTAAACATGATCCCTGGGGGAGACCCATGTAGCTAAATCGAGAAGCTGTAGAGGTTCCATGAGAAAAACTCATATGTTTCTCTGACAGCAAATTGTACAACAAATTATTCATTAATGGTGAAAAACCACAAGCGTGGAGTTTATCTGAGAGAACTTCAACAGATACTGAATCAAAAGCCCCCTTGATATCCAAGAAAACAGAAGCCATTTGCTCTTTTTTAGCAAAAGCTAACTGAATCTCTGTGGAGAGCAACGCGAGGCAGTCGTTCGTTCCTTTACCCCTACGGAAACCATATTGAGTATCTGAAAGCAGGTTGTTCGTCTCAACCCATTTGTCCAGGCGGAAGAGGATCATTTTCTCCAACAACTTTCGAATACAAGATAACATCGCGATGGGTCGATAGGAGTTGTGGTCGGACGCGGGCTTACCAGGTTTTCGAATGGCGATAACTCTCACTCGTCTCCAATCATCCGGTACAATGTTGAGAGCCAGAAACTGATTAAACAAGTTCAACATGCGCCTCTTAGCGACGTCTGGAAGGTTCTTAAGCAAGTTGAACTTGATTCTATCAGCCCCTGGAGCCGTATTGCCACACGAAAGGAGTGCGAGAGAGAACTCTACCATTGAAAAAGGTTGGCTGATCTCATCTATCGAATTCGTGGTTTCGCGAGGAAACATTTGTGCTGGAACAGAATCTGGACAAACTTTTCGCGCGAACTTGAGGATCCATTGGTCCGAATACTCCTCGTTCTCGTTGTTCGTAATTCTGTTACGCAATCTTCGCGCCGTGTTCCAAAGGGTATTCATCGACGTTTCACGCGATAGCCCGTCCACGAATTGTCGCCAGTAACCACGTTTCTTGGCCTTGATGAGGCTCTTAAATTCTCGTTCGAGAGCCGTGTACCTTTCGAAGTGCTCAGGTGTTCCACGTCTACGAAAAATTTTGAACGCGTCGGACTTTTTGCGGTAAACCTCGGTGCATTGCTGATCCCACCATGGAGAAGGAGGTTTCCTGTGAAATGACGTTCCTGGAACTGGTCGAGTTTGAGCTTGAAGCGCGCTTTCCAAAATCAGGTTGGAGAGGAAGTTATATTCCTCCAGCGGTGGAAGCCCTTCTACCGTTGTAACGGCTTCATCTATTGCTGTCCTGAACCTTGTCCAATCGATATTACGAGTTAGATCATACGTGACGTTGATCGATTCCGGCGGAGTGAGCCCGGTGGCAACCGAAATTTTAATAGGCAAATGATCACTACCGTGGGGATCCTGGATCACATTCCACGTGCAATCCAACGATAATGAATTCGAGCAAAGTGTGAGGTCTAACCTACTGCCAAGTGAGGATGGACCAGCCAAGCGTGTAATTTCTCCATTGTTGAGAACGGTCATATTGAAGTTGTCACAGAGGTCATATATCAAAGAAGACCGGTTGTCATCGTACAGTTCTCCCCAGCCGGTACCGTGAGAGTTAAAATCTCCCATGACCAACCGCGGAGCAGGAAGAACCGAACAAATATCTGAAAGTTGTTTCTGGTTTATTGAGGCTCTAGGAGGAATATAAACGGAAGCAATGCAAAGGCTTTTATTTTTAATAACAGCCTGACATGCGACAACTTCAATACCTGAAATTGGAGGAAAATTCACTCTATAGAAGGAGTAGCACTTTTTGATCCCCAAAAGTACTCCTCCTCCACGTGAATCCTCACGATCAAGCCGAATAATGTTGAAATCGTGAATCGGAAGATCGATTTCGGGTGAAAGCCATGTTTCACAAAGAGCAAATGCATCACAACTGATATTGTGAGCTAAAAATTTAAATGATTCCAGTTTAGGAATAAGACTTCGACAATTCCACTGCAGAACAGTGATCAAATCCCCGACCTCTTTTGGCAAATTATCCATCGAAGGAAATGATAGCTGCAAGGAGGGGCCACTTTAATGTTAATTTCTTTAAAAAAGTTTTCACAGTGGGAAGCATTGCCATAACAATGCTTTTAAGAGGGTCAGACATTTCGAGGTACTTGAAAATACCTTCCACAATATCGTCAAATGAGAACAGCCCAGATGAAGAGGGGGCTTCTGTTCTAAAAATCGGGGCATCGGGGGTTCTGGATGTCCCCGGGAGAGATGGGAAATCCTGTGTGTAGTTGGCACTTCGAAAACCAGGTGGATTTGGATTATCCTTATTTCCACTGCTCTTTGAATTGGGCATGTTGATTTGGGGCTTCTTTTCAGCTACTTTCCCTGCTCGGATGCGTCTTCGCTTCCGTGAAGCACCTTCCGGAAAACTGAAAGAGGTCCCCTCCTCAACCAAGTCCGAATCAGACTCGTCATCTGACAGAGCAGCAAAAGGATTTGTATTGATATCGGGTGGCGAGGCTTTTTTAAGCATTTCTGCAAAAGATTGCCTTGAACGTTGTTTCAGAGAACGTTCCAATTTTTCCCCGCGTTGTTTGTACGCCGGGCATGACGAAAGAGCATGGGGAGGAGTTCCCTTGCAGAAAACGCATTTTAGTGTGTTATCTGCACAGGGACCAGCCTCATGTTTCTCCCCGCAAGTTGAGCAGCGTGCCTTATTGCCGCAATGAGAGGCCGTATGCCCCATCTGCTGGCAGTTTTGGCAGATCATTACCCGGGGTACAAATAACCGCACAGGTAGCCGAAGTTTGTCCAGTTCTAAGTAGTGAGGAAGGGCAGAGCCAGAAAAGGTCACCCGAAACGAGTCTGTGGGGGTAACTTTTTTCTTACCCTCGCTGTGCGATATTTTCACTAATTTTGTTACTTCCAGTATCTGTACTGGGGGGAGCAGAGGGTTATTGAATCGGCCAACCGCCCGCTTCTCCAAAATTTCAGTGCACAGACTCGCCTCTGTGACCACTCCTACAATCTCCACATCACGAGCTGGAATATAAACTCTATATTCCAGTGTAAAATGCTGGGAGGAAGCAATCTCATTAGCCTGCTTCATGTTAGAGACGACAACACGGAGTTTATTAAATTTAACTTTCGTGATCTCTGTCACGGCTGAGAATCGCTTCGTCAAATCAGTAGTTATTTGGTACACGTTCAGAGGTTTAATTTTGGGCTGAAAGTAGACAACCCATGGACCGACCGAGTCCATTGGATAAGATCGCGGCCGGAAATTTATTTGTGCCTCCCCATCATCAGGTGGCAAAGGCACTTTTTCAGCTAAACCGTCCATGTAGAAGAAACCTCTTCAACATGCACGATTTGCCTTACTTGTGGGAGCGTTGAACGCCCCCAAAAATTTAAATCACACACAAACACAAAACAGGAACACACACAAATTAACGCTAAACTCTAGTGGGATGAGAGACAGAGGAAAAAAACTTAACTAATATTACTGATCTGTTGCTGCTGCTGCTGCTGCTGCTGCTGCTGCTGACGCACCGTATGCCTGAACGTCGCACTGCTATGCGGGCAGCGGGGAGCGGTGCGCTGCGTAGGTGTACGGGTGAATCCGATCGCCTTCTGGTGCACTCGCTCGCCGATGTCGGATGACCGTTGGCGATGTAGTGGTGTATCGCTGGTTAGCGTCACCACGCGGAGATGAAGCGAAAATGAGCGGGATGATAATTCGCCAGCAAGCACTGCTTGATTTTCTTATTTCACTGGAAAACCACACTGCCTTCTTAGAAAAAAAAACTCACATTCACTCCTTTCACTGAAGTGAATAGATTTTGAGAAAAAAAACTAATTATTTCCAAGGATCGCACTCGAAAAATCTTCCAAAATAACGGAGCGCTGGATCGAACGGACTTTCTTCTTTCGCTGAACGATTATTATTATTATTATTATTATTATTATTATTATTATTATTATTATTATTATTATTATTATTATTATTATTATTATTATTATTATTATTATTATTATTATTATTATTATTATTATTATTATTATTATTATTATTATTATTATTATTATTATTATTATTATTATTATTATTATTATTATTATTATTATTATTATTATTATTATTATTATTATTATTATTATTATTATTATTATTATTATTATTATTATTATTATTATTATTATTATTATTATTATTATTATTATTATTATTATTATTATTATTATTATTATTATTATTATTATTATTATTATTATTATTATTATTATTATTATTATTATTATTATTATTATTATTATTATTATTATTATTATTATTATTATTATTATTATTATTATTATTATTATTATTATTATTATTATTATTATTATTATTATTATTATTATTATTATTATTATTATTATTATTATTATTATTATTATTATTATTATTATTATTATTATTATTATTATTATTATTATTATTATTATTATTATTATTATTATTATTATTATTATTATTATTATTATTATTATTATTATTATTATTATTATTATTATTATTATTATTATTATTATTATTATTATTATTATTATTATTATTATTATTATTATTATTATTATTATTATTATTATTATTATTATTATTATTATTATTATTATTATTATTATTATTATTATTATTATTATTATTATTATTATTATTATTATTATTATTATTATTATTATTATTATTATTATTATTATTATTATTATTATTATTATTATTATTATTATTATTATTATTATTATTATTATTATTATTATTATTATTATTATTATTATTATTATTATTATTATTATTATTATTATTATTATTATTATTATTATTATTATTATTATTATTATTATTATTATTATTATTATTATTATTATTATTATTATTATTATTATTATTATTATTATTATTATTATTATTATTATTATTATTATTATTATTATTATTATTATTATTATTATTATTATTATTATTATTATTATTATTATTATTATTATTATTATTATTATTATTATTATTATTATTATTATTATTATTATTATTATTATTATTATTATTATTATTATTATTATTATTATTATTATTATTATTATTATTATTATTATTATTATTATTATTATTATTATTATTATTATTATTATTATTATTATTATTATTATTATTATTATTATTATTATTATTATTATTATTATTATTATTATTATTATTATTATTATTATTATTATTATTATTATTATTATTATTATTATTATTATTATTATTATTATTATTATTATTATTATTATTATTATTATTATTATTATTATTATTATTATTATTATTATTATTATTATTATTATTATTATTATTATTATTATTATTATTATTATTATTATTATTATTATTATTATTATTATTATTATTATTATTATTATTATTATTATTATTATTATTATTATTATTATTATTATTATTATTATTATTATTATTATTATTATTATTATTATTATTATTATTATTATTATTATTATTATTATTATTATTATTATTATTATTATTATTATTATTATTATTATTATTATTATTATTATTATTATTATTATTATTATTATTATTATTATTATTATTATTATTATTATTATTATTATTATTATTATTATTATTATTATTATTATTATTATTATTATTATTATTATTATTATTATTATTATTATTATTATTATTATTATTATTATTATTATTATTATTATTATTATTATTATTATTATTATTATTATTATTATTATTATTATTATTATTATTATTATTATTATTATTATTATTATTATTATTATTATTATTATTATTATTATTATTATTATTATTATTATTATTATTATTATTATTATTATTATTATTATTATTATTATTATTATTATTATTATTATTATTATTATTATTATTATTATTATTATTATTATTATTATTATTATTATTATTATTATTATTATTATTATTATTATTATTATTATTATTATTATTATTATTATTATTATTATTATTATTATTATTATTATTATTATTATTATTATTATTATTATTATTATTATTATTATTATTATTATTATTATTATTATTATTATTATTATTATTATTATTATTATTATTATTATTATTATTATTATTATTATTATTATTATTATTATTATTATTATTATTATTATTATTATTATTATTATTATTATTATTATTATTATTATTATTATTATTATTATTATTATTATTATTATTATTATTATTATTATTATTATTATTATTATTATTATTATTATTATTATTATTATTATTATTATTATTATTATTATTATTATTATTATTATTATTATTATTATTATTATTATTATTATTATTATTATTATTATTATTATTATTATTATTATTATTATTATTATTATTATTATTATTATTATTATTATTATTATTATTATTATTATTATTATTATTATTATTATTATTATTATTATTATTATTATTCATCTGAGTTCGACACGCCGTCACGTAAGGTCGGTACAGTGCGCGCTCCCGAAGTATACAAGGTGTTTTTTCCACGTTTTTCGCGGTTTCCGCGATCATTTCTATCGTTCGTTGGTGCATCAAGTGGCAAGAAAAGTGTATTTGGTGAAGATTCGGTGAAAATCGATTGAATAACGGCTGAAAACAGTGCTTTTGTGTGTGCTCCACGTGCTGCGAAAACCAAAACAAACGATCGTCACCCGGCTGCCCGTCCGTTTTCATTCAGCCATTCGGTCGTGTGGGTCGCGGTGCGCCCAGCGGAAGATCTTTTGAGATAATTAAAAGTGGTAAAAAGTTTTGAAGAGAGGCGAAAAATACGAAAGGTTGAAAAGTGTTTGGAAAACATCCGAGGAGTACTACAGTGTGTTCCGTAAGAGTGGGACTACAGTGGGGCACAAAAATTCGTTAACGTTTGCAGAATAAAGGTAGGATCTCTATTTTTTTTACCTTTTTCGATAATTTGGGGTAGGTAACGGGTGACCGTTGCCAACTGAGTGCATCAAACGTTAAAAAACATGGCAGCCGCTAGTAGCGGCGACCCAGGAGGGTCAGTCGGACGCAGATTACCAACCTATATGGATCCCACGAACAAATTTGGTGAACTAACATTCCTCCAATTAACTGGAAAGAATGGTGCCCCACTCCCGATAAATCCGTTTATCATTGGTAAATCTGTCGAGGCTTATGTCGGCGGACAGATCGAGAGCGCTAAATCCGAAGCACAAGGGACGAAATACACCCTGAGGATTCGAGATCCAGCCCAAGTCACTAAGCTGCTCAAACTTACCAAGCTCATTGACGGAACTGACATCGAAGTAACTCCCCACCCGAATCTGAACGTTTGCAGATGCGTCATTTCCTGCTACGATGTGATTCGTATGGAGGAAAAGGACATCCTGCAGGAAATAATAGGTGAAAATGTTATCCGCGTGCAACGAATCACAAGAAACGAAGGTGGAAAGAGGGTTAATACACCTGCTCTCATTCTAACGTTTGGCAAAACAACATACCCGGATTTTATCAAAATAGGTCTGCTTCATATTCCTACTCGTCCATACTTCCCGAATCCGATGTTATGCTATAGCTGCTTCAGCTACGGCCATACACGTGCCCGATGCCCTGGACCGCAACGCTGCTTTAACTGCTCTGGAGAGGTTCATGGAGAAGAGGAATGTGGCGAGGCATCATTATGCCGTAACTGTAAAGGTGCTCATCGACCCACTAGCCGTCAGTGTCCGGTATATAAAAATGAGGTCGAAGTTATAAAAATTAAAGTACGAGATAACGTAACGTTCCCGGAGGCAAGAAAACGTGCAGAATTACAGGCAGGAGGCAGCTATGCTCAGGTGGCAGCACGACAAAGCGTATTCGAACAAAAGCTGAAGGAACTTGAAGCGGCAATGAAAGGGAAGGATGACGAAATTATTAAACTGCGCGAAGAAAGCAACCGCAAGGATGAGAAGATGAAGATCATGTCTAATCTCATCAATCAACTCAAGCAGCAAGTCGCCAACAGTGAAAAAGCACACAACCACAGGGATCAACGCACTAGCCACGAAAAGCAACACCACAGCAGAGAGCAAAAACCAACCCATGTGATGACAGGACCCATGACTCGTTCAAGAAATAATTCCCCAGCTATTCAGGAAACAAAGCGCGGCCGCCCACCGAAGTACAATCATGACAAACCAGCCATATCACCAGACACAAGCCCGCCACCGAAAAGAACTACAACAACAACACACGACCTAACCCAAATGGACTATTCCGGCGAAGAATCTGAGATACCGGAGACACCTCATAACCAGCGTCTTCGATAGTTTCACATCAAAACGACATTTGGACTACAATGATGACCCACGCATGAACACGGAAAATGAGACAAATCGGTTCGGAAACGGAGAAAGTGTAGTACCCCTTCCGACGCAAGTGCAGCAGGCTGAAGGAACCATCCGGGACGTATTACCTCAACCCGTTGATGGTGAATTCACCTCTGTGGCCGATGGAATAAAAGATACGACCATGACACCGAACATTTGGGATAGACGGCAGGGGGAAGGGGTAGCTCTTTCTCCTGTTCGCCGCCCTACACACGCAAGCAAAATTAATCGCAAATCAACAGATGAACATGTAAAAACTCTACATCCAGCAGCATCAACTGGCTCAACTGTACAATTCTCAAACAACCATATAGAAGTCGACAAAACTACACAAAGCCTCTCCCCAGTGCCGGCTGTTGCCGGTTTTTCTGGAAGCAAACGTGTAGTAGTTTCGGCAACGGCTGGCACTGTGGGACAAGGCGTCCCACAGGTCAGTTATCTCAGCTCTCAACCACAAATAGATACTGCCGCGCCTGCTATCTTTCTAGATGATCGTCAAACCACACCATTACTGTCACCCGGAGAAGGTCCTTCTAGAACGCAACGGAATATTACACAAAGCGCTTCCCCAGTGCCCGCTGTTGTCGGTATTGGCAGAACTAGTGTAATGGTTTCGACGGCAGCTGGCACTGTGGGGCAAAGCGTCCCACAGGCAAGTTTAGGCTCTAAAGATTCATCTTCAGAGATCACTCCGGCACCTTTTTCCTTTACAGCCGATTCATCTATCCAAAGAACGTTAACACGAAGAGTATCAGCCTCCTCACCGTCTTCCACCACAGAATCATCCAGTGGCTCTGGCAGCTGCTTTGCGCTTCAGTGGAACTTACGTGGACTTAGAGCCAACATTAGTGAGTTAAAACTCCTCATCGCGAACCTTGAACCTTGTGTCATTGCACTCCAGGAGACCAAGGTAAATCAAACTGTAATACCACCAGACTTCGTTGGCAGAAACTACAGTTTACTCTTGGAATCCAACCACATACACTACTGGCAACACGGGGTTGGCCTTGCCATCCGAGAAGGCATACCCTTCGAGCGAGTACAAATTGACACTACTCTTCATGTCGTTGCTGCACGCATCTACACACCAATCCAGGTAACTGTAGTTTCTATATACATTCCACCGAGTTCTACTCAACGCGAAGCTGCAGTGAGTGAACTGTTCGAACTACTGGAAGGTCCCATTTTAATTTTGGGTGATTTTAACGCGCATCATCTCGCATGGGGGTCACAAAACTCGAACGCACTTGGCCGATTTATTGCTGAAACGACTCTTGCCAAACAACTCGTGATTCTGAACGACGGTTCACCTACTCGCATCGACCCTGCTACGGGTAATACCTCGGTAATTGACTTGACGTTCTGCTCCGAGAGTCTGGCTAGTAGGTTCACTTGGCGAACGCTAGCGGACACTCACAACAGCGACCACTTTCCCATAACGGTGTCCATACCTGGGTGGTCAAGCTCACGAACAACACGGCAAAAATGGCTCTACGACCACGCTGACTGGTCCTTGTATGAACACATCACAGCGGAAAGCATTCAACCAGATATCGAGTGGAACGTTGAAAAATTCACCGAAGCAATTATAGCAGCAGCGAATAAATCCATACCGAGATCCAGTGGCCATGTTGGACCGAAAGCAGTACCGTGGTGGTGCCCGGAAGTAAAAGCGGCCATTCGACAGCGAAGGAAATGTCTTCGGTCACTGCGACGTCTTCAACAATCCGATCCAGACCAACCCGAAGCATTAGCCAGATTCCATGAAGCAAGATCAACAGCTCGCAAAGCGATCAACCAAGCGAAGGAACAATCGTGGGAAAACTTCGTCACAAAAATTTCACCCAACAGTACGACAACCGATCTGTGGAAAACGGTTAACACTCTGCGTGGTAGCCGACAAAAGCACACCGTGGTACTCAAGCGAGTGGATGGATTCACAGATAGCCCCGAAGAAGCAGCGGAAGAACTTGCAAAATTCTACAGCGAGAGATCAGCGACATCAAGCTACCCTCCATCCTTCCAGAAGGCAAAGGCAGCAGCTGAACGAGAGCGCATCGATGTTTCGCCCAACACCGACGATGTCTACAACATAGACATAACCCTAAACGAACTCCTGTGGGCTCTCGACAAAGGGCGAGGTGCTTCGACAGGTCCTGATATGATAGGGTATCCTTTGCTTCGACGCCTCCCTATATCCGTGAAAATAACACTCCTTGAGCTATTCAACAAAATCTGGCATAGTGGTGAGTTTCCCACCAGCTGGCGAAATGCTACCGTCGTTCCTATCCCAAAACCGAACAGTAACGATTCCGGACCTGACGCTTTCAGACCAATCTCGCTCACCAGTTGTATGGCGAAGCTTTTTGAACGGATCATAAACCGTCGATTAATCACCGAACTTGAATCAAGTGGACGGCTTGACAAACGCCAACATGCCTTTCGTGCTGGGTATGGTACTGAAACTTATTTTGCGGAGCTGGAAAGATCACTACCAACCGTAGACGAACACGGCATGATTGCTTCCTTGGATCTGAAGAAGGCATACGATACAACCTGGCGACATGGTATACTGCGCACTCTGAAGTCATGGCAGATACGTGGGAGAATGCTAAACACATTGCAAAGCTTCCTTTCGAATCGAACGTTCCAAGTGTCCGTAGGAGGATATATGTCCGGCGAACACCCACTGGAAAACGGAGTACCACAGGGTTCCGTGCTATCTGTAACACTGTTTCTTGTTGCAATGCAACCTATCTTCCGAGTAGTACCGAGTGGAGTCAACATACTCTTGTATGCGGACGATATCATTCTCGTGGTGCGAGGACCCAAAAGTGAAGCTTTATACCGCAAACTGCAGGCCGCCGTCAAGGCCGTGGACAAATGGGTGAAGAGCGTAGGTTTTGCTGTGTCAGCAACAAAGTCGCACATTTTTTATTGTAGCCCGAACGCACGTCGAGAACCGGCACATGCCATTACCATCGATCGGATTCCCGTCCCAAAGACCAACCGATTGAGAATCCTAGGTGTAATACTTGACCGAACGTTAACTTTCAAACCTCACTGCCAAACGGTGAAAAAAGCGTGCGAGTCTCGATTGAGGATTTTGCAGATCATTGGCGCCAAACTTCCGCGTGGCACTCGGACAACTCTGTTGCAGGTTGGGTCGGCCCTTATCACTGCGAAACTGTTATATGGAATTGGACTTGTTAGCCGAGGAGGACCGACAACCCTGCAGACACTCGCGCCTGCATACAACAAAATGGTCCGATTCGCTTCCGGAGCCTTTGTAACCAGCCCAATAAACTCGATAATGGCTGAAGCTGGAACTTTGCCTTTTGAACTGTTAGCAGCACAATCCACCGCGCGAACGGCTGTTCGACTACTGTCGAAGAATCGTAGTAATAACACTCTCCCTCTTATTCAGCGATCATCTGATCGTTTGTTTGAGCTAACAGGTACAGCGCTCCCCAATGTTGATCAGCTCATAAGGCAAAGCAACCGTGTTTGGCACGCACGAATACCATCGATTGTCTGGGACGTCAAAAGAAGAGTTCGAGCCGGTGATCCACCGGATAAAGTTCGTCCAGTTGTCCAACAGCTGATCTCAACTCGCTTTCACAGGTCGACGGTCATCTATACAGACGGTTCAAAGTGTGAAGAAACGGTAGGAGCCGCGTTCCATACCAATGGCTTAGAAAGAACGTATAGCCTCCCGAAAAATTGTAGTGTTTTTTCTGCAGAGGCGTTTGCTCTGAAGATGGCTGTGTCGATTCCAAACATTGACAAAGAAATTGTGATCCTGACTGATTCTGCGAGTTGTCTGTTAGCCTTGGAAGCAGGAAAATCAAAACACCCATGGATACAGGAGATTGAAAAAATCGTGCAAAACAAACTTGTCAGATTCTGTTGGATTCCTGGACACGCCGGTATCAATGGAAATGTCGCAGCCGACCGATTAGCCAACGAAGCTAGGATACAACCCCCCATCGATACACCTATCCCAGCTGAGGACGGTTGGAAGACAGTGAAGGAAAACATACGGCGATATTGGGATAACCAGTGGTACCAATCGAGAGATGCAAAACTGAGGGAAATAAAACCAGATACACACAGATGGGCCGATCAAGGGAGCGCAGCTGACCAACGTGTGTTAACACGACTGAGGATTGGCCACACGCGGCTTACCCATACTTTCCTACTGCAGAAAGAACCTCCGCCCAATTGCGAATGCTGTGGAACGATACTGGATGTTAAACACATTATTCTAGAATGCAGAAAATATGAAAAAGAAAGACAAGAGAACGAAATCAGTACGACAAGTTTACGAGACGCCTTGAATAATACAGAAGATAGTACAGCAAAACTATTGAAGTTTTTACACCAATCAAGATTATACAAAAAGATCTGAACAAAAATGAAACACTTTAAGTGAAGACGATAGTGGAACGAATAGAAATCAAAGAAGAGAAACGGAAGAGCAGAAGCACAAGAAGATGAAGATGTAGAGAAATAGAAGGAAAAATGGAAGAAGATAAGCAGAAGAAGAAAAGTGGAAAGAGAAAGAGAAACGGAATCAACGGAAGAAGAAAAGTGGATGGAAGAAAAAATGAAAAAAACAGAAGAAATTGAAGGAGACTTTACGAAAGAAGCAATGCAGTAGAAAGAAGCAAAACCAAAAAGTGAAACAGAAGAAGACAACGTGAATGAGAGAAACGTAACACAATCGAAAGAGAAGAAAAGCAAAGCGGGTAAAGTGGACGAATAGAAGTCGAAGAAGAGAAACGGAAGAGCAGAAGCACTAGAAGTTGAAGACGTAGAGAAACAAAAGGAAAAAATGGAAGAAGATAAGCAGAAGAAGAAAAGTGGAAAGAGAAAAAGAAACGTAACGGAATGAACGGAAGAAGAAAACCGAAGCGGCTGAAGGAAAAACTTAAAAGCAGAGGAAATCGAAAGAGGCACAACGGAAGAAGCAGTGGTAAGAAGCGAAATAGAAAAGTGAAATAGAAGAAGACAACGTAAATGAGAGAAACGTAACACAACTGAAGAAGAAGGAAAGCGAAGAAGAGAAGGAAAAAACTGGAAGAAGATAAGCAGAAGAACAAAAATGGAAGCAGAAAAAGAAGCGTGACGGAATCAGCGGAAGAAGAAAACCGAAGCGGATGGAGGAAAAATGGAAAGCAGAGGAAATTGAAGGAGACACAACGGAAGAAGAAGAAAAGCAAAGCAGAAGAAGAAAAGTGGAAGGAGAAATGTAAAAAAAAGAAAAATAACAGAGATAAGAAAAGCAGAACAATCGCAAGAAGCAGGAAAAGTGGAAGCAAACCAACGAAGGAACAGAAGGATAAGTAGATAAGTTGTAGATAAGGGTTGAGAAGGGTGGAACGAAGTGGAATGGGAAACCATTTATTGGATTAATGTTATACTTGAATTTCAGAATTTCGTAAGACACGAATGCACCCTTCTGGTGTAAAGTGTCATTAATAAAAAAAAAAAAAAAAAAAAAAATTATTATTATTATTATTATTATTATTATTATTATTATTATTATTATTATTATTATTATTATTATTATTATTATTATTATTATTATTATTATTATTATTATTATTATTATTATTATTATTATTATTATTATTATTATTATTATTATTATTATTATTATTATTATTATTATTATTATTATTATTATTATTATTATTATTATTATTATTATTATTATTATTATTATTATTATTATTATTATTATTATTATTATTATTATTATTATTATTATTATTATTATTATTATTATTATTATTATTATTATTATTATTATTATTATTATTATTATTATTATTATTATTATTATTATTATTATTATTATTATTATTATTATTATTATTATTATTATTATTATTATTATTATTATTATTATTATTATTATTATTATTATTATTATTATTATTATTATTATTATTATTATTATTATTATTATTATTATTATTATTATTATTATTATTATTATTATTATTATTATTATTATTATTATTATTATTATTATTATTATTATTATTATTATTATTATTATTATTATTATTATTATTATTATTATTATTATTATTATTATTATTATTATTATTATTATTATTCATCTGAGTTCGACACACCGTCACGTACGATTGTTAAGAACGCGTCCGCGAAAATAAACAAGTGTTTTTCCTACGTCTTTCGCGGTTTTCGCGGTCGAAACTATCGTTGGTTGGTGCATTTAGTGGCACAGAAGGTGTTTCTAGTGAAGGTTTGGTGGAAATCGGTCGAATAACGGCTGAAAACAGTGGTTTTGTGTGTGCTCCACGTGCTGCGAAAAACAATCGATCGTCAAAACAAACGATCGTCACCCGGCTGCCCGGCCGGCTACCGGCTGTTTTCATTCAACCATTCGGTTGTGTGGGTCACGGTGCGCCCAGCGGAAGATCTTTTGAGATAAATAAAAGTGGTGAAAAGTTTTGAAGAAGGGCGAAAATTACGGAAAATTGAAAAGTGTTTGGATAACATCCGAGGAGCACTACAGTGCGTCCCGTAAGAGTGGGACCACAGTGCGGCACAAAATTTAGTGAACGTCTGCAGAATAAAGGTAGGATCTTTCTTTTTTTACCTTTTTTCGACCATTTGGGGTAGGTAACGGGTGACCGTTGCCAACTGTGTAAACCAAACGAAGAAAAACATGGCGGCCGCTAGTAGCGGCGACCCGGGAGGGTCTGTTAACCGTCTACTACCTTCGTATATGGACCCGACCAATCAATTTGGAGAACTAACCTTCCTTTAACTAACCGGAAAAGATGGAGCTCCACTTCCGATAAATCCGTATATTATCGGTAAATCGGTAGAGGACTGCGCAGGCGGATCAATTGAAAGTGCCAAATCAGAAGCCAGAGGAACTAAATATACCTTGCGAGTTCGAAACCCAGCCCAAGTCCAGAAGCTACTGAAATTGACGAAGTTAATTGACGGAACGGACGTTGAAATAGTGCCACATCCGAACTTAAACATCAGCAGATGTGTCATCTCTTGCTACGACCTCATTAACATGGAGGAGAAAGATATTCTGTTGAGAATGTGCAAGGAAAAAGTCATCCGGGTTCAGAGGATAACCAAGAGAGAAGGTGACAAAAGAGTCAATACGCCAGCGCTAATTATTACGTTTTGTAAAACCACCTATCCGGAATATATTAAAGTTGGCCTTTTGCATATCCCCACTCGTCCGTACTTTCCGAATCCCATGCTCTGCTATGGCTGTTTTCAGTATGGTCATACCCGCGCTCGATGCCCTGGACCGCAACGCTGCTTTAACTGCTCTGGTGATTTCCACGGAGAAGAAGAATGTGGTGAAGCACCCCTCTGCAGAAACTGTAAGGGTAATCACCGATCAACTAGCCGTCAATGCCCGACGTACAAAAATGAAGTCGAAGTAATAAAAATAAAAGTCCGCGATAATCTATCTTTCCCAGAAGCGAGAAAACGAGCTGAGCTACAACCAGTAGGCAGCTACGCTCAAGTAACCGCAAGACAAAGTGCACTCGAAGGAAGGTTAAGCCAACTAGAAGCGTCCATAAAGAAAAAAGATGACGAAATAGCTAAAATGCACGAAGAAAGCAAACGGAAAGACGAGAAAATTCGGATCATGGCGAATATCATTCAGCAACTTAAGCAGCAAACCGCCAGCAACGAACAACCGCAAGCCACCAATACCGAAAAAACGCATCACAGCAGAGAAAAACTAGCAGGCCCTCAAACCCGTTCAAGGAACAATTCTCCGGCTGTTGCCGTTCAGGAAACAAAACGTGGACGTCCTCCAAAATACAATTATGACCAATCCGTAGCTAAGAACAAATCGCCAGATATAAGCCCGCCTCCAAAGAAAACTGCCACCACAACACGCGTCCAACCTCAAATGGATTACTCTAGCGACGAGCCCGAGATATCGGAGACACCTCCAAACCAGCGTCTTCGATAGTAACACTCCTCAACGATGTTTGGACAATGATGACGACTTACGCATGAACACTGACAACGAGACAGATCGGTTCGGAAGTGGGGAAAGTGTAGTACCCCTTCTGACGCAAGTGCAGCAGGTTGAAGGAACCATCCGGGACGCCCTACCCCAACCCGTTGATGGTGAACTCTCCTCTGTAGCCGATGGAACCACGAACGAACTTGTACCACGACCGATAACCTACGATAGACGACAGCTTAACAACGACAGCACAATAACCAACAATAACAACAACAACAACAACAACAGCACCAAGATCAATCAAACTACACAAAGTCTTTCCCCAGGGCCAGCTGTTGCCGGTAGTTCTGGAAGAAATTGTGTAGTTTCGGCAATGGCTGGCTCTGTGGGACAAGACGTCCCACAGGTCAGTCTTGTTTATTCACATTCACCGACAGATAATGCTGCGCCCAATATTATTATAGATAATCACCACACAGCGTCTGGAGCCGAAACATCAAGAATACACCGGATAAATATTACACAAAGCGCTTCCCCAGTGCCGGCTGTTGTCGGTGTTGGCAGAACTAGTGTAATTGTTTCGACAGCAGCTGGTACTGTGGGACAAAGCGTCCCACAGGCAAGTTCCAGTTTGGTATCAACACCTGCGGAGGTTATCGCACCACCTTTCTCTCCCACAGCCGACCCGCCGATGCGAAGAACATCCACATCGTCGTCCGCCACCGTTACAGATAGTCACCCTGATGGCGTTTTCGCACTACAGTGGAACCTGCGTGGCCTCGGGGCCAATATCAGCGAACTGAAACTCCTCATCGCCGATCTCGAGCCTTGCGTCGTGGCTCTACAGGAGACGAAAGCGAACCAAACCGTCGTCCCACTAGACTTCGTCGGCAGACACTACACGCTGCTCCTGGAGTCGAACAGCGTTCACTACTGGCAACACGGGGTAGGCCTTGCCGTTCGGGAAGGTATACCATTTGAGCGTGTACAAATCGATACCACACTGCACCTCATCGCTGTACGCATCCACGCACCGATCCAGGTAACTGTAGTGTCTGTCTACATTCCGCCGAGTTCTGCGCAGTGTCAAGCTGCATTGGGTGAGTTGTTTGAGCAGCTGGAAGGTCCAGTGCTACTCCTGGGGGACTTCAATGCACATCATCTCGCGTGGGGATCCCACCAATCGAACTCGTTAGGCCAGTTTATCGCTGAGACGACCTTGAGCAAACAGTTGGTGGTGTTAAACGACGGCTCGCATACTCGCATCGACCCGGCTACGGGAAACACTTCGGCTATTGATGTAAGCATCTGTTCCGAGGGGCTTGCTCGTAGGTTGACCTGGAGAACCTTGTCAGACACGCACAACAGCGACCACTTCCCGATCACAGTGTACATTCCCGGGTGGACGAATCATCGAACGACTCGACAGAAGTGGCTTTACGACCAAGCGGATTGGTCTTTGTACGAGCGAATTACAGCGGAAACCATCCGGCCAGAGGCCGAGTGGGACGTAAGCAGCTTCACGGAGAAAATTATCGCAGCAGCGGCAAAGTCTATACCACGAACCAGCGGGCGAATCGGACCGAAGGCGGTACCATGGTGGTGCCCCGAAACAAAAGCAGCAATCCGACAGCGGCGAAAGTCGATCTCTCCGACGTCTTCAACAATCCGATCCAGATCAACCCGAAGCATTGGCGAGGTTCCAGCAAGCAAGAGCAGCAACAAGAAAGGCGGTCAACAAAGCGAAGGAACAGTCGTGGCAAAACTTCGTAGGGAAGATATCACCGAGTAGCACGGCAACCGAATTATGGCGGACGGTGAACACTTTGCGTGGCAACCGACAACAGCGACCGGTAATCCTCAAGCGAGCAAACGGGTTCACGGACGACCCCGAAGAAGTGGCTGAAGAACTGGCGAATGTGTACTGCGAAAGGTCGGCGACTTCCAGCTACCCTCCATCATTCCAGATGGCGAAAGCGGCAGCTGAACGAGGGTCCATAGATTTCTCGCACAACAACGATGATGTGTATAACATCGATATTACCATGAACGAACTTCTGTGGGCCCTCGACAAAGGGCGAGGCGCCTCAACAGGCCCAGATTCGATCGGGTATCCTCTGCTGCAACGTCTTCCGCTGTCTGTGAAAACAACACTCCTAAAGCTGCTGAACGATATCTGGCGCAGTGGCGAGTTTCCCGCCAGCTGGCGGAATGCCATTGTCGTTCCAATACCGAAGCCGAACTGCCACGAATCCGGACCGAATGCCTTCCGGCCGATATCACTCACCAGCTGCATGGCGAAGCTCCTCGAGCGCATCATCAATCGACGGCTAATCACCGAGCTAGAGTCAAGTGGACGGCTCGACAAGCGACAGCACGCTTTTCGTGCAGGACGCGGCACCGACACGTACT
Organism: Aedes koreicus; assembly: GCA_024533555.2. Lineage (NCBI taxonomy): Eukaryota > Metazoa > Arthropoda > Insecta > Diptera > Culicidae > Aedes > Aedes koreicus. The sequence goes on along the minus strand of JAHHFK020005777.1, from coordinate 210,075 downwards.
TTGCCGAACTTGAACGATCGCTGCCTACTACCGACGAACACTGCCTGATAGCGTCCTTGGACCTGTCGAAGGCATACGACACCACCTGGCGACACGGGATATTGCGGACGCTAAAGTCTTGGCGAATACGTGGTCGGATGCTGAATCTGCTGCAGAGTTTCCTCTCAGAACGGACGTTCCAAGTGTCCATAGGAGGACACAAGTCTCGTGACTTCCCACTGGAGAATGGAGTGCCACAAGGTTCCGTACTGTCTGTGACACTATTCCTCGTTGCGATGCAGCCGATCTTCCGTGTGATGCCCGTTGGAGTCGATATTCTTTTGTACGCGGACGACATCCTCCTCGTGGTACGACGTGCGAAAGGGGAATGCTTGCACCGAAAACTGCAGGCCGCTGTCAAAGCGGTAGACAAGTGGGCGAAAAGCGTGAGATTCACCATATCCGCAACGAAGTCGCAGACATTCTACTGCAGCCCAAATGCGCGTCGAGATCCGGCGCAAGAGATCACCATCGATCGAACCCCCGTCCCGAAGACCAACCGTCTGCGGATCCTGGGTATCACGCTGGACCGAACGCTGACGTTCAAGCCGCACTGCAAAGCGGTGAAGAAAGCATGCGAGTCTCGACTACGGATCCTGCAGATGATCGGTGCCAAACTTCCACGTGGCAATCGAACAACTCTGCTGCAGGTTGGTTGAGCGATAGTTACCGCGAAGTTGATCTACGGAATTGGACTAGTGAGCCGAGGAAGATCGAAGACCTTGCAGACTTTAGCCCCAATCTACAACCGAATACTTCGGTTTAGCTCTGGAGCCTTCGTGACCAGCCCGATCAACTCAGTCATGGCCGAAGCGGGCACACTACCCTTCGAACTGCTTTCGACACAGGCGATAGCGCGGACGGCCATAAGAATGCTATCGATGAATCGCAACAATAACACCCTCCCCTCGATTCGACGAGCATCGGATCGGCTTGAAGAACTAACGGGCACTACGTTACCAACCGTCGGCCACAGGCAGGTTCCAGTTTGGTACCAACACCTGCGGAGGTTATCGCACCACCTTTTTCCCCCACAGCCGACCCGCCGATGCGAGGAGCATCCACATCGTCGTCTGTCACCCGATCCGTTACAGATAGTGACCCGATGGCGTTTTCGCACTACAGTGGAACATGCGTGGCCTCAGGGCCAATATCAGCGAATTAAAACTTCTCATCGCCGATCTCGACCCTTGCGTCGTGGCTCTACAGGAGACGAAGGCGAACCAAACCGTCATTTCACCAGACTTCGTCGGCAGACACTACACGCTGCTTCTGGAGTCGAACAGCGTTCACTACTGGCAACACGGGGTTGGCCTTGCCGTTCGGGAAGGCATACCATATGAGCGTGTACAGATCGATACCACACTGCACCTCATCGCTGTACGCATCCACGCACCGATCCAGGCAACTGTAGTGTCTGTCTACATTCCGCCGAGTTCTGCGCAGTGTCAAGCTGCATTGGGTGAGTTGTTTGAGCAGCTGGAAGGTCCAGTGCTACTCCTGGGGGACTTCAATGCACATCATCTCGCGTGGGGATCCCACCAATCGAACTCGTTAGGCCAGTTTATCGCTGAGACGACCTTGAGCAAACAGTTGGTGGTGTTAAACGACGGCTCGCATACTCGCATCGACCCGGCTACGGGAAACACTTCGGCTATTGATGTAAGCATCTGCTCCGAGAATCTTGCTCGTAGGTTCACCTGGAGAACATTGTCGGATACGCACAACAGCGACCACTTCCCGATCACAGTTTCGATCCCTGGGTGGACGAATCATCGAACGGCTCTACAGAAGTGGCTGTACGACCAAGCGGATTGGTCTTTGTACGAGCGAATTACAGCGGAAACCATCCAACCAGAGGCCGAGTGGGACGTGAGCAGCTTCACGGAGGAAATTATCGCAGCAGCGACAAATTCCATACCACGAACCAGTGGACGAATCGGGCCAAAAGCGGTACCATGGTGGTGTCCCGAAGTAAAAGCAGAAATTCGACAGCGGCGAAAGTGCCTTCGATCACTCCGACGTCTCCAGAAATCTGATCCAGATCAACCCGAAGCCCTAGCGAGATTCCAGGAAGCAAGAGCAGCAACAAGAAAGGCGGTCAACAAAGCGAAGGAACAGTCGTGGCAAAACTTCGTAGGAAAGATATCACCGAGTAGCACGGCTACCGAATTATGGCGGACGGTGAACACTTTGCGTGGCAACCGGCAACAACGCCCGGTAATCCTCAAGCGAGCGGACGGATTCACGGACGACCCCGAAAAAGTGGCAGAAGAACTGGCGAATGTTTACTGCGAAAGGTCGGTGACTTCCAGCTACCCTCCATCATTCCAGATGGCGAAAGCGGCAGCTGAACGAGGGTCCATAGATTTCTCGCATAACAACGATGATGTGTATAACATCGATATTACCATGAACGAACTTCTGTGGGCCCTCGACAAAGGGCGAGGCGCCTCAACAGGCCCAGATTCGATCGGGTATCCTCTGCTGCAACGTCTTCCGCTGTCTGTGAAAACAACACTCCTAAAGCTGCTGAACGATATCTGGCGCAGTGGCGAGTTTCCCGCCAGCTGGCGGAATGCCATTGTCGTTCCAATACCGAAGCCGAACTGCCACGAATCCGGACCGAATGCCTTCCGGCCGATATCACTCACCAGCTGCATGGCGAAGCTCCTCTAGCGCATCATCAATCGACGGCTAATCACCGAGCTAGAGTCAAGTGGACGGCTCGACAAGCGACAGCACGCTTTTCGTGCAGGACGCGGCACCGACACGTACTTTGCCGAACTTGAACGATCGCTGCCTACTACCGACGAACACTGCCTGATAGCGTCCTTGGACCTGTCGAAGGCATACGACACCACCTGGCGACACGGGATATTGCGGACGCTAAAGTCTTGGCGAATACGTGGTCGGATGCTGAATCTGCTGCAGAGTTTCCTCTCAGAACGGACGTTCCAAGTGTCCATAGGAGGACACAAGTCTCGTGACTTCCCACTGGAGAATGGAGTGCCGCAAGGTTTCGTACTGTCTGTGACACTATTCCTCGTTGCGATGCGATGCGAAAATCGGCTTCCGTGTGATGCCCGTCGGAGTCGATATTCTTCTGTACGCGGACGACATCCTTCTCGTGCTACGACGTGCGAAAGGGGAATGCTTGCACCGAAAACTGCAGGCCGCTGTCAAAGCGGTGGACAAGTGGGCGAAAAGCGTGGGGTTTGCCATATCCGCAACGAAGTCACAGACATTTTACTGCAGCCCTAATGCGCGTCGAGAGCCGGCGCCAGAGGTCACCATCGATCCAACCCCCATCCCGAAGATCAACCGTCTGAGGATCCTGGGTGTCACGCTGGACCGAACGTTGACGTTCAAGCCGCACTGCAAAGCAATGAAGAAAGCATGCGAGTATCGACTACGGATCCTGCAGATGATCGGCGCCAAACTAGTGAGCCGAGGAGGACCGGAGACCCTACAGACCCTAGCCCCAGCGTACAACAATATGGTACGATACGCTTCCGGAGCGTTTGTGACCAGCCCAATCATCTCGATTATGGCCGAAGCTGGAACACTCCCCTTTGAATTCCTTGCAGTTCAATCTGTAACACGAACGGCTATCCGGATTTTAGCTAAAAGCCGAACGAACAGGACCCTTCCACTAATCCGGCGAGCATCTGAACGTTTACTTGATGTGACGGGTACCGAACTTCCTGCTGTCGACCATTTAACGAGACAGAGCGATCGTGTATGGCACGCACGTAAACCATCGATAGTATGGGATGTAAAGCGAAGTGTACGAGCCGGTGATCCGGATAGAGTCCGTCCAGTCGTTCAACAGCTGCTTGCGACCAGATTCCACAGGTCAACGGTGGTGTACACCGATGGTTCAAAAAGTGAAGACACCGTTGGAGCCGCATTTTGCACGACTGGCCTTGCAGATTTGTTCAGCCTTCCGAAAGCATGCAGCGTCTTCTCGGCAGAGGCGTACGCCATAAAGAGAGCGCTTTCGATACCGAACGTCAGTACCGAAATGGCTATTTTCACGGATTCAGCCAGTTGTCTTCTGGCCTTGGAATCAGGAAGGTCGAAGCACCCGTGGATTCAAGAAATCGAAGAGATTGTGCGTAACAAACTCGTCCGCTTCTGTTGGATTCCGGGACATTCTGGGATCACCGGAAACACCCAGGCTGATCGACTAGCAAACGAGGCTAGAGACCAACCCGCCATAGATATGCCTATTCCTGGCGAAGATGAACTACGTGCAGTGAAAGAAGCGATACGACGCCGATGGGACCAACAGTGGTACGAAGCTAGGGACGCAAAATTGAGAGAAGTGAAGTTCGACACGCGCAAGTGAAAATAGTTAAGTTGTTAACGTTTATATATCTAGATGATTTAAGAATATTGTGTCGATACATATACAAAAAATTATCACAAATGATTCAATGATTTTGATGTGGTACTGACGTAATAAAGCCAATTTTGTAAAATTTGGATAATACCTGTCTTAGTCATTTCAGATAAATACATTCAAGGTTGAAGAGTTCAAGTATTCATATAAAATCTTTTACTCTTTTTTTTACGTAGAATAACAAAACAAATGATTTAAAGTCGCTTGATGTGGCATGAACAAAATTCTAAATTATGAATCCCACCTTAAAATTTTTTGAAATTACCTAACGTACTCATTTCGGGTACATTAAGTTTTGATCAAATCCTTCCAGTATTACTTTGAATGATATTATATATTCTGTTAAAATTTGGAGAATATTAAAACAAGTCATTCACAGTGATTTTGATGTAAATTAAGTAGATAAATGAGAGGTCAAAAGTATTCCTTTGAATTAATTTATGGAGAAAATATCATTTGAAATTTTGAAGTCCATTTTTGACAAAATTATTATTCATATATTAAGTTTTAAGGAAATCGTTCAAGAAATAAAATTATTTTTTTTAAATATATATTCGAAATTGAGAAATGATTCATCATAAATGATAAATGATATATGATTCAGAGTCATTATACTATGGCAGAAAATAATCTGTAATAATAAAGCCCATTATGCAAATTATTAAAATATCTGACATGTTCATTTCTGGTTAATATAATTAGGAACAAAACATTTCAACATTACTATGAATGATTTTCATCTAGTTAAGGGAACGTCCATTAATTACGTCATTATTGGTTATTTTCTGAGATTTTCAAGTCTGTTTTGTGCAATTTACAAATTAAGGGTGTTGGCGCTTACCGGAAACAAGATCCTACGTTGTGTTCTTAGATGGCTGAACGATGGGCAGTGGCAACGAACGCAACAGCAACACAGCTAAGACGGTAGCAGCACAAGCACCAGAAATAATTTCTCACAAGACAACGGTTAAATTTTTGTATATTTTACAACTTTTCTCACTACAGGTTAACGTGCGACTGACTAGTTACTAGTGATGATGATGACTACTTCGGGTTTGGGTGGGTTGAATCCTCCTTTTGGGCAACAACGTAATCAGCTGATCGGGTGCGGTTGCCAGGAGGGCTAGAAAAAACTAAAATTTACGCCCGATAGCACCTGCTATTAGCTAAGAACGTGCACCTTGCTGTCAGTGGTACCAACATACCCGCCGCCTTGATTAACTATCAATAACAAACATAAACAAATCGATAATTGGCTATTACATTGTTCTACAGGTAAGTATTATTCTAATCATTTAATTTCTTCTATTTTTAGCTATATATTCATCCTCGTTGCTCGTAGTGCTGGTCTGTAACTGACGAATCTCGTTGCTCTTCTTCGGGGATCAATTTCGCAAGTGGCAGTAGACATATTTTGGTAATTGGTCTGGTGATGATTCCTTTAGCGGTGCGAAGGCTAACGACGCGTGCTAATTTGTCCTTTCCAGGGTGCAGTTCGGTGATGCGAGCGAGTGGCCAACGGATCGCTGGCTGCATTTCATCGACTAGGATAACCATCCTTCCGGGTTGAATCTCGTCGTTACGGGCAGCAAACTTCGTGTTCTTCAACAACTCCTGTAGGTATTCCGACCGCCAGTGGCTCCAGAATTTCTGGACTAGCAGCTGCCAGTTTTGGTACATACCGAGAGCGCAGATCGGTCGATGCTGGAGGTCTGGGTCGGGCAAGGCGGTCAACGATGTTCCGATGAGGAAATGTGCCGGTGTCAGCGCTGCCAGGTCGTTTGGATCGTCGGACATGGGTAGCAGTGGGCGAGAGTTCATGGCAGCTTCAATCTGATGCAGGACTGTGTAGCAGCCTTCGAAAGAAAGCCGAGTGTTCCCGAGTTGCCGAAATAAATGCCTTTTGGCAGTTTTGACCGCCGCTTCCCATAGGCCACCGAAGTGTGGTGCTTTTGGGGGGGTAAAGTGCCAAGTGATTCCATGGAGGGCACATATGGAGGAAATTTCTCCCTGTTCCTTCGTGCTGCTAAATCTGGAAAACAATTCCGCTATTTCCCTTTTTGCTCCTTCAATTTTTTTTTCCATTATCTGAATGGATGTGGGTTGGGATTCCACGTCTAGAAATGAACCTGCGTAGGGCGGCCAAGAATCCTTGAGTGGACAAATCTCCAACTAGTTCCAGGTGGACAACTTTAGTCGAGAAACAAATGAACACTGCCAGGTAAGCTTTTGCGGGGGAGGCACGTTTGTGAATCGGCTTCACATACAGGGGACCAGCATAGTTGACACCTGTAACCGAGAACGGACGACTCTGAACAATCCTCGAGATCGGTAGCTGCCCCATTTGCTGCTGAGCAAAGACTGGGCAATGGCGTGAACAACGAAAGCAGCTCCTGACGACGCTTTTCACTAAGTTTCTGCCATTGAGAGGCCAGTATTCCTCACGGATTGTGGACAACAGAAGACGCCCGCCGCCATGAAGGAGTAAACGATGGTGATTAGCCGGGAAAACGGATGATTCTTGGGGAGGAGGGCAGGGTGTTTCGATTGGTAGGGAAGCTGGGAAAGGTCAAGACGACCTCCAACTCGCATGATATCCACTGAATCGAGAAATGGTTGTAGACGCCGAGTAAACGAATGCTTCAAAACTGGATTTCCTCGCTGTAGCTCTTTCAGTTCATCCTTAAAGGCATCTTGTTGGGCAAATCTGATTAGGAGGGCATTGGCACGGGCAAGCTCTTGAACGGTAAGTATTTCTGGGCTGAAGTTGCTCTCTTGGCGGATTGCATTTGGCTGTGTTTTTGTCTTAGAGCGGGCTTTATTAGCGAAACGACGGCAGTAACCTATTATGTGGAGTAGCCGTGTATACGATGACCACCGCAGAAACCATGGATTGATGCTGGACGTTGTTTGAACTGATACAATGACGGTTTTTTCTTCCAATTCATCCATAGATTCGACGACTGGCTCCGAAATTGGCCAGGTGCGCTGGGGTTGCGCCAACCAAGCTGGACCATGCTTCCAAATATCGCTGCCGATGAAATCTTCGACGGACATTCCACGAGAATCAAGGTCGGCGGGATTCTCTGAACCGGATATGTGATTCCATCTTCCTCCGTGGGTGTAATGTGGTACCTCCGAAACCCTATTCGCGACGAACGTTTTCCATGTACTCGGTGGCGCTCGAAGCCAGTATAGACATACTGATGAGTCTGACCAGAAGAACGAAGCCGACACGTGAACGCCGATAGACTCCTTCACACGATGGTGCAAATGTGCAGCCAACACGCAAGCACACAACTCTAGCCGGGCGATGGACAGTCGTTTCAAAGGAGCGACTTTGCTCTTCGAAGCCAGTAGACGGATTTTGACGATTCCTTGGGCGTTTGAACAGCGAACAAATGTGCATGCTCCATACGCAAGTGTTGAAGCATCAGCAAAGGTGTGCAGTTCCACGCAAGCCTCTGGCAGAAATGCGTACCGGTCGACTTTGTGAACGGCGATTTTTGGTAGCTCTTGACGAAACTGTTCCCACTTCGTACAAATGGCTTTTGGTACCGGATCATCCCAGCTGCAAGCAAGTGACCACAACTCCTGCATTAGAATTTTTGCTCGGACCACTACTGGGGCAATTAATCCGAGGGGGTCGAACAATCTGGCGATGTCCGATAAGATCGATCGCTTTGTGGGTGGATTATCCCGTTGCAGTATTTGCGAGTCGAAGCGAAGTTGATCCGTTTCAGGTTCCCAACGAATGCCCAGAGCCTTGATAGTTTCGTTGGGACTGAACTGCATACTTGATTTCGTACCGATTTGGTCATCTTCGAGACCTTGAAGAACTTCTAAGCGGCTTGAGGTCCACTTCCTCAGCTCAAATCCCCCTTTGTTGAGTAGCTCAGATAGCCAACGGATACGCATCCCCTTTGTCCTTTGCGAGCTGCTGAAGCGTACGGGTTGCCAGAAAGGAAGATGGGGCTAGGCCATAGGTCACTGTCTGTAGTTCATATGTCTGAACGGGAGTGCTTTTGTCGAAACGGAACAGTATGCGAAGTAGAGAAAAATCATCAGGGTGATGCAGCACTTGTCTGTACATTTTGGCAATGTCTCCGACGACAGCTACTGGATACGTGAGAAACCGCAAAACTATTGAGAGAAGTTCATCTTGAACCACCGGACCAACGCAAAGAGCTTCTTTAAATGAGAAGCCGGTAGAAGTACGAGCTGATCCGTCGAAAACTACTCGAACTTTAGTAGTCGTGCTGTCTTCCTTTATTACTGGATGGTGGGATAGATAATACGTATGGGAGCTAGTTCCGTCGTCCGTCTCGACCATTCGCATATGGCCGAGGGAGAGGTACTCCTTCATGAATTTGGGGTACTCCTCTTTCAGGGCAGGATCCCGATCCAGTCTTCTCTCGAGCAGATCGTAACGTCGAAGAGCACTGTTTTTGGAATCCCCAAGCATCGTATCGAAGTCAGGCTTCCGAGGAAGGCGGACGATGTAGCGACCTGCGGCGTTCCTAGTTGTGGTGGATTGGTAGATGTTTTCGCAATGGCGTTCTTCAACTGAGTAATTTTCACCGACAGTTAATTCCTCAGTCTTCCAGAAGCGTTCCATACTCTCTTCGAGGGTCATCATCGAAACTGCAACAATGTTAGGAGTGGCAGATTGCTGCTGGGTTGGATGAATCGTGCTAGCGGACCCCGTGACGACCCAGCCGAATACGCTGTCATCCAGTATCGGGAGATTCTCAGCCAACTGAAGACGAGCGGTGCTAGGGAAGAAAGAGTGGAAATGTTTAGCACCCAACACCATATCGATTTGCTGGCTCTTGTTGAACGAAGGGTCTGCCAGTGCCAAACTCTTCGGAATTTGCCAGTCCTTTACTGAGATATCCTTTGCAGGAAGATCTGCAGTCACAGTATCCATTAACAGAAATTCTACACCGCATTCGAAATTTTCGTTTCGCGATTTGATCCGAGTGTAGATTGACTCACGAACGTTCTTCGATAGTTTTCCAGCCCCCTGGATGGTCACGTTGACAGGATCCCCTTAGATGCAGTCTGCGTGCAAAACGATCGTTGATTAGGTTAGGCTGTGAAGCGCTATCGAGGAGGGCACGAGCTAGATGGTCCTGACCGTACGCATCGACGACCTTCACCAATACTGTCAAAAGAAAAACATCTTCACGAGGTTGTGGAGCGGATGCACTGACAACGACACGGGGAACTGCTTCAGAGGCTGGAATAGTCAATTGATTAACCGGATCTACTGTAGAGCGATTGTTTGATTCCACTGATTGAGTCGGTATGGATGTACGAGTTGGCGGTGCTTCGTTGGAAGGTTTCGTGGTTTCGCCTGAATGTAACATGCTATAGTGACGCTGGTTGCAGTGCCTGCAACGGAAGTTTGATGGGCAATTCCGAACTTCATGGTTACCTTTCAAGCAATTGTAGCATAGACGCTTATTCGAGACGAGCTGCTCCCGTTCGGAGTGTGAGAAGCCGTTAAATTTCTCACATTTCATCAAAGGATGTTCTTGGTTGCAAGCTGGACACTTGTTGCTCGCGTTGTACGTGGATGCGTACGATGAAAGACGGTAATGAGGTGGCTTCTTGGTAGCAGAAGTGACTCCAGTAGCAGTGGCCATTGGCTGATGATGGTTGACTAAGATGGACTCCAGCACTCGCATTCGACGATGAAGGAATTCTATCAAACAATCGTAGTTCGGTTGGTCACTGGTCGATGCGTGGATTTCCCAGGCCTTAAGCGTCTCATCCGGAAGCTTCGTACACAGCAGATGCTCCAGACTGCTGCTCCAGGAATCAGTCGGCTCTCCAAGTTGACACAACATTTTCGTGTGGCGCTGGAACTCGTCCACCAGCCCATGCAGTGATGTTGCAGATTCTTTCCGGACCGAAGGGACTTCGAACAGAGCCTGGAGGTGTCGCTTCTTCAACAGGTAATCGTTAGCGTATCTGTCGACGAGAGTTTGCCAAGCCAATATGTAGTTTGCGGAGCTGATTGAAATGGACTCAATCAACTGCGCTGCCTCGCCCTTCAGAGCCGCCCTTAAGTAGTGAAATTTTTGGATTGCTGATACCTCAGGGTTGGAGTGAATCAAGGCGAAGAACGTGTCATGAAATCCTAACCACTGCATATAATCTCCGTCGAACCCAGGAAGCGAAATAGTAGGCAATTTTAAGCCAGATAGAGCGGAAGCATGAGAACCAGATTCAGGGATGCGAGCGTTTTGAGTATTAACAGGAAGCTTCGAAACAAGATCTGCTTTAATTTTGAATAGCCGAGGTTCAAAGTCGGCACGAACGTTACTATGGTGTTGCCTACCTTCCTCAGTTGTCTCGTTGTCCTCCAGCTGGCACTGCACCTCCTCCAAAGTAGCCCACATGTTGTTGAGATACTCCAAGCGGATGAAAACCTGCGACTGGTCTCGTTCTTCCACGAAGTGTTCCACGAATGCCTCTGCCCGACCCAAAGCCTCGATCATGGTGGTCCTCCTCGAAGCCAGTATTGCCACGTTTTGCAAAGATGTCATCATGTAGACGGAAAGCGATGAGCGATGTCGATCTGCCGAACAAAAAGACCACGGTAGACCCGACAGGTGGTAAAAACTTAGTTGGAACGGTACTCACCGATTCCAAGGCAAGAAAGTGCCTTGTATTTTAAAAGAAACTGCAAGCTGGAACGATATTGTGCACGGTCCGTGCGGGTTGAACCCGGATAGTGCTGCGGGATGAACGTACTAGGTCGATGCTTCCAGAAAGCCAATAAATAGCTGGGATACAATGGCGGAACGGCGTGGCTTGAATGCAGCAACTGCGATGGCGCTGGTTGGCCGAAACGTGATGGCGGTGTTCGACCGATATAAAGAACTCAGGCGGAATGCCTTCACAATGGCGGCAGTCGGATGTGCTCAAAATGGCTTTGCAGCAATCAATAACTCCGGCCCGTAGAACAGAAATACATGCAGGAAAAAACGGAGATTTTAAGCGCACCTGAGATAACCAGGAAATCTATCGGACAGGTAATTACCTGATGCCCGATTGTTCGAGCCTTGGGTTTATGAATAATCGGGAACAAGATGGCAGCGCCCAATGGATCGTCCCACGTGCTTCTATTGGATGCTGGATCCCGGACAGTGTCGACGATCCTGGTCACGGCACCAAATTTATGTTGGCGCTTACCGGAAACAAGATCCTACGTTGTGTTCTTAGATGGCTGAACGATGGGCAGTGGCAACGAACGCAACAACAAGCACCAGAAATAATTTCTCACAAGACAACGGTTAAATTTTTGTATATTTTACAACTTTTCTCACTACAGGTTAACGTGCGACTGACTAGTGATGATGATGACTACTTCGGGCTTGGGTGGGTTGAATCCTCCTTTTGGGCAACAACGTAATCAGCTGATGGGGTGCGGTTGCCAGGAAGGCTAGAAAAAACTAAAATTTACGCCCGATAGCACCTGCTATTAGCTAAGAACGTGCACCTTGCTGTCAGTGGTACCAACAAAGGGTTTTGAATTATTTTGACTACTATTATAATATCTAGATATAATATTTATGCTTGATATGACAACGTTATGTATTTTTCAAATTTTATGAAATGCACTTAGCTATTTCAGGGAATAAACAGGCTAATTATAAAATATCTTCGGATGATTCGTTTAAATTTTTTCAGGATATTACAAAAAACTATGAATATCGCTAATTATAACGAATAATTGCAATTGAACATTTTTATTCTCAGAAGCATATTTTTTCGAAAATTTCCTTTATCGTCGTTTTATTTGTCAATTTGTTTCAGAATGTTCTTAAATACTAAGAAAATCATTCATATAATATTCATGAACATTTTGATTACAATAATAGAAACTTGTAATAGCTAAAAAAACAATTTAAAAATAATCAAAAACATATTTCATTTCTATTAGAAAATGCAGCTATTATCAAAATTATCTAAAATCTATTCTATAGTTTGTATAGAATTCTTTATGCACTATAACATGCCTTTAAATGTTTTATTTTGATATTTCAGAATATTCTAAAACACTTAAAAATCATATATAATCTCATATCATTTATAATCATTTATAATCATTTATAATCATGTATAATATTTATAATGATACTTGATTTTTATTATTCACAATAAACTGACCTAAAATTTTTTTCTAGAATAACCATAGAAACATAAAAATACCGTCAGATGATTTGTTTCAATTTCCTCTTGTGTTAATATTCTTCGAATATTCCAAAAATAAAATGTTAAATTATTCCTACGAATACTTGAACGCTATTACCTATTGAAATGGCTCTAACTTTACATGCTGATAGCAACATAATATAAGAGCATTTTCCTCAATATTTCAAATAATAGAAAAAGTTGAATTATACTAGATCAGAAAATTCAAGTTTTTTTATGAAAAGTTGTCAAACTTTCAAGAATACTTTGAGATAAATTAAAACGCGTCTTACGATGGCATCTAAATTTCAAAAATACCAAACTTACTAAAAAAAATATGGTGTTAGAAATAAAAGTATAATATTGTCTTCTGAGAAATGGTTTGCTTAATATTTTAAATATTGAGAAAAAACTGAAACAAATCCATTGCATTTCTTTTAGTTTCACAAAAAAGCTGCCTTATCAATTTCAGGTAAATATATTGAAAGTCATAATAGTCAAGTATTTGTATGAACAATTTTTTAAGCTCTAAGAATATTCCAAAAAAGTTTAAGCAATACATCTGTCAACATTTTAATGGGCATGGCATTTTTCAAACCGCTAACCTTCTTATTTCAGGCACAAGTATCAGGAATAAATCAGGAATATATATATATATATGCATATATATATATATATATATATATATATATATATATATATATATATATATATATATATATATATATATATATATATATATATATATATATATATATATATATATATATATATATATATATATATATATATATATATATATATATATATATATATATATATATATATATCTATATATACTTGTAGTTCAAATATTCCTTTTTTTTATTAATATTTCATTTAGATTTTTAGATTTTGGATTTATTATGAGAAAATTTGAACAAATTATATAAAGAACTGGTGATTTTTTCAAATAATATGTACGTCATAATTCTGAAAAGTTCTGCTTGCTAATAATAGGCAGTATTTCATAAGCTTTAACCAAGTGTTTTCCAATTGAGGCATTTTTTCAGGTTGATACATTAGAAGTTAATACATTCAAGTATTTATGAAAGCCGGCGTCGGTGGTGTAGTGGTAAGCGTGACTGCTACTTTGGCACCCCAGTGGGTCTGGGTTCAATCCCAGTCGACGTCGGTGGTTTTTCTGAGGCGAAACAATCTGGTCACGTCTTCCTTCGGAAGGGAAGTAAAGCCGTTGGTCCCGGTTCATATTCATGAGTCGTTAGGTAGGGTCCAGGTGGTGGAGTCGTCTTCCTGGCGTCGGTGATTGTCACCATGTGAGGAAATAGGCCGACGTAAAATAAAGATTTAAAAAAAAAAAAGTATTTATGAAAGATTTTCTTAGTTTAAAGCCATTTCAAGAAAACTTTAAGAAACATTTTTTTTAACAAATTATATATATTTGACATAGATTTGAATGTAGCTGCCTTAGTAATTCCAGATAAATTTATTTCAAGTCTAAGAGTTAAATTGGGTGATTAACGAAAATAATCAAATACATTTTACATAATTGCCTTAGTTCGAGCTGGTGAATATATTCTTAATAAAAATGATCAAGAATTTCTATGAATTATTTTTTTAGGTTTTATGAATATTCTACGGAAGCTGAAACAAATCATCGGACGACCTTTTGAGGTTCCTGGTGAGTTTATGCAATAATTAGACACATATGAAGTATGAAATATGTGTTTGAGTAAAAGAACTTACGAAGCTTTCTTCATATTTGAAGTCAAATTATTCTTTTTTTATAATTTTGGAATTAACTGAAAAGATTTCACGAATTAATGTTAAGGAATTTTGCTGAACAAAAAAAACTATCAAACATTACTCAATTCCAATAAAAATGGAAAATAAGTTAGATACAAGCTAATTAATGACATTCAAATTGGAAAACATTGGTGACATTTTGATGTGCCTGGCGATTTTCCAAAATAATTTAGTTCGTTGAACAATTTGTTTTAAACAATCAACGTTGTTTAGTAGATATATTGTATTCCTTCTTTGTGTGTATTTCTGCATACACTTCAGAGGAGGAGGACACACTAAGGAGTTTCTTATCTATTTATAATTAATAGAGCCCATTTTAATTTTAATGTATCGTATTTAGGTCCAATAGGTTAACTTTAATTGTGAATGATTTTTTTTATTGCAATACTTTCACTACTAATTCAAAGTCATTAAATTGTGGCTGGGGCTTATTTCAAATAATCACCGTCATTTTGGATGATTTGGAAAATATTTGATGTGGTCATTATAGAAAAATAGTTATTTTGGATATGCATACAGAAAATTTTATTCTGATTTGGCTTAGGAATTTTTGATATAATAAAGTTTAGGAATATATTAAAAATACCTGACTAACCCATTACCAATAAATTTAGTTTTGATCAAAACGATTAAGTATATCAATAAATAATTTGTTTTATTATTCAGGGAAAATTTACACAAATAAATCAGAGTAATTTTACTGTGGTTGAGAGTTCGAAAAAACAATACGCCCATTTTGAGGAGTTTGTTAAACATCTCTCGTGTAATTTTTTTCGGACATTCCAAAATACTAAAAATATCGCTCATATGATACTTGAATAGAGTCTAGAGTCGAAAAATTCTGAAAAGCTTTTTTTTTTCGAAAATTTTCTCCGTCATCATATGGTTTGCTTATATTTTACAGAATGTTCAGAAATACTTTCAAAACCATTCGAAAAATTTCAGCGAACAAATTATTTAAAAACAACATATTTTATTCCTTCTTAAAATCATTAAGAACATCATAATTTCATTAGATAATTAATTTTCATCTGAAAATTATTCATAAAAATATATAAACATTACCTTCCAATATATTTACCTGATATTTCTCAGGTAGATATTTTTAAATTATGGTCAAATGTATTTGTTTATTTTATTAAATCGCTAAGCACATCGAAATTTATTCAAAATTTGTTTTGAAATTTTCTTAGAATGTTCAAAAAAGCTTCGAAAATCATACTTAAAAATATTTCCACATTCCTACTTACATTATATTAACTTGAAATGACTAACCCAAGTGTTTTCCAAATTTAATGTTTGTGCTGGTATTTTTACCAAACTTTCATGTTTCTAGGGATTGCATTATGTGTGTTAGTTCAGTTTCTATCCATCAAATTCATTTGATGATTTTTAAAAATCATCTCAAAATTTTACAAAATACTTAGAATACTATTCATAAAAATAGTTAAATATTTTAGATTCAAGTATATGTACGTAAGATTACAAAGTAGGCTTTTAACAAAATGATGTACAATATAATTATTTATCAAAAATAAAAAGAGATGCACATCAAGACGTCGTCAGAGGATTTGTTTATTTTTTTTCGAAAGATTATAGTGAATTTCGTTTGAATACTGTTACCTTTTTTTTTTTTCAAAAAAAATAACTGTTGCAGCTATTTTTTAAATTATGTAGAATGTATTTCCGTACTTCAGGAATATTTAGGCACTACAACATGCCTTCAAATGATTTCCTTCAATATTTGAGAATATTCCAAATGGCTTAAAAAATATTATTTAAGAAGATCGCCATGCACATGAAAATATCTTCAGATGATTTGTTTAAATTTTCTCAGAATATTCTTAAAAGTTAGACAAGTTTTCTTAAAAACGCTTAAACATTCTGATCTATAATATACCTACAATTAATTATTTTATTTGAAATATTGGTGAAACGGTTCTAATATGGATTAAATTATTTCAAGTTAGATGTCAATGAAAATAGTCTGTGAATTTTTTTCCTGAAATTGATATGTCATCTGGCCAATAAAAATCTATAATTTTGGTTTCCGGTTTTACTTTTTATGCAGGGGCGGAGTTGTTTTCCTAAAGACGAAATTTGTGATGACTTTTCCAACATATGAAATATCCATTTGAATTCAACAAGTGACTCGTTGTTTTATGGAATATAGAACGATGCATAGAGTTCAAACGGTTTAACCTAAAATGTTAGCCAGTTTCGATATAATCAGGTATTTTATTAGCCGATAGACCAATCGTTTGAAGAAAAAAAAAAAATCTGTATCAATTGAACAAACATCTTCCCTGAATATCCTCATTCTGCTCGTTGTAGGCGTTTCAAAATAACTCTCTTGGATGTACAGTTCTTCATAAGCGAAATGAACACACGGTTTGTGCTGTTGGTTATTATTGTGTTTTTCGTCCTTCCACCTCCCACGGCTCGCAGCTCATATAGCGTGGAACTTTGTAGGATGTTTTGGAAATACAAAAAGTATGCTATGAAATTTTATTTTATGTACTTTTAATGGTACCATTAGATTGCAAATTTTCTTAGCAATCTTTTGATGTAAGAATATTACATAAATTTAAATAGAAATTTCGAGTAATCACGCGTGAAAGAGTTTCATGTTTTTCAAGCGCACTTCTACATATAAACAGATGCCAGGGGATGAATGCAGGAACAAAATTAGGTAAGGAGGTAAATCAGGGAGATCTGAAGTGAAAATGTTATAAAGTATTGGCCCAAGAATGCCACCTTGAGGAACACCAGCTCTAACAGGCACTTTTTCAGATTTAGAATTCTGATAATTTACTTGCAAAGTTCTATCAGTTAAGTAGTTATGAACTAATTTCATGATATAAAGCGGAAAATTGAACTTTTTCCGTTTCGCAATCAAACCTTCATGCCAAACACTGTCGAATGCTTTTTCTATGTCTAGAAGAGCAACTCCAGTGGAGCAGCCTTCAGCTTTGTTTGAACGAATTAAGTTTGTAACCCTCAAAAGTTGATGCGTAGTTGAATGCCCATGGCGGAATCCAAACTGTTCATCAGCAAAAATTGAGTTTGTATTGAGGTGAAGCATCATTCTATTCAAAATTATTTTTTCAAAAAGCTTACTTATTGAAGGAAGCAAACTGATTGGTCGGTAGCTAGAAGCTTCAGCTGGATTTTTGTCTGGCTTCAAAATAGGTACGACTTTTGCATTTTTCCATTTATCTGGAAAGTATGCCAGATGAAAACATCTGTTAAATAGTTTGACCAAGAAAGACAAAGTACTCTCAGGGAGTTTTTTGATGAGGATATAGAAAATTCTATCCTAATGCTTTCATATTTTGAAATTTTTTAGTTATAGTTTTTACTTCACCCAAATCAGTTCCCCAGGAATCATAAAAAATATTTTCTTGTGAAAATATTCAGATACTCCCTGACAACCTGACCTACAATAAGGTCCTACTTGTAAGACCCAAACTGATATTATGGGAGCTCTTAAACTGCTTAACAAGTTTTTGAGCTTTTTGTTAGCAAAATTTTATCACCTTCCTTAAACGCTGGTATAGGCTTTCGAGGTTTTTTTCAAGATTTTAGAGAGTTTCCAGAAAAAGTTTGGAACTCGGATCTAATTTTGACACATTATTCTCAAAATTTGTTTTTGTAAATCTCGTCATATGACATTCATAGCGGGATCACGTGTTCTTTAATATTGACGCCTAAGAACATTTTTCAGACGAATCAAGAGCTGAAGATCGTCATCAATTATAAAGGAATCGAATTTAACCTCACATTTTGGCACTGCAGCAGCTCTTGCACTATTTATTGAGAAAGCCAGAGATTCAAGAGCATTATTAATTTCATTTCTTGTTTGCAATGGAACATTAGGATCAAAGTTGTATTCCATAAATGTTCGATATTGATCCCAATTAGCTCTATGGTAGTTGAAAGTAGAACTGATGGAATAAGAAACGAATTCTTGAGATATTTCAAATGTAACTGGAAGGTGATCAGAACCAAAGTCAGCATGGGTAATTAATTGACTACAAAGTTGACATGAATCAGTTAGGACCAAATCAATAGTTGAGAGATTTCTGGCTGAAGAAAAGCAAGTTGGGCTGTTTGGGTATTGAATAGTGTAGTAGCCTGCGGAACAATGATCAAAAAGTATATTACCATTGGCATTGCTTTGCGAATTATTCCATGAGCGGTGTTTTGCATTGAAATCACCAATAACGAAGAGCTTAGACCTATGACGGGTGAGTTTCTGAAGATCACCCTTGAGCCAGTTCTTTTGCTGGCCATTGCATTGGAAAGGCAAATAGGCAGCTATAAAAGTAAATTGGCCAATTGTTTCAACTGAAACCCCCAAAGTTTCAAAAACTTTGGTTTCAAATGAAGAAAGAATGTGACGCCTATGGACAATGATGGCAACGCCACCACCAGCTCCATTAAGGCGATCATATCGGTAAACAGAATAATTTGGATCTCTTTTGACCTTATGGGCAGGTTTGAGATAAGTCTCAGTAATAACAGCAAAGTGCACGTTATAAACTCTTAAAAAATCAAATAGCTCATCCTCGTTATCTCTGATGGATCGAGCATTCCAATTCAAAATATTTAATGACTTAAAATCCATTAGGGCCGGTTCATAACCACGTGAACTAATTTTTGAAAATCTCAGACCCCCCCCCTCGTAGACTTTTTTCCATACATTTTTTTTGAAATTTTGTATGAAGCGTAGACTTTGGTCCCCCCCTCCCCTAAAAATGTCTACGTGGTTTATGCATAGTCCCTTACTGAACTTCAATGTCATGACAATATTATTGGCAAATTTAATACCAGTTTGGATAGCTTCAAACATTGAATTAGTTTTTAGCATATCGGTTATCATATCGATTAACGATTGCTGTAAAAATTTTAATTTAGGAGCGGATATGTTACCTAAATAAAACTCATCAGAAATCCCGCGGAATTTTGGTTTTGGTTTCTACCCGCTGCAACGGCAGCGTAGGTAGGTCCATTTACACGTTGAGCATTGTTAACAACACGGTTAGGTAAGAATGTAGGGTTTGCAGATTGAACCCTGTTGGTACCTACAGGTATCGAAGTAGTGTTTGCTCCTCGTTGAGCGTTTGAAGTTACAGTTGCGGATGGAAAAACCTGTCCGCTGTTTCTACCGACGGTTTGGTAGAAATTTGTTCTTTGCTGATCGTTGTTGATGGCTGCAGAGTGGGTAGTAGCTGGTCGGGAACGTGTATTGTTTCCTACCTGGCATTTAGTGCGCGACTGCAAAATTGCTTTGCAAGTCTTGCACTCCCAAAAATTTGATTTATGGTTTTCACTACAATTTGAATTTTTGAAGATCTTCCTTCACAGGACAGTCGTCCTTAGTGTGCG
Source organism: Aedes koreicus (assembly GCA_024533555.2). Taxonomy (NCBI): domain Eukaryota; kingdom Metazoa; phylum Arthropoda; class Insecta; order Diptera; family Culicidae; genus Aedes; species Aedes koreicus. Next base: position 190,223 of record JAHHFK020005777.1, on the reverse strand, counting down.
AGGAATCACCACAATTCATGCATTTACCAATCATATGGCAATGCTTTGTTCCGTGACCCCATCCCTGGTAGTTACGGCACTGAGTGAGGCTTTGGAAATTTGCTCCAGTCTACATGAAATGTTCTCACTTCACTCGGACATGGAGTAAAAGGCTTGCTTTTTCTAAAGCCTTAAGGTTATTAAGTTCACTTGACTTGAAGTGAACTAAGTAGAAATCGTTTGAAATCCCTTTGCGAGAATCGCCAGGCCGGGATTTCATTTTCATTTTAATTACTTGGACTGGGCTAATTCCAAGTAATTTTATCAACTCGTTTTTTATTTCTTCCTAAGATTCACCATTGGACAGTCCTTTCAAGACAACCTTGAAAAGGCGCTCAGGTTTGGTGTCATAAGTGAAAAAAATGTGGTTCTTCTGAGTAAGATACTCAAGAAGACGTTTGAATCCGTCCAAGATTTCTGTATGCAAACGGCATTCACCTCGTCTGAAAATTTGAAGGGAATATTTCACACCTTCAACAAATGTTAAGATTTCCTTGAGAAAAGCATGGAAATCCGAAATTGTCACCATAATAGGGGGAACTTTTTCCTTTCTCAATCGAGAAAGTTTTTTCAAATTTTGATTAGATGATGGATCACTCTCATCATCTGTGAGCATATCAAATTGATTACTCACATTAATTTGATTTGCAGACGAGTCAATAGATTGCCCTTTTCGTTTACGCTTATATAGTGGTAGAATAAATTGCTCCAAATCGACGACCAAGCAGATAACTATAAGAATCCGAGGGACCGAAGAGGAGTTTTCCAATGGGATATCCAAGCCGGGTTACCCGAAGGGCCTAACAAGGATCGAAAAGGAATAAGAGGAAAGGTATTATTTAGCACTGAAAAGTGCTGTTTGAGATTTGTTGTAGCGTTAGGTAGCAATAGCACTTCCTCCAGCAAATAGAAAATAGAACCGCATGGCATGAGAGATCAATGTAGACTGATGCGTCGTTTTGGTTTCTCTAACTAGAAACCAACAGTAGTCACCCAGCATTGATTCGTCCCAAAAGCCTTGATATAGTCGTTCTATTTGCTTTATTTGTTGGTGGAATCGTTCACCGTGCTCATCACTTTCGTCGTTTAGATTCGGTGGGAAGAAACCCAAATGCGAGTGGAGGAAAGGATTTTCAATGACATGTTCACACCTAAGCTATGTACATGAAACATGGGTAACTTGATAAGTTATTGTTTGATTCAATATTACTTATTTTCTTATAGTTTTCCAGCAAATTCTCAATAACTTCAACATGATCCGCACTTTTAGTGTTTCCTAGAAAATGCGTAACAACCCGTCGAAATGATTTCCACGCTTCTTGCTCATCAGGAGCCAAAACTGCGAAGAAATGTTTGTCCTCAATCAATTTTTTTATTTGAGGACCCACGAAAACACCTTCCTTAATCTTTGCATCCGAATGAACATAGGGAATACTGATTTTAGATATTCAAATGCAGGTCCATTATTTTCCAACGTTTTTACAAAATTCTTGAAGAGTTCAAGTTTATATGTAACGGTGGGAGAATAATTTGATCTTTATCCACGAGAGGAACACATTTCACGTTATCTTTCCCAAGAGTCAAACTTGTCCTCTTTGGCCAGTCTTTTTGAACCTACGTGCTTGGTTGTCCCATTTACAGAGAAAGCACATGTATTTTGTGTACCCCTGTTGTCACCCAGTCAACATTGCAACAACCTTAAGATCGGAGCAAATCTTCCAAGAGTGTTGCTTACAATTCATCAAATTCAGCAGCAGCGCCATTGATTCATACGATTCCTTCATGTTAACAGCATGAGCCAGCGGTAACGAAGGTTTCCTGTTTCCTTGATGCAGTAAAACAGCCTTCAAACTCAGTTTACTGCTGTCGATAAACAAACGCCTCTTGGATTGTGATGCTCCCCAAACTCTTTGAACAAACCGTTTACATCTTGGCAAAAACTAGCGTTATTTTGTTTGGAGAAGTATTTAGCAAATTGTTCATCACGATTTCTGTAGTACGAAATTGTCACACCAGGCTCTAATAAATTTCTTTCTTTTAAGCGTAATGCAAGCAGTTCAGATTTCTGTTTCGGCAATTCCAAATCACGTACCAAATCATTGAGTTCTGCTTGGGAAAGTAATGATGGTTTTGTTTCAAACTTTGTGTCGCTTTGATCTGCGTCTTCGTTAACCAGCTGGGCAGTATCCTCAAATGAAGACTCCCTTTTTCGTTTTGGGGAAATAGGGTACCGGTTTGAATTCGAATGTGGACTTGGTTTTTCTACGGATTGCACATCAGCATACTGCACCGACTTATAGCGGCCATGTTGTTGAACTTCGGTGAGGCAGAAATAACAATCCGTAGCATGACAAAAAGGTTCATTCCAAATAACTGGCTTATCAAGGACAAATAGCGGCTTTACAGTGACAGAAATGAGAGTATATAACAAATTTGAATGGGACCAGTGGTAAGCCATACATACCTTTTACCTGCTATCCACCTAGCCAGGCAGGTTTTGCACGAATTACACAGAACGTTAGGCACCCATGGTTTATCCAGATTCTCCGGACAAATTTCAAAATAACAATGGAACGCAGATTGAAGAGAAGCAGTGAATTTAATCGGTGTCGTAAAAATGTAGACGCCACAGGCATAACAAAACTTTTGTGGATCATTTTTGCATTTGAATTCCCGTTTTGCAGCGCACATTTTTCTCACTCCGAAAACTGAACAACGAACTGTCACAATTTGTTTTGTTTTGAAGGGTAACTAATAGGTATTAAAATTAGGTGCCAGAATATCTCACACACACACATCAAACAATAGAACCTAAGGTAAACCAATTCGCGCGCGCGTGTGTGTGTGTATGTGTGTGTGTGTGTGTGTGTGTGTGTGTGTGTGTGTGTGTGTGTTTGTTATATGGTTTAAAAAGCTTCAAAAGCCTGGTCTGTAGCGTGCTTGGCACGGTGTGGGACTCACAAGAGCAATGATGGGACTCGCTTTCGTGCCTAACCACTAAAAATAATCCTTATTTTCCGTTTGCCTTCTCCCCCGGGACCGGTGAAGCGACTACTTCGGGGGGCGGCTGTGCTCGTGCACTTCTCTTCTTTCATGTTCCCATCGAGACGTGTACAGATGTGGAGTAGCCGACCGTCATGCTGTGCTCTCCTTCACGGTCACCATCGTGGACTCTCGCTTCTTAATTTTTTTTGTTATGCATCGGCGTTGCTGGACCTCTGCTCTACTCTCAATTTTCTCCTTTCTTGAGCCGTTTAGCTGCCACCTACTTTGGTCGAGCAATTTAGCTCCCACTTCCTGAGCCATTTAGCTCCTACCTCTTGACACAGACGACTCGAGTAGTCCCCGACGGTGGGTTTACCCTACGCCGACGAAGAGTTCCCTGGCGGCGGAACTTCCCCCGAAACCGATTCAACTGCTGTAGTTGCTCACTCCAACCGACCGGTAGGGTGCCGAAGTCAGACCAGCGATTCCGGTGGAGCCTAGCGTCCGGTTCGCTTGTGCCCCGACGACCCAAAACCGGTGCTACGACGTGTTCTACTCAACTAGTCCCCGGCGGTGAATCTAGCCTACTCCGACAGGGAGGTCCCCGATGCAAGAATTCCTCCAGAACCGATCAGTCTTGCAGTGGCTCTAGCCAGTGACGCTGGATCGTTGGTCACTTCGCCATTTTCTCTGCAGCTCGGACAGTATCTTTGATACTGCCCTATCAACAACGATCCATGTGTCTTCGTCTTCTGGGCAAAAAGGTGAAGAAGCGTGACCAAACCGATGCAGATACTTCCGGAAGCAGCCGTATCCGGAGAGGAACTGCGTCAGATAGAAGTTCACCTCTCCATGCTTCCTATTTACCCAAACTGACACATTTGAGATGAGCCGGTGGGTCCATCTTCCTTTCGCCGCATTGTCCCACTCTTGCTGCCACTTAGCCAACGAGTCCGTTCTGACGATTCTCCTCGCATTTCTGATATCCCTCCGCTGATAACATTCGACGTCTTCGACTAGGGTGATACAAATGGGCATCATGCCAGCGATAACGCATACTGCCTGCCTCCGAAATTGTTCTGTAGGCGCTGGCGACTCGCATGGCCATGAGTCGCATGGCTTTCCACTATTAGGCTCAGTTTTCAACGCTGCGACCCAGGCTGGGGCTCCATACCTCAGAATTGAAGATGACACACTCCCCAGAAGTCGCCTCTTGTTGCTTCTCGGTCCACCGACGTTCGGCATGATCCTCGCTACCGCATTGACCGCTTTCGCCGCCTTTTCACAGGCGTAGTCAACGTGCGCGTTAAAATTCAAGCGGTCATCAACCATCACCCCCAGGTACTTTAATGCACGCTTTGACGGAGTTACGAGTCCCCCGACGTTGATGTCAACCCGCTGAACTGCTTTGCGGTTGCTGACCAGCACTACCTCCGTCTTATGGTGAGCCAGCTGCAGTTTAGCTCCAGTCATCTACGTTCCAATGATGTCCATCGCCTCCGCCGTCAGCATGTCTACCTCTTCTAGAGTCTCGCCCGTTATTGTTAGAACGACATCATCTGCAAAACCGACGATCTCATCTCTATTAGGCAACTTCAGCGTTAATACTCCATCGTACATCGCGTTCCACAGCGTTGGGCCGAGAATCGAGCCTTGTGGCACCTCCGCCGTGATCCTGATAGATTTCTGCCCCAACTCTGTTTCGTATACCAAGACTCTGTTTTGGAAGTAACTCCCTAGTATTCCGCACAGGTAGCCAGGTGCACGCATTTTGTGCAGTGCTGCGGTGATAGCCTCCAAGCTAGCGCTGTTAAAAGCGTTTTTGACAGCGATCTTCACTACGGCGCAGAACCGGTTGCCTCTCCTTTTCTGCTTTGATGCCTTCTCTGCTCTTGCACGACTATCCGGATTGCTTCCACTGTCGAGACCCCTTTTCGAAATCCGAATTGTCTCTTTGAAAGGCCATGATCGCTCTCCATGCACTGCGTCAGCCTGATAAGGATGATCCTTTCCAGAAGCTTCCCGAGGGTATCCAGCAGGCATATGGGTCTATAAGATGCTGGGTCCCCTGGTGGCTTCCCTAGTTTCAGCAGCAACACCAGCTGTGTGTGTGTGTGTGTGTGTGTGTGTGTGTGTGTGTGTGTGTGTGTGTGTGTGTGTGTGTGTGTGCAGAGAGAGAGAGAGAGAGAGAGAGAGAGAGAAGGGCGTATTTCTTTCGAATTTCGGTTTTTCCAGCATTTCGGCCCTTTTTTCAAAAACCAGCATAAATTCCTCATTTTGCAAGCGATTTTCACCATTGAGCCTTTATTTTCTTCGTTTCGTTACACATGCAATATATGTTTTTGTTGACGTTATTTTGGTATTAGTCATATGCTTAGCACAAATTTTTTTACAAATCCCAAAAAAAATTATATAAGTAAATAGCGTCGAAACTGTTACTCCTAGAATATTGCAATGTTCAAAAGATCGGTGTTAAATTTAATTTTGCTTCATTTGAGGACAAAATATTTGAAATTGGATCACACGCGTTGAAGATATTTCATTTTAAGTGAATGTGTTTTTGTTTATTTATAAAAAAATTAACTTTTATCCATACCTCGAAAACTGTTCTACCTTAATTTTTTTTTGACGTCTCTTTTATATTCCGCATAAAATTTCATATTAGAAATGATGATCAGCTTACCGAGTTAATAAACACTAATTGTGTTTTTTCGTCCTTCCTCCTCCCACGGCTCGCAGCTCATATAGCGTGGAACTTTGTAGGATATTTTGGAAATACAAAAAGTATGCTATGCAATTTTATTTTATGTACTTTTATCGGTACCATTAGATTGAAAATTTTCTTAGCAATCTTTTGATGTAAGAATAATACATAGTTTTGAATAGAAATTTCGAGTAATCACGGGTGCAAGAGCATCATGTTTCAAGCGCACTTCTACATATAAACAGATGCCAAGGGATGAATGCAGGAACAAAATTGAGTTCACTTCGATGTTCAGAGTGGGTCTGTACCATTATGCCGTTTGTTTCTAATTTGCTTAATAATATTGAGCTATTATTTTGCTTGCTAGGAATGGAAAATAATCAAAATTATTATATTCTATTCTGTCTATGAAAATGTGATTTATTTTCATATAATTATATATATTTTTATATCCATTTCTGCCGGAATAATAATAAAAACTGCTGGATTTACGTACTTGAACAAAACTTTATAATAGTATAAGGTATTTTGTTGTATTATGATCAGAATAAAATGAATATTCTGAAAATAATTGACTATGTAAGAACAAGATTCATGCAAACAGAGCAATGGAAGAATGTCGGCGGTGTTTCTTACAATAAGATTTGTAAAGTACACTCAGCGAAATAAACTTTCGATATTCATAAGATTGCATTATGATTATTTGCTTCCAGAAATCATTATGAATTTCATCAATTTACCTTATGAAATATGATGATGTTGAAAAAATAAAAATATGGAGCAACCTGGATTCGAACCTTGAACGTTGAGGTTAACCACTAGTATATATCAACACTTGTTAACCACTAGTATATATCAACACTTGTAAATAGGAAAGCTTAAAGGCGAAATAGAACAACGTCGTGCAAAACAAAATCCATTCGTTAGTCAACCTTATGCAATTTAAATCATCGTTCATAAGTTGAACCTTATGAAATTCTTAAGATTATTTGGCTGAGTGTACCGGAGAATAAATTGGAATCTCTGAGATCTCTTCTGAGAATCTTTTTTCATCATCATTAGTTTTTTTGATGATAACAATACTTCTCCGGCAAAATAAATCAACGAAATTATTTAGAAAGTGTTCATGATGTACCATATTTTAGATGTGTTGGGGATTGGTTCATTATTTAGAGCAGTTCATTCAATTAAATCCAAATTGGTCATTGTTCTCAGATCCTCGACTGACTTTGCCCTTGGACTGAGCTAAGGGAGGACAATGTTTAGTAGGTTATGATTCTATGTTTCATCTAATTAAGAAACCATCAAACAGGGATTTTCCATCATTAAGTGATATTGATATCTTTGAAATGTAACTAAATACTTACCCAAAAATTAGGAACGCCCCAAGTTTTCAGGTAAAATACGACACAAGTGTTGGAAATTCATTTTTTATTAAAAATACTGTTAACATTAGAGTTGTTTATCAGGCTTCAGTGTATCCTCAAACGTGTTACCCTACACACTACCAAAATGTCATGTAAATTCCTGTGCCCTGAGACCGACACATGCAAGCGTCCTCTAGCACATAATAATGAGTTCAAAGAGATGAGAAAATAAATTCAATCAAACACATCTTTCGTCGATTTGCGTATTTGTCAGTTTCAGGAGACATAATTTTACACGAAATCTCTCTTTACGTTCCCCGACTTTTTACAAACATGAATTACGTCTCGTGTAAAATTCATAATTTCTAAGTGTGTAACTGAACTTCCTGATCGCTGTTCGCGCGACTTACTTAGTCTCACTTACTCCTTCCAGTTTGCCAACTTCCTCAGTGACATTCTGGGTTCTACTGAATGTTTACGCGTTTTGAAACAAACTGTTGTAAACGATTAAACCACTACACAACTGCTGAGAGATAAAGGTTAGCAACAGGATGCAGCCATATAAAAAATAGTTATCAATATTTCCGAAATGGCAGCGGTTGCTGACTGCGACCATAGTCTCTGGGGCAATCTTTAGAACGGTATAGTAAATCGTTTTGAAAACGTATCTTACAGAATAATCTCTTGCTTCTTAGGAAAATATCATATATCTTTTTATTTAAATTTTATCTTTGATAATTAGAATGATCTTCTCTGATTTTTAGCTGTGCCAGGGCTCTTAGGATATTTATACATACCTTATTGTTATTTTCAGTAACAAACCAGTGGATGTCAGAGCTTTTGCCTGCTTCTCAACTTAGTGTTCTAAGCGCACTTCCACAGTTATAAATTGAGAGCTTTCTTTGCCAACACCAATGCATGAATTTGTATAGTCTGTGGCAAGCACAATGATGCTCTATGCCCAGGGAAGACGAGAAATTTTCCAACCGATGTCGATCGTCACTACGGCGCAGAACCGGTTGCCTCTCCTTTTCTGCTTTGAAGCCTTCTCTGCTCTTGCACGACTATCCGGATTGCTTCCACTGTCGAGACCCCTTTTCGAAATCCGAATTGTCTCTTTGAAAGGCCATGATCGCTCTCCATGCACTGCGTCAGCCTGTTAAGCTTCCCGAGGGTATCCAGCAGGCATATGGGTCTATAAGATGCTGGGTCCCCTGGTGGCTTCCTAGTTTTGGCAGCAACACCAGCTTCTGAACCTTCCATCTGTCTGGGAAGTAGCCTTCATCTATGCATTTCTATAGTGCCGTCCTGAAAGTGTCCGGGAACGCCGATATCGCGGTTTTAAGTGCTACGTTGGGGATCCCATCCGGACCGGGAGCTTTCTTCAACTTCAGACCCTTCGCAATTAATAGTAGCTCTTCATTGGAGATCCGAGCAGTTGCATCTTCAGCATCTCCGTATGGCGTAGGCGGCCACAGCGTTGGGTGGTGATGCGGAAAAAGACCGTCCACGATCATCTTCAATTTGTCCGGGCACATTTCAACAGGTGTCGCTGGACGCTTAAACTTCGCCACCACGATTCTATAAGCGTTGCCCCATGGGTTCTCATCGGCTTCATAGCACAACTCAGCAGTTTGACTTGCTCAGCTTGATCTCTCGTTTAAGGACGGTGCGCGCTACGCGAAATAAGATTTTCCGTTCTTCTCTTCCAGCTTCAGTCCGTGCTCTCTGAGCACTTATCCTTGCTCGGAGGCATGCAGCGCGGAGGGCAGTGAGAGTATCATTCCACCAGTAAGCTGGCGCCGTCGGTTCCTGGGCTCATGTTTCCTCGGCATTGATGCATCACAGGCTATTGCTACCGCTTCTGTCAACTCTCCTGTGTCAAGCATTGCACTGCTATTTGTCTGAAACGCCTCGATAAATACCTCCTGGTCGAAGTCCTTTGTCTTCCACTTTCGCTCGCAGATCCTCGTTCTCCTCGTTGCAGTGGAGGCTCGCCGGCCGATGCTGTAGAGGATCGCCTGGTGGTCACTGTGTGAGTATTCATCGCTTACTCTCCAGTTCATGTCTTCCATAAGCGACGAGCTGCAGAACGTATTATTGATGATAGACTCCCGACCGTCTTTGCGAAATGTGCTGACATTCCCTTCGTTGCACAGCCTTACATCCAGCTTCGCCAGAGCTTCAAGTAGACTGTGCCCCCTTGGATTGTGTGTGTGTGTGTGTGTGTGTGTGTGTGTGTGTGTGTGTGTGTGTGTGTGTGTGTGTGTGTGTGTGTGTGTGTGTGTGTGTGTGTGTGTGTGTGTGTGTGTGTGTGTGTGTGTGGGCAGTGAGAGAGAGAGAGAGAGAGAATGAGAGAAGGGCGTATTTCTTTCGAATTTCGGTTTTTTCCAGCATTTCGGCCCTTTTTTCTAAAAACCAGCATAAATTCCTCATTTTTCAAGCGATTTTCACCATTGAGCCTTTATTTTCTTCATTTCGCTACACATGCAATATATGTTTTTGTTGACCTTATTTTGGTATTAATCATATGCTTAGCAAAAAAATTTTTACAAATCCCAAAAAAAAATTATATAAGTAAATAGCGTCGAAACTGTTACTCCTAGAATATTGCAATGTTCAAAAGATCGGTGTTAAATTTAATTTTGCTTCATTTGAGGACAAAATATTTGAAATTGGATCACACGCGTTGGAGATATTTCATTTTAAGTGAATGTGTTTTTGTTTATTTATAAAAAAATTAACTTTTATCCATATCTCGAAAACTGTTCTACCTTAATTTTTTTTGACGTCTTTTTTATATTCTGCATAAAATTTTATATTACAAATGATGATCAGCTTACCGAGTTAATAAACACTAATTGTGTTTTTTCGTCCTTCCTCCTCCCACGGCTTGCAGCTCATATAGCGTGGAACTTTGTAGGATATTTTGGAAATACAAAAAATATGCTATGCAATTTTATTTTATGTACTTTTATCGGTACCATTAGATTGCAAATTTTCTTAGCAATCTTTTGATGTAAGAATAATACATAGTTTTGAATAGAAATTTCGAGTAATCACGGGTGCAAGAGCATCATGTTTCAAGCGCACTTCTACATATAAACAGATGCCAAGGGATGAATGCAGGAACAAAATTGAGTTCACTTCGATGTTCAGAGTGGGTCTGTACCATTATGCCGTTTGTTTCTAATTTGCTTAATAATATTGAGCTATTATTTTGCTTGCTTGGAATGGAAAATTATCAAAATTATTATATTCTATTCTGTCTATGAAAATGTGATTTATTTTCATATAATTATATATATTTTTATATCCATTTCTGCCGGAATAATAATAAAAACTGCTGGATTTACGTACTTGAACAAAACTTTATAATAGTATAAGGTATTTTGTTGTATTATGATCAGAATAAAATGAATATTCTGAAAATAATTGACTATGTAAGAACAAGATTCATGCAAACAGAGCAATGGAAGAATGTCGGCGGTGTTTCTTACGATAAGATTTGTAAAGTACACTCAGCGAAATAAACTTTCGATATTCATATTGATTCATCATTGCATTATGATTATTTGCTTCAAGAAATCATTATGAATTTCATCAATTTACCTTATGAAATATGATGATGTTGAAAAAATAAAAATATGGAGCAACCTGGATTCGAACCTTGAACGTTGAGGTTATGGGTCCAGTGACTTAACCACTAGTATATATCAACACTTGTAAATAGGAAAGCTTAAAGGCGAAATAGAACAACGTCGTGTAAAACAAAATCCATTCATTAGTCAACCTTATGCAATTTAAATCATCGTTCATAATTCTTAAGATTATTTGGCTGAGTGTACCAGAGAATAAATTGGAATCTCTGAGATCTCTTCTGAGAATCTTTTTTCATCATCATTAGTTTTTTTGATGATAACAATACTTCTCCGGCAAAATAAATCAACGAAATTATTTAGAAAGTGTTCATGATGTACCATATTGTAGATGTGTTGGGGATTGGTTCATTATTTAGAGCAGTTCATTCAATTAAATCCAAATTGGTCATTGTTCTCAGATCCTCGACTGACTTTGCCCTTGGACTGAGCTAAGGGAGGACAATGTTTAGTAGATTATGATTCTATGTTTCATCTAATTAAGAAACCATCAAACAGGGATTTTCCATCATTAAGTGATATTGATATCTTTGAAATGTAACTAAATACTTACCCAAAAATTAGGAACGCCCCAAGTTTTCAGGTAAAATACGACACAAGTGTTGGAAATTCATTTTTTATTAAAAATACTGTTAACATTAGAGTTGCACATCAGGCTTCAGTGTATCCTCAAACGTGTTACCCTAACTGAACTTCCTGATCGCTGTTCGCGCGACTTACTTAGTCTCACTTACTCCTTCCAGTTTGCCAACTTCCTCAGTGACATTCTGGATTCTACTGAATGTTTACGCGTTTTGAAACAAACTGTTGTAAACGATTAAACCACTACACAACTGCTGAGAGATAAAGGTTAGCAACAGGATGCAGCCATATAAAAAATAGTTATCAATATTTCCGAAATGGCAGCGGTTGCTGACTGCGACCATAGTCTCTGGGGCAATCTTTAGAACGGTATAGTAAATCGTTTTGAAAACGTATCTTACAGAATAATTTCTTGCTTCTTAGGAAAATATCATATATCTTTTTATTTAAATTTTATCTTTGATAATTAGAATGATCTTCTCTGATTTTTAGCTGTGCCAGGGCTCTTAGGATATTTATACATACCTTATTGTTATTTTCAGTAACAACAGGGTCAGTTTTCCTCTTCTCAACTTAGTGTTCTAAGCGCACTTCCACAGTTATAAATGATGATGATGATGATGATGGTCCCGCCCTTACCCCTACAAAGGTTTGAGCTAGACGATTTTATCTCTAAGATAATTAATTTGGTAACAATTCAAACCAGTTATGCAAAAAAACGAACTGATTTCATCTACAGATATAAATTTCTTCAAAAGTATCCATTTGCTTCACAGCGACATAATCGTGAAAAGCTTTGATGTTAACCACAAAAATTCGCAAGTATTCCCAGCGATCAGGACATTCTGTTGCAATTCAGATCACAGAATCCAGTAAAAGGACATTATCAAAAGACAAGCCAATATTCGATCCTGCCCGTTACAGAGCCAATGCAGTTCCAACACTAATGGGGCCGCCAGCTTAGTTTAGGGCTGGCCAAGAATATCTCACCAGGGATGTCAAGAATGTTTCCAAACCGAAAAAATCCTGGACCGGCATTAGTCAAACTTTTACTTTCAACCACAAAAGAATTGACGAAAAATTCCCCGACATTCAGCCAGACAACTCGCTACTATTTCATAGTACCATCTAAAGCATCAAAGGCCAATTTTTTTTAACGAATTCAAAAAGAAGTCCATCATATCTGTATACCGCGCGCGAGGCTCAAACAATTGTAGACTTCTTTCTTTATTTTTTTTTTTAAACTAACACAACATTATACAAATTTCCATCATCATCACTGTGACGAACAAAATAGTGAGTATTGTAGTATTGTAAACGTGAAAAAATAAAATGTAAAAAATAAAATAGCCAACTCATTTTAATCCGTTTGTAAAGAACTTCGTCAGAAACATTCTTCATTTTTACAAAAAAAAAGCAACATAAATGTACAAGAAATGGTCCACACAAAATAATCCGTTTTATAATAGTAAAACATCGTCAGGTACAATCTTTATAAATATTTGAAAAAAAAAATTCGCTTGCTGCTCAGAATACAGTTTTAACGTGTGAAATACATAGTCTTTTAAATTCTGAAAGTGTTGGTGCACGTTTAATGTGTCTTGGCATCGAATTGAAAACATTTATTCCTTTAAAATATAATGAGTTTTGTGAAGCACATGTCAAGAAATTCGGTGTTCTTATTTCATCCGCGTTTCTAGTATTATATCTATGAAAATCACTTCCTCTTTCAATTCGATCACACAAATATCGAGGAAGCAAACCATTTACTACTTTAAAAATGAACACCATAGTTAAATACACAATTCTTTGCTTCACTGATAGCCATTGTAAAGCGTCTAACATAAAAGTCGAGGAAGTGAATCTGTTACATCTTAAAATCAAGCGCATTATTTTATTCTGCAAACGCTGTAACCTCAATATTTGTGTTTGGTTGGCCAAGAATAAAATGGAAGGGCAAAACTCTAAATGAGGGGAGATGATTGATTTGTATAGCTGTATTTTACTGCAAGTAGTTAAATCGTTTTTCAATCGGCATAGAATTCCATACTTCTTGGCAATTTTCTTGATGACATTGTCAATGTGAGCGTTGAACTTTAGCTTGTCATCAATAATCACGCCAAGATATTTAATCTCCCGAACGCGATCAATTGTCTCACCATCAATCGTAACTGAGACATTCTCATTTACTCGATTCTGTGAAATTACCATAAATTTAGTTTTACTTATATTCAATTTCAATTGCTTACATTTCAACCATCTACTTAGAAAACGCAAATCTTCGTTCAAATGGGTAACGGCTTCATTTAAATCTTTAGCTGCAATGAATAACACAGTGTCATCTGCAAACAGATTAATGTCACAAAATCGTAAAACACGTCGCATGTCATTAATATACATAATAAACAAAAGGGGCCCTAATACACTTCCCTGGGGCACACCAAGGTTATTCCCCACGGGACTGGAAACAGAATCATTAAAAACAGTCCTTTGAGTTCTGTCAGACAAATAGCTTTCAAACCATCTGTATGCAGTACTCGAAATTCCAAAGCGCTTTAATGCTTTCAACAACAAGGGCCTAGAAATTGTTTCAAAAGCGCGTTTCAGATCCAAAAAAACAGCAAAAATTGTTTGTTTACTCTCTAAGTTATCTTTCCATTTTGCTAATACTAAATTTAACGCGGTTTCACAAGAATGGCCTTCCCGGTAGCCAGATTGTTCCGAAATCAACAAAGAATTACTATTCAAATATTCTAACAACTGGCCTTTCACAACAAGCTCTAAAATTTTCTCTAATGTGTGCAACATGTTGATAGGCCGAAACTCTTCGGCTTTAATCGTCCCAGCAACCTTTTGAATCGGAACAACCAACGATTCTTTCCACACTTCAGGCACGTGCCCAGTTTGCAATGATTCATTAATAAGGTCCAGTAAAGTGTGACCAATGACATGAAAGCAATCTTGAATAACTCTAGCATTAACATTATCTACTCCAGCCGTTTTTCCTAAGGAAAAGCAAATATTTCTAAGCTCATCTATTGTGATCGGGTGAAAACTTTCAAATCTGCAATTAATATTAACTGGCTGGTTTAATTCATCAGGTTCATCGACCAATTCAATTGATTGGTTGATCAATGAAACGCTATTGACGAAATAATCATTAAACTTAGATGCAATTGCTTGTTCAGACTGTTCTATTGTGCCTTCAAAAGTTATGGACCGCGGTCTGCAATTGCTAGGTTTCAATAATGATTTCAAAATTTTCCATAACTCTCTGCTGTTGTTTTGATGTTGATCAATTTTCCTCTGTATATATTCACAACGAGTTTTTTTAATGGATTGTGAATATTTATTCCGCGCGATTGTGTACTTATTCCAATGATTAGCACTATTAGATCTACAAAACTTTTTGTGCAATTTATCCCTCTTGCGTTTAAGACGCAAAAGATCCAAATTGTACCAGCTGTTCGAGTTCTTCAAAGAAACAAATTTTTGTTCAACTAGCTTATTTGTACACGTTTTCATGGTATTAGTAAGAACAGCTGCAGACTCATCTAAACTACCGCTCGCGATTGGAAAATCCACGCTTCTCTGAACAAGGTTAGAAACAGCCTGTTTTGAATATTTCCTCCAGCACTTCAATTTCACAAAATCATCGCTATTATTCAAGTTATTCTCAATTACGTTAATACCTACTGTCTCATGATCGGTTATTTTCAAATCAGTATCGACAACTGAACAAACAGAATCAAAATTAGAATAAACATGATCAATCAAAGTTCTACTGTGCCTGGAAATTCGCGTATATTCATCTACCGTTTGTCTTAAATTGAAAAAGTTAGCTAAATGCTTCAAATGATTCGAATTATTATTATCACGCCAATTTATATTGAAGTCACCAGCTATTATATTTAATTTACTCGAATCAAGAAATACCTCAAGCCAGTTCTCTAAAATTTCAATAAAACGCTGGTCACTAGAACTGGGAGAGTGATATAAAACACCATAGTTACCCATCATCATGCCACGTACAACTGTTATGCCCAAGAACCAGTTACCATCAACCATTTCGTTGTGGCGAAGATTGAATTGAACTGATTCTTTGACATAAATAGCAACACCGCCAGTATGTCTAGAATGTGATAAACAAGCAGCAACATTATATCCCGGAATGCAGTATTGATCAAAGGCTTCAATTTCAACAATGTGAGTTTCTGCTAACAAAACCAAAAGTGGACGTTTTTCTTCTACAATCTGACGTAATGCTACGTAGTTTGTTGACAACCCCGCAATATTGAAATACAAAAAATTAAATTGATTACCATTCTGCCTGGAACTCGGTTGCTATTTATTGAAACGCAAGCTGCTTTTCTTTTGTTCAAAAAGTCTCTTGTACACCAAACATTGAGAGCTAAATGCGGCATGGTTTACGTCCAAGTTAATTTTACGTTCTTTATTCATTTTCAAACAATTAACACATTTCAAAACAGTTGACGTACACTCCGATGTCTTGTGGTTTTGACTACACCGAGAGCATGTATCACAGTTTTTGCAATCAATGCTCTTATGTCCAAATTCTCCACATTTGAAGCATCTCAGAACATTAATGTCAGGATACACAAAGCACCGATCAAAATCTACATTTACTTCATTTGCTTTTAACATACAATTATATGTATCCAAATCGACTTCAATTACCGCACTAAACTTGTTGTAAATGAACCGTGGATTTTCGTAAATTCTAACTACTTTTACATCATTTATTGCGATGTTTTCATTTTGACTTTTCAAATAGTCTATGAAAACATCGGAGGATAATTGACGGCTCATGCCCACTACTTTCAATCTTGGCACCGACGTGGGAACAACAGCACTATAATTTTCACCCAGATTGCTTTCAATACCATTTTTCACATTAGTTACATTTGCTCCGATGGCACATTCAACAATAATGGCACCATCTTTTCCATTCCTAAAATTACTAATTTTGTGTGTTTTAGGATCTAAATTAGTTTTCACAAAATTACGAGTATCATCGCAAGCTTGTTTGGACTCTTTTGGTTTGATCACAATGACCGGACGAGCCTTACGATTGCTTTTTTTACTACTATTACCTTTAATATTACTATTTTGTTTACTTTTATCATTCACATTTTCATTGCGCCTCTTTACGACATCCGCAAAAGTTGCGTTGCCTTGAAAAACATCATCAATTGCATCGTTATCGCTTGTTTGAATTTTACGCTTTTTGCCAATTTGCAACAGATCGGATTCGGAATGAATCGTCTCAGACCGCGCGCGGGCATCATTCATTGCAGCTAAACTTTTTCGCGCATTAATCTCCAAAACTGAACTTGTCATAGCATCAAATTTCTCACAGATTAATTTATCAAAAGACTTATTTATACTTTGTCTCAAATGTTCCATCCCGTTTTTCAACGCGTCGTCTATTTGGGCAGAAATTTGATCTCGCATGCAAGTGATCGAGTCCGAAAGTTTTTTCATACCTTCCTCCATCCGCTTAGCATCCGAGATCGCATCTTCTTGCCCACCACAACACTGGTCTGATAGACAGTCTACACATTTAAAGCAAAGGTTTGCATTATCGGTCACAAGCTTTGCCGTTCCTTTCGTAAGTGGTGTACACTTGTAATGGAATACACGCGCACACTTACCCACACAAGTTAACGGCAGATCAGCCGCAACCATTCCCTCATTGCATGTATAACAACAGGCCATTGTCAAGCAGTAGGCTCAAAACACATTATACGTCGGCGCTACCGATAACCAACGACCTTACCAAAGAAAAAGACAAGGCAAAAAAATAGCACAAATGGTCTCCCGGGGCGCCGGTTGAACGACCAATAAAATTAAAATTTAATTAGAACAAGCTGCAATCGCAACTGTTCTTTAACTTAGCCTGATCACAAAAACACTCTGGATGCGCGTTAGAAAATTTCTTTTGCGTATCGCAACACTTTTCACACGTAAAATAATTAAAAATTATGAGCACAAAAAACACAACACTATTCCGTTCGTCATCACACTGATGACAAATTGAGAGCTTTCTTTGCCAACACCAATGCATGAATTTGTATAGTCTGTGGCAAGCACAATGATGCTCTATGCCCAGGGAAGACGAGAAATTTTCCAACCCCAAAAATTCCTAGACCGGTCGGGAATCGAACCCGCCACCTTCGGCTTGGTAAACCGTGCGTTCACCGACTACGCTATCTGAGGCCGCAGGGCTGGTAGCGGGTTATTTTTAGTGACTTGGTCACTATTATCCAGGCAGTCACTAAAAAGTCACTATTATCACCGAAAAATCACTAAAGTCACTATTTTCCGACCAATCTTCTAAAGTCACTTTTTATTACTTTTGTATTATTCGAATATAGTTTCAATTTAAACAAACCAATCTTGAACATGGAAACTAATTATTGTTGTTTGGTTCATTTTTAGAATAGTTTGGAAAAATGCACTTTCCGCCCTGAATGGTTGCGAAAAACTAATACTAATGACTGCCTTGTTTCGGAGTAGACCCGGAAAAATTGCGACAACGCAGGGTTCTACATAATTCGCGGTAAGGCCTTAACAATACCCAGGCTTTTTATGGGTTGAAGCATAAGGAGGGAAGGATGGTCAACTGTGGCTGAGTCGAGATCGCGAATCAAAATCGATCGGCAACGAGCAGCCCTCCTCATCTGGTGTGTCAATTTCTCACGTGCAGCTCTTAAGTACACGAAATGCAGGAACTAAGTCTAAATTGATATGGCTATTGAAATGTATTGCACCTGATTTTCAGGCTGCATCCTGTGATAGAATTCGAGATACATTTTGTGCAATGTTTCCGAATGCGATGCCGGCAGATTTTTCATTGAGCAGAATTAAGGCTTTTTATTTAGTGACTGTTTCATTAGCAATTTTTCCGCGAGATTACGCTGAAAGATGCGCGTAATTCTCTGTACACCTTATGCTACGATGCGACAACGAATTTGGCTGGGGAAAATGAATTACAATTACGTTCTTCATCGGTTATGCCAAAGCCGGGGATATCCTTGATAAGTTTAATCATGCTTTGCAGAATGTTGTATTACCGCAGAAAATCTTCTCATGTTGAGACAGTTAAGGCTAGCCATCACAACTAGAAGAGTTTGAAAAAAATACATCAAGAGGTAGGATTACCACCACACCGTTTCATTAAACACGTAACATCAAGGTGATTATTTCTACAAGAAAGATATTTTTCTGAGCAAAGTGGTAGACCACAGATATTACATCGCTGTGCTGATTTCGTACTTGTCACAGCATTTACAACCTTGCCATCTATCATAGTCATATGCAGTCTATAATAGACCCGGACATGACGACCGTTTAAATCGAACTCCATTAGGCTTTTTGACGTTTCATTACCTTTTCCTCTCTAGCACATGCAGAGAAATGATGGTTTGTTTTCCTCCAAAAGATTTTCCTTCTTACTTGCACTCCTTTGATCTAAATGGCGCTGTAGTTTGCGTGCGTTAAACGTCACTAAGCCTATTTGGTCGGAGATTTTTAACAAATGAAATTTGTGAATTTCTTCCCTGATTATGACTATATTTGATCATATCTGGTTCTCAAGTAGATGGTTAAAGTACAAACAGTTGAAATTGAACATAAGTAAAACTAAATTCATGGTAATTTCGCGGAATCGAGTTATCGAAGACGTCTCTGTTAAAATTGATGATGAGATAATTGATCGTGTTCGTGAGATTAAATATCTTGGCGTGATTATTGATGATAGATTAAAATTTGACTCTCACATTGACGATGTCATCAATAAAATAGCCAAGAAGTACGGTATTCTCTGCCGATTGAAAAATGATTTAACTATTGCTAGTAAAATACGATTGTACAAATCTATCATCTCTCCTCACATTGAATTTTGCCCTTCCATTTTATGTTTAGCTAATCAAACACAAATATCGAGATAACAGCGTTTGCAAAATAAGATAATGCGTTTGATCTTGAGATGCAATAGGTTCACACCCTCATCTTTTTTGTTAGATGCCCTACAGTAGCTATCGGTAAAGCAGAGAGTTGTGTATTTGACAATGGTGTTCATTTTTAAAGAAATTAATGGTTTGCGATATTTGTGTAATCGAATTGAAAGAGGAAGTGATATTCATAGATATAACACTAGAAACGCGGATGATGTTAGAACACCATATATTTTGTACGGAGCTTCACAAAATTCGTTGTTTTTTAAAGATATAAATGTTTTCAATTCGATGCCTATACACATCAAACGTGCAGCAACACTAACAGATTTTAAGAGACAATGTATTTCACACATCAAAGCTGCCTTTTGAACAGCTACTCTGTTAACTTTTTACTCTTGACTAATGTTGTATCTCGACGATGTTATTACAACGGATATTTTTATATGGTTTATTGTTAAATTTATTGCGCGGTGCGGTATACAGGTATAAAGGACTTTTTTTTTGAATTTATGAAAAAAAAAACTATAAGGGACAGCCCAATGGGGTTGTACGCAAAGTTGACGTAGGACTACGCAGCAATCGAATTCCCATACACGTCAGGGCCATCCGCTAATTGATTTAAGTCAGTTCTGAAAAGGGCCAAGAAAATTCTATTGTACACTCCTTAGAAAGCATTTGGTGGCTCTTAATTATGATACGGCCCTATTTGTATTTTCTACGATGGTTGAGAGGGCCACTATCTCTAACGCGTAGAAGATAGTTATGGATCTGTTGGTTCATTGGTTGTTCAACGCGCTTTGCTATTTATTCCGGGACGCGGCGTTTAAAGCAATGCCATGTTCAGCCGGGCGCGGTAATGGAAATTTCAAACAGCCCAAGAGAAAATGTTAACCGAGTTTATTTGGTTAACATTTTCTCTTGGGCTGTTTAATTGGAAAATTGATTTGGTCGTCCTGAAAAGGACGAATTAAGTTGACGGGGGAGAAACAGTTCGCGATTGAACTTGGGCTTTCTTTCTTGGTTCATCTGGTGGGATAGTTGATTCTTGTCTGGTTGTCACGGGCGGCTTTTTCCCGCCAAATCGTAGGCTTCAGCAGCCATGTTTCTCGCAGCGAGGTTGACGGGAGCATCGGCAACCACAGACAACTGCACCAACGCCTCTCCGAGCAACGACTGCTAGCCAGTACACCCTCCATGGTGCTTGCTGCCGCCAACTGCGATCCTACAGCCACCAGCCACTGCGCAGCTCCACGACTGTCGTAAGACTGAATCAAAATGTACTGCTAAGAGCTATTAGGTAATGGCGTCGGATGCTAGTGCACGAAAGAAGGCGGTACCAACGAAGGCAATGTGACACATATTGCATCAAAGGGGACGAACTTTAGCTATTGTGCCACAATGATTAGTTTTAATTATTACACGCTAGACAGATGATTTTCTTAACCGAAACATTTCTAATTTACTTGCCACCGCCAGCAACCAATCCGCTATGCACAACTAGGAACTACAACGAACTCAACCACACGGTCGGTCTGAAGTGTCGCAGTTCGGTTCGAATTATCCGTACTAGAATTTCGTTCGTTGGTTGTTCAACGTTCTTTGTCATTTACTCCGGGAAGCGGCGTTTAATTAATGCTATTTGCAGCCAGGGCGCGGTGATTGAAATTAATTTGAAACAGCACAAGAGAAAATTTTCACCAAACAAACTCTTTAGTTGGCAAACTGATTTGGTCGTCCTGAAAAGGACGGATTTAGTTGATGGGGGAGAAACAGTTCGCAAATGAACGTGGACTTTCTTTCTTGGTTCATCTCATCTTCATTGCGGGTGGCCATCTGCAGGTGACGTGGGATGATTGATTCTTGTCTCGTTGTCACGGGCGGCTTTTTCCCGCCAACTCGTATGCTTCAGCAGCCATGTTTCTCGCAGCAAGGTTGACGGGAACATCGGCAACAACAGCCAACTGCAACAACGCCTCTCTGGGCAGCGACTGCTCGCCGCCGCCTACTGCGATCCTACAGCCACTGCACAGCTTAACGACTGTCGTAAGACTGAATCAAAATGTTCTGCTAAAAGCTGTTAGATAAAAGCAGCGGATGCTAGTGCACGAAAGAAGGCGGTACCAACGACACATTGCCTAATGTGTTACAAATAGCATCAAAGGGGACGAACTTCAATTATTGCGCCACAATAATTAGTTTTAATTATTACACGCAAGACGGATGATTTTCTTAACCGAACCTTTCCTAATTTGCTTCCCACCGCCAGCAACTAATCCGCTATGCATAGCTAGGAACTACAACGAACTCAACCACATGGTCGGTCTGAAGTGACGCAGTTCGGCTCGAATTCCGTTCGTTGGTTGTTCAACCTTCTTAGTCATTTATTACGGGACCCGACGTTTAATGAATGCTATGTTCAGCCGGGGCGCGGTAATTGAAATTAATTTCAAACATCACAAGAGAAAATTTCAACCAAATAAACTCTTTAGTTGGCAAACTAATTTGGTCGTCCTGAAAAGGACGGATTTAGTTGACGGGGGAGAAACTTGGTTCATCTCATCTTCATTGCGGGTGGCCATCTGCAGGTGACGTGGGATGATTGATTCTTGTCTCGTTGTCACGGGCGGCTTTTTCCGCCAACTAGTAGGCTTCAGCAGCCATGCTTCTCTCAGCGAAGTTGACGGGAGCATCGGCAACAACAGCCAACTGCACCAACGCCTCTCTGGGCAGCGACTGCTCGTCCAACTGCAGATCCTACTCTGCACAGCTCCACGACCGCCGGAAAACTTAATCAAAATTTGATGGTGTACCCGTTATATAACATTCATGGCTGCCTAGGAGACGTTCCTTACTTAAATATGAAGTCTGTGCGCGGAAAGTACTGTGTATTTGGTAAATTTACTATGAAAAATCGATATTATAAGACATCACTTCATATTTGCGTTAATTTTATTAGTTGCATGTTAAAAATCAATAGTTTGAAATATTTAAATCGAAGCGTAGAAAATGTTCCGATCGATTGGTGCAAACATTTTGGAAATCAATCGTGGAATGACTTAGTTATTAACGTTCAAAACCTATATATTTTTCGTGACGCTCTAAATTTTCGCAATTCGAACGTGTACCCCAGTATTGAAAACACAGACGTAGTCCTACGTCAAAAAGGCCTTTGATGCTTAAGAAGATGCCATGAAATAGTAGTGGGTTGTCAAGCTGATTGTCGGGGAATTCCTTGTCAATTCTGTTGTGGTTGAAAGTAAAAGTTTGACTAGGACCGGATCAGGATTTTTTCGGTTTGGAAATTTTCTCGATTTCCCTGATTGGGGATATCCTTGGTCAGCCCAAAAATAAGCTGGTGGTTCCATTAGTGTTGGAACCCCATTGACTCTGTAGCGGGCAGGATCGGATATTGGCTTGTCTTTTGATAATGTCCTTATAAGGGATTCTGTGATTTGAATTGTAATAGGATTTCCTGATCGCTGGGAATACTTGCGAACATTTGTGGTTGACATCAAGAGCTTTTCACAATTATATCGCTGTAAAGCAAATGAACAGTTTTGGAAGAACTTTACATCTGTAGATGAAATCAGTTCGTTTTTTGTTTTGCATAACTGGTTGAATTGTTTTTTAAATAAATTATCTAATAGATAAATCGTCTAGCTCAAACCTTTGTAGGGGTAAGAGGCGGGACCATCATCATCATCATCATCATCATCATATGCATTAAGTGTGCAAGTTGCCTTGCAAAATTTAGGTGACTTGCTCGTTTCTGTATTGAAAAAGTCAAAAACATGCGATCATGCAACATGATTGTACTCACTCATTTATGAATTGGCGCTAACCAAACCTTCGTTACTTTAAAGTACCAAGTCTAAAATTCAATATAAGTAGCTGTTCTTGGTTTCCGGTTTGCCACCTTCTCCCCTATATGCAGTCAAAATTGCGGTAAAATGAAGTTAAAAAGTGCTCTAACTTTGCAAGGAATGCATTAATCTACATGCTTTCTTCAAGAAAACATGTGATTTTATGTTGTTTGCATTTGTTAATATCAAAGTTTGTATAAAAAAATGTATATATGAAAAGCTAAGTAATAACAACTAATTTTAAAGGGGTTGTCACCAAAAACAATTTGTTTCTCCAAAACTACTTGACATAGAAATGTGTCGTCTTCGACAAAGTTCCATATTTTAAGTAGATCTACAATTTTGCTCAGAAAAATATTTTTCTATCTCTTAAGGAAAATAAGTTAGTTTCTCTATTATTTTCATAGTAGGCGATGAATTTTTTTTTGAAGTTACCCAACTATGCGCAACACATATGTGAACAATTCGTCTGCAGACACTTTTTGGATAAAGTTAATAAAGCGGTATACAATTAAGTTCGTGATTTGCCCATCTCCGACCACTGTGCGCTGTATTCAAGAATCGTAAGATAACCCTAGTATGAAAGCGGAGGTGTTGTTCGTTATATCGAGTGCTGGCACTTTCACTCGATTTACAGGTCATTGCTCTTCTTTACCATTAGATTGCGTGGGTGGTTAAGCTGAAACTGAGTTTTGAAAGAAAAAAAAAGTGGTGGATAGAAACATTTTTGGTCAACAGAATCGTTTCAAACAGGTTTAAATACAATACCGTGGACCCCCGTTAGTTTGAATAGCTAAAATCGAAAACACTCATGGTATGTATTGGCAACTAAACTATGTGAAAGCTGAAATGCTTAAGCCAAGTGTTATAAATATCCGTTTGTATCGGCCGTTCTAATGACAGCACTGACGGCATCCCATGGAAATACTGATGTCGAGCGAGAATTTTCGACAACGACTTCGGAACCTTACCGACGATCGATCATCAATGTGTGAGAGAACATTAAATTCGTTGATGGTGATTGAAATCAAATGGGTCGCATCTTGTTCCCATCCCCAAATGCTCATGATGGCTAACGAAGCATATGGTAACTAAAATCGGCAGGAGCTAGCAAGGAAGTAACAGCAAAATAAGCAACAAATGAATAATTTAAAATCATCGATAGAAAAGAAAGAAGAGGAGTGAAAGACTTTTCGCAGGGAAGAGAACGAAAAAACGTGATATGATGATAAGTACATCCTTATAAATGTGTTAATCATAGTACCCTATTTTTTTCTAATGTCAGTTTGTTTATGGAAGCACATACGTGCCAAAAGAGCCATTGAGAACCATAATGTAGCGGAAGAGGAACTGATTCAAGCAATGCATGAGGGAGTGTCCACTGTGCGAAAGCAACAGTCTTCACAAAAATGAGCTGCTATCATTTTCAAGAAGCTGTAGAGAAAAAAAAAGGCAAGTCTTTTCACAGTTTTCTTTGCAAGGAAACTAAACAAATAGCAAACACTCAATAAAGTCACTCATAATTAATTTTTAAGTAACCCAAATTCAATAATTGGTCACTTTTTTATTGTCTCTCAGTCACTATTTGGTCACTATTTTCGACATGTTGGTCACTAAAGTCACTATTATTACATCAGATAACCGCTACCAGCCCTGGAGGCCCAATATTCTCATACTATTATTGTGAATACAAATACTAATCTTACTAGAATCTTAATACTATAGTAGCTGCAACAGCTGAAGTCTTTCGATGAGAGGGTAAGCTAAGCTACAGGTGAACATTCGTTAACTGTTGTGTTCATATTATTAGCTACTACGTCATTTTGTTTTTTTTATATATATGTTTATGATATACTATAATATAACATTATTGCATTTAAATCGTTTCATTAATTAAAATCACTATACCTATCCATCACAAATGATTATTGAGATCCTAATGCATCACAAATGATTATATAGATGCAAGGAAACGAAACAGCACATCGAAATTCTAGATATACTATTCTTTATATCATATATAATTTCAGATCGTCCATGGAATTCCCAAGTTTTGTAAATTTGATTTTTTTTCATAGTTGAATTGTCTAAACTTTCAGATTCATTATGGATACGCAAGTCCTTCTATAATTGAAGATAATTACAAAGAGAACTGTATTTATCATTTTGTATTAGAATATTCCTTCATGACATTTTAAATATTATACTTTTCTATGTGACATATATTAGCTGATCTAAATAATGCAGCTCATTTAGCTAGTCATTCATTTTACGGGTTTATCTTTAACATTGATTAATCATTACTCTTGTAATCATTTATTTTGTTAACATTGTTTTATTAATGTTTGTTCATAGGTTATTTATATTATTACTTATTATTTCTTTTTTGCTAATTTTCCTTTTATCCCTTTTTCTTCGTTTCTTCTTTCTTATTTAGACGTATGAAGTGCCCACATGAGCCTTCAACTGAATTTGCGGCAGACATTCGTACTTATTACTGAAAGTCCTTTTAGTAATTTCCATATAATTTGAACTACCTTTGTTGCTTATCTTGACGGATACGTGTATACAATGTGCAGACTTCTTCAGTTTTGTGTACTAATACTCGACTCGACCAGTCGAGTATAAGTACACGAAAGTGAAGAAGTCTGCATATTGTAGACGAAATACGCGTATCTGTCAAGATAAGCAATAAATACAGTTGGAATTAACCAGAAATTATTAATCTTTCTTCTCATTTTCTAGTTACAGGTATTCCACCAAAAAGTTCACTCTCACCAGGATTCATCATGACGATCTTTCTGATAAATAAGTGGAACCATATGCAAGACCCATGCTAGGGTGGTGTCTTCCTGCATACATACACACCAAACAGTTTACAACTGTTGAATAATAGTTTTTCATAATTATTAGTTGCTTGAAGTGTTGCGATTTGCTTTTGCTGATTAATTTAAATATCGTGAAAAACTTTCAAGCTGTTCCTATTTTTCACGACGGTCGTCATTTTTTAAAACTCTAACCCTTGCCGTAAGAAGTGTTCTACGTCAAAAATCAAATAGATTTGTTTAAATACAACTAAGTAATAGCGATGATTGACGAAAATAGGTCTGCAGCAAAAATAGTGCTCCACCCGATGTGTTAAAATAATTTAAAGAAAGTGACGGTCGTCGACTAATGATAAAAGCGCATGTCTAAAAGTTGTCATTATCATTGATGTTTGGACGTAAGCGCTGCAGACAGTCAGAAGAAACTATTCGCTTTGCATACAATTAGTGTATTTAGTTAAAAATGTGTACAATGTACACAGAAATAAAATCATTATCTCCGTGTGTCAAATCTATATTATTCATTGTGCTTCGATAACAACATTTTAAAGATGATAAAATTTTAGTGACCAAGCATTTTATCTTTACCTATAGTCTGTGACCAGATCAATATTTCTTATCAAACATGCGCAGAAAAGCCCCGTGCAAAGCTTTCCAATCTAGCAGACTATTGTAGGTCATATTCGGTGCTATCATTCTAAAGTTGTTCCAGCGTGATTCTTTGAGTATTCACCTAAAATACATTTTGTGAATGAAAACTACATCAAGCAGTATTTATTTAGGTGCTTCAAGTGTGTTCCTATGGACATAATCTAGCAACGGGTGGAATTTGCGATAGGCAAACTCAAATATCTCTAAAATAGAGAAGTTGATTTTGCCTGTTAGTGATCTTTTTCCATCCATTGATGGAGTTTTCGGCCTGCACGTATTTCATGTACGTCGTGTGTGTGACTATCCGTGTCCGAGGATAGACGATTGAGAAGGATTTTCATTCTAGTTGAAAGCGGTATCGGTAATAGTGCTGTAAAATAATTTTCATTGTTGCTGTGTTTTAGAAGTGAATTTTAGAAGATTTTTCCACTAAAATCTAAAGGATATTTGAGGTTACTGAAGGATAACATTCATATAAGGTAAAGATTATTCATATTTCGAGGATAAACGTAAACTAGCTTTAGTGCATTAAAATCTTTGATTCATGTATGGAAAAGAATGACTTGCTCATGTGATGTGAAAATTCTTCCAGCGTAATGGGTGAGATTGTGTAACTCTGTCATAATGTTCCAATTTATGTATGTTGTAATCAAGAATATTCGATTGTGATTTTTGTAATCTGAACCCGAGGTGATTCCCAAATGGGTTCGTTAAGAATTTTTATTTGATAAAATCTCTCATCATGTTCCCCTTCATCGTAGCGTTTCATATAGGTGGTCACAAGCACCGCATAGATTTGTTCCAAAAGCTCACGGTATACAAAGTAATGTACGTATGGATGTTTGTATCGGAGTGCGGAGACTCCTATTTCTTCGTTGATTTCCACTATGCCTGAACTATGCTTCTCAAGTGTTTTCTTACTTTTCATTCCCATAAAGCCTGTTAGGCTCCAATGGGCGGGTGTTTACA
Source organism: Aedes koreicus (assembly GCA_024533555.2). Lineage (NCBI taxonomy): Eukaryota > Metazoa > Arthropoda > Insecta > Diptera > Culicidae > Aedes > Aedes koreicus. Next base: position 162,597 of record JAHHFK020005777.1, on the reverse strand, counting down.
ATGAAAAACACCATACATGTGTAGGTAGCTAGGGATAAAGTGTTGATAACATTCATAGCCGTGCACCACACATTATAGTAGATTGGTGGTTTTGTGTTTCTGGATGTACATTCTTCAACAGTAATTCAGCTAATTACACTTTCAGACGATTACCAAGAAGCTAGCTATATTTATCGAATATTTTCGCGACATAGCGGCACTAATAATTTTCGATGCATGTCCAGACGACTAGGGCCAATTGGCACACAAAATTATAATCTATTTTTCAACAATCTTAATGTCCTTCTCTTTCCATTTTCGGGTTGAATGATCCCTTTACTTAAGCTGAACCTTGAGATAGATATTTTTCCAGAAGTTTATTGTGAGGTAGAGTTGGAAATAAGCAATCGTAATTTGTTTATTGAATACATGATGCCATCCATGTACAACTTTATTATTAGTGTTGTTTTTAATTTCTAGCATGGCATTATAATGAGAATAATTTAGTTTAAAAAAGTATGCAATTCTTTGCATTTTTGCTGTATCTACACTCTTTATTTTAAATAGATTAAATGTATTTCTCGACAATTTTTGCTAAGGTGCTGAAGATATAGGAAAAGATAAAAGTTAGTTAGTCCGACGGAATACTATTACAAATACTACACTAAGGTGGTTATTTTCCAATTATGACATTCTTAAAATGAATGTAATATCATACATAATATCCAGCACGTAGAGGAACATCGATTAACTATGTCACGCAAAAAGTGACTTTTTAGACTTCAGCTGATATCACTATGAGGTCTGTCAAATATACCACAAATGTTGAAGTTTGTACCATAAAGTGGTAAATTTGACTGAAATTTCATGGTAGTTCTTGAAAACAGGCATAGTCGGGTAAAATGGTGGTTTTTACGACAAGATTTTTTTCTGTGTTCATAAATTGCTATCGACGAGGTTAATTCTGTAGAGATGTGCGTCTAGCGTGTAGTAGTAGGACATAAGTCTTAACATCACACGAATGAAACCCCGACTTACATCCAGACCTTTGAACTACGATCTCGACGAAACATTTGGAATAATGGAATGTAATCACCGCCCAAGAGAATTTCTTGTCCAACCGTTTTGCCAACTTTGAAGAGAACTCTGATGTACTAATGGGAACAATTCATCATGTGAAATACTTCTTTCTAAAATCTCGCCTTCTCATTGCCTGCAATTGAGCAATGCGAGGGGACCCAAACAAAGGTAAACCTAAATGATCTTTCGACCAAGGCACACATCTGCTCCCTTTTTGAAAGAAAGTAAGATGAGTGCCTCACTGTTTTCATCGACCGGAGGGCCTCAATAGAACTGAGACTATCCGAGAAGATGAAATAATGGTCTGTGGGCATGTTGTAAATGATCACCAAAGCGAAATTGATTACTGCCAGCTCAGCAACATATACGGAACACGGTTCCTGAAGTTTTTTTTTCGGAAGGCAGATAAGTATACATTGTAGACCAGTGGATCCATCAATGCGTGACCCATCAGTGAATATTCGCCTATTGCAATTGACATATTGGTACTTTTTTAATAAAAATATGGGAAATTAAAATAGGGCGAAGTTGATCAGGAACTCCTTGAATAGCCTGTTTAATGGAGAGATCATAATCAAAGGAGGAAATGTGATAAGAAAAACGTGGATAAGAAAAACGCTTAAATTATGTCTTTAAAAGTTTGATGTGGCGTCGCTAATTGGCCAAAATGGCATAATTTTTGTATTTCAGTGACCTTCACCCTTATACCGTTACAGTGATAATTGACAGTGATAATTACCAGTCCCCTACTGAAGAAGAGCTCCACCCTTATTGTTCAGAAACCATGAATAACACAAAAATCAGACACCGATATTCGAACAGCAAACATTGCGTTCGCTTGATTACAGTTGATGCTTCCTTTCTAACACAACATATGCAGTAACACGGACTAAAGGCATATGTGTACCACTCATTGTACGATAACCCGATTCATCCGTGACATATGATTCATCAGTGTGCAAAGCAATTCTTGTTCAAAATAAAAACTAAAATACCTGTTTGAGTGTTCGCATTGATGGCTGTTCAGTAAATTCATGTTTTTCTAGTATTTCACATGTTGTCTGTAACCTAGCAAGTAAGCGTTTTATAGTAACATGGTAATCGTTGCTTATCGTAAAAATAAACATAACGAGGGGAACATCTTATCAAAATTGATAAAAACAAGCTAAAATTTAGATTACCGTATAATAGGGAATTTTAGGGGTATTTGGATTATGACGCCCGTCATCGATATCAATAAAAAAAAAATCTTTTTTTATAATTAAAACCCCCTCTTAAGCCCTAATTGAAAAAAATTCTGGTCATAGTCCCCAGAAATTTAAAAAATGGAGGAAGACCCTTTGACCTTAGGTGTAGTTTAGTTCGCATATTATTTATATACGCTCTACATACATAGGTTCAAAAAAGAGATTTGATTAAAACACTATTTAAATATATATAAACTACAATACAATCAGAAGAACCCATCAGGCATTAATTCTGTTGAAAACATTCACCCTTTCTACAACTGAGCCTATCGGAATAGTGATGTAAGAAGGAGTTAGGACTTTACCTTATTAAATTACCTAAATTAAATTACATTAATTAATGTGAGAATCTCATGTTCAGTTGCGTGGTGTTTACACTCCTACATTTCGATATAATTCCGTGCGGCTTTCGAAGTTATAAATATCAAACTTTAGTCGGTCACTTTTCTTAAGTACCGCAGTTTCTGAACTCGGTGCTACATTCAGCTCGCGAGTGTTATTAACGTGGAAAAAATCAATTGTACGATAACGATAATCGGGATTGTTATTGTTTTTCTACCGGTCGTTATTTTCATCGTGCAGCCTTCGCGCCGCCTGCCGTCTGTTCTGGGAAGCAACACGACCGTTTGTTTATATACATCTGCACCATGGTGAAGAAATGCGACGGCGATCCTTGTTATGGTGGATCCGCTCGAGGTGGAAGAATTGAATGCACGTAATGCCACAAGCAATTCCATTTATAGTGCGTTAGTTTAACCGGGAACCAATTTAAAGCTGTTCGAGAATGCCCCGGTGCTCTCTGGTTCTGTATCGTATGCCGTTACAGCGATATCACAGCCTATAATCGTCCCGATGGTTCAGCAGCTGCATACGATGTCATTCTTCAATGCATCATATCAACACTGAAACTCGTTGGTGCCCAAATCGACGTATCACGCTCTATCTGCCGTGCAATTGGTTCATCATTCACGCGACAAAGTTGTCAAAACCCTCGCTCAGCTCAAAGTGATTCGAGAAACTTTCACGATGAGCTTGATCGAATGCAGTTCGAATTTACGGAAGTTTTCAATTCGTTCATCAATGACCCACCTTCAGCTGCCTTTGGAACAAACAAACGAGATCGCACCTCCAGTTTAACATCTTCTTTCCCGAGAAACGACAAAAGAATGAGAGTTGACGTTTCAGTTGGTACCTCAGACTATACCGATATTATAGTTCCCCTTCTTGCAGATGCCGATGCATTTAATGCCTCGCCAACCAATCGAACGATCGTTGAATCGTCTGCGCAAACTCAACAAATCATTACCACACTTACAGTCGACCCAGCCACCACCACCAATCGAAGCACCGCCACTACTGCTATTGCCACTGCTGTTCCTATTGCCGACTCCGCCACTATGCAAAATGAATTCTCTGCCTACCGCAAATGCTGCTGCTGTTGCCAAAACTCCCGCTACCTACGATGGAACCTCCGCTGCTGCTGCTGCCAGCCTCTCCACTATCAACAACCTAGCTGCTCTAAACACTCCTGTCGACACTCTACAAGCCACGCGTCAAGCAACATCCGCCGAAAGTACAACTCAAGGATTCAAACATACTAGAACGATCGATACCAACCACGCAATGCTACCTCCACATCATGCGCCATCCGCATTAATGAACATGCCAGTCGTCAACATATCTACAATTGGACAAGTTCCTCCACTACCTCAACGAGTAATTTCTACTCCATCTACGGTAAGCATTCCCACTATTGCCGCTACAAGCGTCCCTCCACAAGTTCTTTCCGTAATGTCTAATCAGATGGAGATGACAATAGTTCCTAGGCTAGCAAATTATCAAAATTCATTACATAACATGCCTAGCATACAGCCACAAGCAAATATCGCCTCGTACAGCTCTCAACGTACTGTAGGAAATGTAAACCACAGAAGAAACACGAATATTGTGCCTCCTGCCGTTCCCAGCCTTTCCGTCGCTCCTCCATCCACACCTTTGAAATGGTACTATCTAACTAGGTTTCAATCACACGAAACACAAGACAATATCGTTTCGTTTATTGTGAGCAAAACAAAATGCGATCCTTCATCCATTAGCTGCCATAAATTGGTGCGCGATAACCGTGATGGCAATATCCCTCTAACGTTTATATCGTTTAAAATAAGCGTTCCTGCTGCTATCGAAGCTCTCATTACTGCACCGCACTTTTGGCCCAACGGCGTTTCCATCAAGCCTTTTTCTGGGCGTGTGCCACATAAAGGGTGTATTCGATAAAAATGGCACACACATATATACTCATCAAAATTAAACTGATTATCGGATTTTCTTGAAATTTTCAGGGAATGAAGAACTACTAATGAGTTTTGATTCACAACATTTGTTTTATTCAATTTCGTCTCCCATCCCGAATGCCCGCACCTTCCTTTTCACTCCACACATCAAATTTTGTACAACCGATTTTCCCAGTGTTTTTGTTGTTTTTACCCAAATTTTCTTCAATTCTAGCTCTGTTTTTATAATTTTGGGATGTTTGCGAAGTTCCGTTTTCATAATTGCCCAGTATTTTTCAATTGGACGAAGTTCCGGTGAATTTGGTGGGTTCATATCCTTTGGCACAAAATTGACTCCGTTGGCTCGGTACCACTCCAATACGTTTCGAGCGTAGTGGCAGGATGCTAGATCAGGCCAAAACAGAGTTGATCCTTTGTGCTTCTTAATGAATGGCAAGAGATGCTTCTTAAGGCACTCTTCCGTGTTAATCGCACCGTTTATTGTTCCGGAAGTGATGAAGGGAGCACTTATTTCACCACATCCGCAAATCGCCTGCCAGATTAGAAACTTCTTTGCAAATTTCGATAGTTTCTTCTTTCGAACATCCTCCGGAATATCGAACTTCGACTTGGCAACGAAATATCCTTGCCCAGGAAGTTGACGGAAGTCGGCCTTGACGTATGTTTCGTCATCCATCACGATGCAACCGGATTTGGTGAGCAGCTTCGTGTAAAGTTTCCGGGCGCGGGTTTTCGCAGTGATGTTTTGTTTTTCATTCCGGTTTGGGGCTTTTTGCACTTTGTAAACATGTAACCCAGCACGCTTCATGGTTTTCTGCACAAAACCGACTGACACCTTAGACTTTTTAGCGACATCTCGAATTGACATGTTTGGACGGTTCTTGAATTGTTGTACGACTTTCCTGGCCATTTTACTGTCCATTGGACCACTTTTACGACCACTCCCTTCCTTCCTTTGGACACTCAGACGCTCCTTGAAGGTTCTTATTACACGAGACACAGTTGTATTTGCAATTCCAAGCCTTTTAGCAATCCACCGGTGGGACGCCCCAGGATTTTGATTGTGAGTGCACAAAATTTTCTCACGGACAATTTCTTGTTTCGACGACATGACTGGAACTACTGAATGTATAACTATGAAACTTGGCAGATATAAATAATACACTATGGATAAGATCTACTCAAATTTCTAGGTTTTTTACTCATACGATTCAAAAGTTACAGAAGATTTTCTGTGTGCTATTTTTATCGAATACACCCTTTAATCAGCATTTTTTATCTGCGCGCCAAGTTCCACCGGCTCGGAATACTCCAACGCTACGTCAACGTGCTGCATTTCAATTCACCCACCGACAACAGAGAATTACACCGCAAGCATCTCCCCTCCCGCAGCCGAACCAACCAAGCCGAACGTACTCTTAACTTTTGGATCAACGACATCAAGCCTTTTCAATGTCGCAAATCACCAGACCAACTTCGACAATGGTGTAAACTGTAAGCTGTTGGTTTATTACCAAAACGTTGGAGGAATGAACATTCGCATTTCCGAATATCGTCTTGCCTGTTCCGACTCTAGCTATGACGTGAATGCATTCACCGAAACATGGTTGGCTGATAATACTATTTCAAGTCAAGTTTTTGGTAACTCTCACAATGTCTATCGCCTGGATCGCAACTCTTACAATAGCATCAAACGATCTGGCGGTGGAATATTATTGGCGCTGCGTGCCAATCTGAAAGCTCGGCAATTATCGACTCCAAGTTCAGAAGCCGTCGAACAAGTTTGGGTGGCTGTTAGTTTTCAAACACACACACTATTCATTTGTGTTCTTTATATTCCTCCCGATCGTACTCAAGACATGAATGTAATCGAGCAGCACATTAATTCACTTAATCTCATCACCAGTCAAATGAAAACTAGGGATAGTTTGTTGATTCTAGGTGACTTTAACCTACCCGGCATTAAATGGAAGCTCAGCCCATCAAATTATCTTTATCCAGACGTTACTCATTCTTCGATTAGCGTAACGGCTGCCAAGCTTATCGACAGCTACAGTTTGGCGCGTACTTCTCAACTGAACTACGTAGAAAATAACAATAGCCGGATGCTTGACCTTTGTTTTGGTAGTATCGAAGGAGATGTGCATTTTTCTTTGATGGAGGCTCCTTCTCCTCTTGTGAAGCAATCAATTCATCATCCACCTCTATTGATCGAAATGAGTGCTGCTTCACCCTGCGTATTTATGGTTCCAGTGGAAGCACTTTATTACGATTTCAAGAATGGTTATTACACTAGTATGAATACTTTTCTATCCATCATTGACTGGCTCGAATTCATCAATCAGGATCTTCATTCATCGGTTGATTTCTTTTCCAACATACTATTGTATGCAATTGATAAGTTCATCCAAAACGAACTCAAAAACCGCCACGCAATCCGCCATGGAGTAACAATCATCTAAAGCGTTTGAAAAGCTTGAAACGGTCTTCATTGCGTAAATATTCAAAGTGTAAAACCCGACGATGCAAACAAGTTTAACACACTGCCAACTTTCGATACAAACGCCTAAATCAAAAACTTTTTTTGCGCATCAAAGGAAAGTTCAGCAATAACTACGTCACAATCCTAAAGGATTCTGGAATTACGTGAATGAACAAAGAAAAGAATCCGGCCTCCCCACTGTTATGTCCAAGGGAAGTATTGAAAGCTCGTCTATAGATGGTATCTGTGATCTTTTCCTGAGTCAATTTTCAAGCGTGTTCATACAAGAATCTTTGGATGATGAACAAGTTCACAAAGCTGCAAACAATGTTCCAGTCCATCCTCCAGTTGGTGCTCACCCTATCGTCGATGCTGAAACAGTGGGAAAAGCTAGTTCCTCCCTCAAAGCATCAACCAGTTCAGGTCCTGACAGAATCCCTGCAATTGTTTTGAAGAAATGCTGCACTAGTCTATCTTCACCTCTATCTATTTATCGTTGCATTCCCGGATCAATGGAAAAAATCATATGTCTTTCCTGTCTTCAAAAAAGGAAACAAACGTGAGGTTAGCAATTATCGTGGAATAGCTGCTTTGTGTGCCGTTTCGAAGTTATTCGAAAAAGTGGTTTTCAGCTATTAATCGCACAACTGCCACCATTACATCTCTGAACATCAACATGGTTTCATGCCAAAACGGTCAACGAGTACCAATTTGGTTGATTACACATCTTTCATCGCTAAAGCTCAACAGAAAGGGCAACAAGTAGATTCAATCTATACGGATTTCTCAGCGGCATTTGATAACATCAACCATCGGATAACTATTGCAAAGTTCGAACGTCTCGGTTTCTCTGGATTTTTTCTCTTTTGGCTCCAATCTTACCGGAGTCGCCGTGAAATGGCTATCAAATTAGGCGATTCAATTTCACCCTACTCTCTTGTTCCATCGGGAGTACCACAAGGTAGCCACCTAGGACCGTTAATATTTCTAGTGTATCTCAATGACGTTAATCTACTACTTGGATCCTTCAAACTTTCTTTTGCCGATGATTTTAAACTGTATTGGACTGTCAGTGATATTCAAGACGCTTCAGTTTTACAATGTCAGCTCGATATATTCACCGAGTGGTGTGAAACAAATCGCATGGATCTCAACGCTGGTAAATGCTCCGTCATCTCATTTTCCCGCAAACGTAGTTTGTTTGACTTTGACTATAAGGTTGGATCGACAATTCTCAAAAGGGAATCTGTTGTTAAGGATCTAGGTGTGTTATTAGACACCAAATTGACGTTTAAGGAACATGTCGCTTTTACAACCTCCAAAGCCTCTAAGACACTTGGTTTTATATTTCGCATTGCAAAAAACTTCAAAAACATTCAATGTTTAAAATCATTGTACTGTTTGTTAGTGAGGTCAATATTAGAATACTCATCTGTCGTTTGGGAACCGTACTATCAGAATAGCATCTCACTTATCGAGGTGGTTCAGCGCAAATTTCTGCGCTTCGCTTTAAGACACCTTCCATGGAATGATCCAATCAATTTGCCCAGCTATGATGCGCGATGTGATCTTATAGGTCTAGAGTTACTGAGTATACGTCGTGATGTTTCAAAAACGCTCTTTGTTTCTGACCTTCTTCAATCGAAAATTGATTGTCCTCGACTGTAGTCGCTTCTCAACATAAATATTCCCTATCGTCAACTTCGCTCGAATTCGTTCCTTTTTCTACATGGTGCTAAAACAAATTACGGGCATAACGAGCCATTTTCTAGTATGTGTCGATCCTTTAACCGCTGTTCCAACGAATTTGACTTCGATGTTCCGCGTTCCACTCTTCGAAAAAGATTTTACAAAGTACTCGCAGCTCCACAAAACAACACACGTTAGATTTTTTTGTAGTTCAAGTTAGTTTTTTGTTATGTTTAGCCCATTAAGTAGATTTAAGGAATCATTGTATCATTTGGAAGCTATGTAAATTCTGTTGATATGAAAAGAAGAGGAGGTTTTCTGCGCCCATTTGAGAAAGAGCTGGCATCTGCAGCTCTACTCAAACGGGCTTTTCCCTGCTCCAAATAAAGAATAAAGAATAAAGAATTGAAAACAAACAAAATGATTCCATTAAATTTAATCAGTTATATTATATAATTTAGTAGAAATTGCATTAACTTAAAATTTTGGTTTGTTTACGTTTAGACGTAGGCCCTTTTAAAATGTTTGGCTAGTAGTTCTATGATCTATACAGAACTGTCAAAACTTTTCTATTCTAATTAGGCTTTTTGAAGTTCAATCACTTTCCCCCTCAAAATGATTTTCTCTTACTTGCACTACTTTGATCTTTCGTTGGTCGGTACATTGCCAACAAACATAGGTGTTGAATTAGAGCTTGTTCAAGCAAATTTGGAGATGCTATTCAGCTGTTTCTTCTAGAATAGCTGAATAGCTTCTCCAAATTTGTTTGTACAAGCTCTAATTCAACACCGATGTTTGTTGTACTAATGACAAGGAGTAGTAATTTAATTACGGTATTTGATGTGGCAGATGAAATTCATTACTAAGGCTAATATGTTACTTCACCTTACAGGGAACAATTCTCCCACAGAGGTGATGCCACCGGAGATAACGGTTTTGGTACATACGACCTGACCACAAATTTTTTTTTTTTAAATACGCTAACGGTTAGCTTTCAATATTGCTGTTGAAAAATATCGTTTTTTCATACAAATGAATAACATTTAGATTTATTTTTGAGTCATTTTAGCCTCCTATTTACGGTAACAACACAGTTTATGTAAAGCCCTTATTATAAGACAAATATAAATCGTTATAATCGAGAACGGATGTGAAAAGCGTTTTGTAATTCATGTCACATAGAGACAAGTCTCTAATGTGTTCCAGAAAAAAATGAAAACCAAGATCATATAACCCCGTTCTGCCCTGTCACCTAGAGTTGCATACTTTACCTTTCCTGCTGTGTTTGACATGCATGCTTACAAGGAAATCCTTTTTCCCTTATTACACAAGAAGTGTTCTTATATCCCGTGGTTGCGTACAAGGTTAGTTTACGCTGGAGTATATTGAAGGTGCATTTATATTGGGGTAACAGGCAGTTATATGTCAAATGCTAGGTTAAATTCTGCTCACATGCATCATTTTTGATTTCATTTCTCGATTAATTCTTAAACCACTTACACACATCTTTGGGTATTTTTTTTTTTTTTGGCTGATCGGGACATTGCCCGAGTAACACATCTTCATGATTTTATGTTGAGTAAGCTACTTTATAACAAAATCTGGTCATATAGAAGTATTTTCAACCGTTATGAAACTTGTGTGTTGCTGGGGTGGCGTGAAAGTTATGGATGTTATCCACTATACCAAGGTCATCACCATTCAAAGAAAGTTAGTATTTGGCGTCAGTTCGAGGCTGCTGTTGAAACGTAAACGTGTTGAAACGAATGCTGTTGAAACGATCAAATAATATTTTATTATTAACACTTTCCAACTTTGACTTTTGACTATACTTTTCTACAGTTTTTACACAAACTCCATTTCTTCACTTTATCCGCTTATCTGACTCCTTGCACCAGGCCCGTATTTAAAACGTAACGAATGGGTGGGGGACGAGGCTCGAAGATATGTTTGGAATCTATAGAAAAACAATTTCTTTCAATTTTCCGTAGGTTTTTTATTTGTTTATCTTCAATATACTACCGTTGTTTTGGCTTCTGAAAAAAAAAAATGTTTGGAACTTCAAAACACATACTCCAATTCATCATTTCATCGTAATCCGCAAATATTATTTGAAGCAGCCCGACAATGTACTAGCTTAAGTCGATTGTTTCTAAATAATCTCTTTTCTTGGCTGGAGTTAATTTTGACTCTATTTCACCACATTTTCAACATCGCTGAGAAAAAACTGCAACAGTACTGCATGGAACTGTAATCGGTTTTAAGAAGTTGTGATGTAACTTCTCAGCATTATAAAAAAAAACTTTCAGGTTTTTCAACGGTTGTTTTTAAGTTACTTATCATGGTGAATCCTGATCCATCGAGCCCTACCCATAGAACAAACATAGAAAAACCTCGTTCCTGTGACCTTTGTGGGGATGCAGCGGTAAACACGGTCCCTAAACAGTAAGGTTCATACTAACTTTCCTTCCCTATTCCCACCTGATGGCAAGGACGTAGCCGGCGCCGTTATTGATTATTAAAGAAGAAGAGTCACTGAAACGTGTACAGTGAGAATGGCCGGTTACTCCCAGCCCCCATTCAGTTGATTCGTTGGGCAATTTCACTGATTCCGATCAATCACGGAGTAGCAACCATTGATACGTGCGGTCAGTCAAGCTAAGCTAAGCTAAGCTAAGCTAAGGTTGTTTTTTAATTACTTCATGGAATATTTCCTCACCCTCACGTCACCCAGAAAATTATCTTTATTTTTTTAATTGCTCAATGGAGATATAATGGTATGATGGTATGCGATATTTTCTAATTCCTTGCAAAACGAAATTTATATCTGTTAAACATTCGCGGAACTGTGATGGTCAATTTAAAGAGATTGAAAAAACTACAAGGTACAGCCCAATGGGGTTGTGCGCAAAGGTGACGTAGGACTACGCAGCAATCTAATTCCCATACACGTCAGGGCCATCCGCTAATTGATTTAAGTCAGTCCTGAAAAGGGCCATGACAATTCTATTGTACAATCCTTAGAAAGCATTTGGTGGCTCTTAATTATGATACGGCCCCGGTTGTATTTTCTACGATGGTTGAGAGGGCCACTATCTCTAACGCGTAGAAGATAGTTATGGATCTGTTGGTTCATTGGTTGTTCAACGCACTTTGCTATTTACTCCGGGACGCGGCGTTTAAAGCAATGCCATGTTCAGCCGGGGCGCGGTAATGGAAATTTCAAACAGCACAAGAGAAAATGTTAACCAAATAAACTCTTTAACTGGAAAATTGATTTGGTCGTCCTGAAAAGGACGGATTTAGTTGACGGGGGAGAAACAGTTCACGATTGAACTTGGGCTTTCTTTCTTGGTTCATCTCGTGGGATGATTGATTCTTGACGGGAGCATCGGCAACAACAGCCAACTGCAACAACGGCTCTCTGGGCAACGACTGCTCGCCGCCGCAAACTGTGATCCTACAGCCACTGCACAGCTTAACGACTGTCGTAAGACTGAATCAAAATGTTCTGCTTAAAGCTGTTAGGTAAAAGCATCGGATGCTAGTGCACGAAAGAAGGCGGTACCAACGAAGGCAATGTGTTACAAATTGCATCAAAGGGGACGAACTTCAATTATTGCGCCACAATAATTAGTTTTAATTATTACACGCAAGACTGATGATTTTCTTAACCGAACCTTTCCTAATTTGCTTGCCACCGCCAGCAACTAATCCGCTATGCATAGCTAGGAACTACAACGAACTCAACCTCATGGTCGATCTGAAGTGACGCAGTTCGGCTCGAATTCCGTTCGTTGGTTGTTCAACCTTCTTTGTCATTTACTACGGGATCCGACGTTTAATGAATGCTCTGTTCGGCCGGGGCGCGGTAATTGAAATTAATTTCAAACATCACAAGAGAAAATTTCAACCAAATAAACTCTTTAGTTGGCAAACTAATTTGGTCGTCCTGAAACGGACGGATCTAGTTGATGGGGGAGAAACAGTTTGCGATTGAACTTGGACATTCTTTCTTGGTTCAGCTCATCTTCATTGCGGGTGGCCATCTGCAGGTGACGTGGGATGATTGATTCTTGTCTCGTTGTCACGGGCGGCTTTTTCCCACCAAATCGTAGGCTTCAGCAGCCATGCTTCTCGCAGCGAGGTTGACGGAAGCATCGGCAACAACAGCCAACTGCACCAACGCCTCTCTGGGCAGCGACTGCTCGTCAAACTGCAGATCCTACTCTGCACAGCTCCACGACCGCCGGAAAACTAAATCAAAATGCGAAGGTGTACCCGTTTTATAACATTCATGACTGCCTAGGAGACGTTCCTTACTTAAATATGAAGTCTGTGCGCGGAAAGTACTGTGTATTTGGTAAATTTACTATGAAAAATCGATATTATAAGACATCACTTCATATTTGCGTTAATTTTATTAGTTGCATGTTCAAAATCAATAGTTTGAAATATTTAAATCGAAGCGTAGAAAATGTTCCGATCGATTGGTGCAAACATTTTGGAAATCAATCGTGGAATGACTTAGTTATTAACGTTCAAAACCTATATATTTTTCGTGACGCTCCAAATTTTCGCAATTCGAACGTGTACCCCAGTATTGAAAACACAGACGTAGTCCTACGTCAAAAAAACTGTGTTTTTAACAAATCACAATATTTTCTCAAGTTTTAAACTTACTAGATTTAGTTTTATATTTTGTATTGAAACTTATTATAATTGCATCACAAAAAAAAAACGTTTCCTTGTTTTTATCGTCATTGAATGTGATGCACAATATGCTTCAGAAATTAATGAGACTCAAACAGTTTTTTATTCGAGGTAAGTATCTTCATATCAACTTTAAAAATAACCTGTTCTAACATAAAATGATCATTGAAAATAACGCTTAATTTTCACTTAATATGTCTACTATTTGCATTCATGACCGCTTCCTGCCGACGCCTGAAGCTTTTGCAGACCTAGACAATATTGACAGTTGACATTTCTCTCCAATGCTTTGTTATGGTGATCCGTAGAGAGTTCAAGTTCGACTGAGGATGTTCACATCCACGTGCTTCAATGTTCGTCCTAGTACTGAAATCCAGGGGATTTAAGTCAGGCGAGCTAGGTGGCCACATCTCTTTGGACAAGAATTGAAGTTTGTCGTCCTTCAACCACTTGATATTCTCGGGAACATCAGATGCTTCGGTACGACTGTTGGACACCCTGTCGACCGTACACAGCTTCTCGTGTGAACAGAATGACGACAGATCTCTACTTCAGTTCACTGAGCAGTTTTTGCTACACTCTATCTTGCTGCATTAATTCTGTCAGTAATCAGTGTAGAGTTAATAACAGCGCAATGAGGTATATACAGGTGGAGAAGAGCATGGTGTTTGTCGGTATTAGTAACGGAAAATGAGTAAACAATCCATGATTTCGGGTAGTGACGTAGAACTCCAAAAACAAGCGAATGATAACAAAGCAAGTTTAGTTTTTATCCGCATCCTTTTAGTGCACAAGAAGGCAGTTTTCTGCCGAAACCTTTTAAAAACTACACCAATTACCGAAAATAAACATTCCACCTTGTGATTTGCTGCTATTGTAAATTGATGTTTTTGGAGATCTACGTCACGCATGTTTACAAAAAACGGGCTGTGCATCATCTCACGAACACAATGACAGTATTTTGCATTACACTATTACAACTTAACCACTTCTTCTCCACCTGTATAGACCTCATTGATAACAGCGGCCCTGGCTACGTATCTGGATGAGAGCATGAAGAATAGGAGAGTAGGAATTCGAGAGAGGAAAAGAGCCAGGGAAACGACTGAGCTTAATACGACGAGCAGAAGAGTCGGAAACGTCGTGGTGTACAGACGTATAATAAAGTGAAGTTAATTAAGACGCAGTTATTAATTAGTGAACCTACTCCTTGTCTACCCTTTGGATTCTACAAATTGGCACAGCCGGAAGGATAAAAAAAGGTGAGCTCCTTTGAAAGACCATTAAATGAATTTATTTTCTTATATACTATGAAATTGGACTCAGACTCGGAAAGAAAATGGCGTCTCACAAATGAGTTCAGTTTTGCTTGTTCCTTCGCATAACGGAACATGAAACTATAAAAAAATGGTTGAATTGAGTGAACGTATTGTGTGATACTATATAAACTACCTTTTAGTACAATTGGGTGTCCGTGGAAACAAAAGTAAATCTCTCTGAAATGGTTAGTGCTACTTGGGAAATGAGTACATGTCTGGTATTTATTATTCAGAACATAGTGAAGAGTTGCTAGACCAACGGTGATGGCTATAGAGCATGCGTGGGAATTGTAAGGAAAAGAGAGCGAGTCCTGTTGAAGCGATCCAAAACGATTAATGCTAGACCAGTGATGATAGCTGTAGAGTGTGTGTATAAAGAAAAGAAACGTAAGAAAAAAAGAGCGAGAACATTTGAAGTGTTCCAATACGATTATTGCTACACTAAACCCACACATCCCCCTTTTATCGAATGAATCCTCCGTCGGTTCATATCGAAACATTAAAATCGCATTTTCGTATGATAGATACAAGCAGGTGATGATTTTCTAGAAACCAGATGATTTTCCTTCCAATATTGAACAACTAATAATACGCGAAGCAAATTGACCTCTCGTTCAAATTCTAATGCATGCTGTATGAAAAATCGTCATCCCAAAGTTGAATGCGTATTGCATTAGAATAGCCCTATAACACAAAATCACTCGAAATGAAGATGAAAATCATTTCATATTACATCATTCGGTAAAAACCTATCATTCGCTATCAGAACTGGTACCAGCGTGTATAATGGATGGAAACCCGACCGATTCTAATGAAAAGATGGAGACTTGTCTCCTGTCTCTTCCGATTTTTGAGCCCCCGCAGCCATTCACGATGAACGGTAGTGGTAGTAAAATATTGAAAAAATTAATGCCGCTGAATTTTATTCAAACCATTCTTATATAGCTGGTGATGTACACAGTTGTGGAACAAACATCACATTGAATTTGGTTGATTATCATACGAATCATGGATGATCGTCATACGAATCTAACTATATGACAATCATCCGATTTCCGAATGCTTTTCGTTAAAGGGCGCAATCGATTTACTTTTCAGACGATCTTGGGATGATTTTTGGGTTCAGTGTAGACCAGTGATGATAGCTGTAGAGCGTGTGTAAAACAAAGAGAAACGTAAGAAAAAGAAAGCGAGATCTTCTGAAACGATACGATTATTGCTAGACCAGTGATGATAGCTGTAGAGCGTGCGTGTGAAAATGAAACGTAAGAAAAAGAGAGCAAGCCCTATTGAAGCGCTCCAATGAGAAGACTGCTAGACCGGCGATGATAGCTGTAGGGTGTGTGTGAAACGAAGTTATGCAGAATTTAGAGCGAGACCCATTGAAGCGCTCTGATGTGATGATTGCTAGTCCAGCGATGATAGCTGTAGAGCGTTTATGGAAAAAGTGTAAAAATTTGCGTCGTGGTAATGGTTGCTAGTCCAGCTAGGATGACTGTAGAGTGAGAAAGAGAGTGAACTCTGTTGATGATTTCCAGTCCAGCGGTGATGGTTGTAGAGAGAGAATATAGTACCGACTGATAATACTGTAATAGTTACTGAGGCTCATTAGCTTGGTATGCGTGTGTGTGGAAAATAAATGTATGTGGTGCGTAAACCAATGATACCAATTTGATGGTGGATCAGCAGCAGAGTAGATAGAAAAGTGCAAATGATTCTGTAACGCATTAATTCAGAGTGTGCATATCGTGCAATGAGCGTATTGATTGATGGTAGATGTAAAAAAAAAACACAAGATACGATGAGAAACTGGTTATTATGTAAACGAAATCGAGTTTACTTTTTATGAATTTCAGATTTTTATTATGAAGCCAAACACACGCTCATAGAAGTAATTGATGGTATTATCTGTTCTATATTATACACGGTGTTCAATAAGTTCGGATACACTTTCAAAATTTGTTAAAAAAATGAAAACATGTTTTTTTATTTTTTGGATTTATGTTATTGAAAGCTATGTTTACAACATTTCTCTTGGAATGACCCCCCCTTTGTACTCCTTAACGAGCTTCAAACGTTTCTCGAACGCGTCGCAGGCGGCACGCACGGACTGCATGGGCATTTCGTCCCAGATTTTGAGAATTACCGTCTTGAAATGATCCAAAGTGCTGACCTTGTATTCGTTCAGCTTCGACATCATATAGGACCAAACAAAAAAGTCGAGAGGATTCAAGTCCGGGGAGCTGGGAGGCCACAAAGTTTTGTCCAGAAAGTCGGTTAAATTGTCCCGACACCAGGCTTGAACCACATTTGCCGTATGGGCTGGTGCACCGTCCTGCTGGAACACGTAGTGCTCATCGCCGTAGAGGCTTCGGAGACTGGGGGCAACAACCTTTTCCAAAACCTCAGTTTTGTAGTACGCCGCGTTGATTTTGACGTTTTTTTCAATAAACACCAAGGGTAGCTTACCACGTTTGCATACTGCCCCCCAAACCATCACCGACGCGGCACTTTGGAACCGAGGGATGTTTATATTGGATTCAGGAATGCTGTCCCTCGATGGCGCCCACACCCGGTCATTTTGCACATTGTGCGGCTGCTGCAGCACGAACAGTTTCTCGTCCGAAAAAACAAACTCCTGACCAGCGTGCCGAGAGAGGATCCTCTTAGCTCGATCCAACCGCTTTTTGCTGGTAGCCTCCGAAACGCCATGGACCTTACGTTTTTTGTAAGGCCTGAAACCAAGGTCCTTGGTGAGTATGGTGTGAGCGGTTCCAATGGAAACGTTGAGATCTGCAGCCGTTTTCCGGATTGAGCGGTTCTTTTTGCGCCGAATTCGCTCCCTCACGATCTTGATGACCCGTGGCGTCCTCGCTGAACGCGGCCGACCGGATCTCGCACGGTCATTGGTCGAGGACGTCTCCCGGTATCGCCTGATGGTCGTGTAGACAAAGTTCCGCTTGACCCCATGCGATTTCAGCAGCCGGAATATATCGCCGGGTCGCTCACCGTTCAAAAAACGCTTAATTACGAAGTCCCGATACTCTTTCATCGCGCGTAACAAACAAACAACAACTAACAGAATGTCAACACCGCGCACATTCGGTAGCGTATGAATGAAGCTAAAGCTGACACCAATACCAATGCAGAATATGTACATGGCGCATACCTACGCAATGATGAAAACTTGTATTCGAACTTATTGAACACCGTGTAGATAAACGCTATGGATAAAACATTTTGGCCACTAGAGCCATTCAATGATGCAGTTGAATCTCAAGTCTTACAAAAAGAATGGGAAGAGTGGCTAAGAGCTTTCAACCTTTTGTTGGAGTTGAGAAACGTTTCATCTCAACATGAAAAATTATTTTTGCTTTTGACCCTCGGTGGTAGGGGACTTCAACGCATTTATTACAATCTTGGAGCCGTACAAGGTGAAATTCATCCAGAACCAGTAAAGGTTCCGTACCTGCCTGTGGAGACTCCTGAGTATGATAATGCCATAAAACGGTTGGATAAGTTTTTTATTGGGAAGCGGAATGATCGAGTGGAGCTTGAACTGTTCAGGTCACAGAAACAGTCAAATGAAGAGTCGATCAATAATTTTGTATTGAAACTCCGCATGCAAGCCACTCGTTGTGACTTTAAGGATCGTAAAGAAACCGAAATCTTACAACAAATTACCATGGGCGCCCGCGACAAAAAGTTCAGAGATAAGGGACTAGAAAACACGATGAACTTGGATAAATTAAGCAACTACGCGATTAATGGAGAAGTATTGGTGAAGCAGAAAGAGAAATCGAAGGCGTTCAGAGAGGAAGAAACCAGAAGCACAGTAGCGACTGTGAAGCAGGAATGGAAATGAGGATCAAATTTCCGAGGAATGAAATTTGGTTTTGGGCGCGGTGTATCGGGAAGAAGTTTCAATAGAGGTTATGGCTCTGGATGTGATCGCTGTGGTTCACTCAATCATGACCATGATTCACGTAATTGTTCTGCTAGAAACGCTCGCTGCAATCGGTGTGGAAAAACTGGTCATAACGCTAGGATGTGTAAAGCACAAAAGCCGTAGTCGAAGAATCGGTATGTCTGGAAGCGCGAAGTGGAGGAAGCCAACTCTTTGCGTCCGGAAGGTGAATGGGTTGAAGATCTGCCCCGTCGTCCTGAAACGGAAGATATCTCTAAGGCAGAGTGAGGATTTTGTTTTTACAAGATTATCCATTTTATATGTTTTAAGTTGCTTGACTCTTGTTGAAACATGTGTTAGTTTGATCGATCGTAGAATCAGGATTGATTTTTTTTTAAATCTTATATACTTCGATAAAGTTGCTGACTTTCAAATTATTTCAATAGGTATCAGAGCTGTCATCGAATACTGGAGTAATAAAATGTTTAATTGACAAGGTTTCGGTTGACTTCATTATTGACTCTGGAGCGGCCATCAATACTGTAACTGAGGAGGTTTGGAACTTGCTAAATTTTAAAAAAAAAAAAACCCAAAAAAAAAAAAAAAAACCCCCCCCTAATTTAAAGGATTTATAAATTCTTCAAAGCCGAAGAGTTATGCAGAGTTTTTCGTTATAGAAGGAGCTAGGAAGTGTAGGGCTGCAAAATGGTGAGTAGATAGCTGGGATGGAGCGTGCGTCCTCGCAACATATCTATGGTCCTCACAAGTTCCTACCTCATGCTTCCACGGGTCAAGAGATGACAAAGACCGCCAGCTAAGGGTTGCGTACTTAGCTGGTAGTGCAGCCTGGGCACTGTTGTCCTTCTGACTTCAGCTAGATTGAGGAGGTGCGTTCCGAGCGTCTGTCTACCAAGGAGGTGCGGCCCAAACAGCGTCTGTCCTGGCATCCAGCGGTTGAGTGAGAAACGCAGTATCGCGTCAACTATACATTAGGTGGCAGCCGCACCAAGGCGAAGTAGGCAGCGTGACCCCGGTTAAGTAGCATGCTGAAATCTTACTCTGCATCGATAAATGGAAGTATTCTTTATACGGTATATAATCTCAGATCATCCATAGAATTCCCGGGTATTGTGTAATGGGTTTGAATTGTTTTCTTCCCCCGTGGCTATGATAATGCAAGTCCGTCTACAATTGCAGCACGATCAGCAGACATGCAGACATTACAAATATAATTGTTATTATCATTTTATATTATAACATCCCTTCACAATATTTTGTTATGCTATTTTCAGCATCGCATCTGCATCGTTGTAAGTTTTGGCCCACCTAACTCACGTTATGTATTTGAAAAGATTGGATGGTTTTTACCTTTTTTTTAGAGAGAGGAATATATACGACAAATTCTACAAAAAAAAAAATTGTTTTGGATTTTTTGAGTTTCCGTTTTTGGGCAGTAATCATACTCATATGAAATTTATTTGCCTAAATTTTCTTAGCTATTTTGCTAGGAGGCCAGGCGATCAATTTTATTTCATTATATCACGTTGGAATTTTCGCTATTTTAGAGTTTCAATCATCTAACATCGCAGCCGAAGAGGTAAATAGCGGCATTTAATTATTATATGTACATTATGTAGTATTTCTTTACAACATCGTATTATTTCCATCATATCATACCCTTCACATTTTCATACAAAAAACCTGATTTAGGCGGTATCTGGCTTAAACACGAAATATCCCTTCATTTTATGACATCTAGCATTTCATATATGTCCAGTATATGACGCAGAAAATTACAGCTGTGGTAGGCTTTTGAAAATTACGGATTCTGTGGTAGGCTTTGGCACTTATTGCTGAATGTATTTTTCATTTCCGGTTTGCAAATGGACTTTTTACCAATTCTGAGCTGAGCTGATTCATGCAGCGCGGTGTGCCATTTGGCTAGTGTTTGATTTTACATTTAATCTTTGTCATTACTTCATCATAACATACAATATCAGTATATTTGGTAATATTATTTTATTGATTTTACTTCATAGATGATATAAACATTACTTATTGTTTTTTTTTGCCCATTTATCTTAAACTCCCTTCCAGTTAAATCTTCCCATTCCTAACTCGGTAGCAATAACTATTAAATCAGCAAACATAAAAGCGGATTGCTGTTATAAAATCAGCATCAAGTAGCAAATAGTGACCATGGCAACAGTAAACTAAAATGTATAAATGTTAGTTTTGTAAAATTTCAATAGATTTAACAAACTTTTTCAGGATACCTCAAATCAAGATTTTGGTGAATTGCTGCTATCGCTGAAAACGAACGAAAACGTGCTTAAGCGCCACTTTAACACTTTACAACATTTCTTGCATTTCAGGATCAACCGAATGAATATCATATAATAGATACGAGTGCTTGTAGTATTTTTCATTTACATATACATATATACACTATTATATAAATATTTCATGGGAATGGGAGGGACCATCAGGGCACCCGATTGAAGCACTCTGGATGGGGAGAGTGGGAATGCCAACTCCCCATTGCTAACAGTTTGTGAATAGAGGGCGGGCTCTTCTCCCCGCCCATTGGGGCATCCTCATGTTAGATAGCTTGCTCTTTTGACCAATTGTTCAGTCTTGTTGTTGGAAGGAGATTCTTTATATCCCTGTGGATACGTATAAGTGATGTTGCATATCGATCCACCCAACTCCTTTTTGGCCCTTCATACAACGGCATGATTAGGATAATCAGTGGTTATTAAAGCTTGATCAAGTCTAACAGAGGGGAGAGCCCATTGCTGTCGGACTTAGTTTCCGTGCTACAATGGGTGGTAGTACATATCATCATCATCAAAAAGGGGGAGGGGATGTATTTTTTGGAAAGCCCCCCCCCCAAAACCAAAAAGGTCCTTAAGGTGGAGAAAAAATTTCCCCCCATTAAAACCCCCAAAAAACCCCTTCCAAAGTTCCCGCATGTCCAATTAAAACTATCAATCGATAAAGGCGTTCCTCCTAGTAAAATTGCGTACCTTAGAATTCCTGGTCCAATGGAAGAAAAAGTCGATAGAAAAATTTTGGAGATGCTTCGCAGTGTGATTGAGCCAATGGACGGACCATCAGAATGGATTTCCCCAATGGTGGTTGTCCCTAAAGGCTGTGACGATGTTGGACTATGCATAAACATGAAGTATCCTAATGAAGCCATTAAAAGAGAACATTATCCCTTGCCGGTGATCGAAACGTTTTTGAATAAACTCCGAGGATCAAAGGTTTTTTCCAGATTGGATATTTTGCCCACATTTCATCACGTAGAGTTACATCTGGAATCGAGAGGAATCACCACGTTTATGACAAGTAGGGGATTGATGTAGTTTGAAAGGCTTATGTTTGGCATAAATTGCGCTCCGGAAATCTTCCAGAGAATTATGAGGGAAATGTTGGCAGGAATTGAAGGTGTAATCGTATACATTGACGATATTGTTGTATCAGGGAGAACTCGTGAGGAGCACGATGCAAGACTGGATGAAGTTTTGTCAGCACTGAAGAATAACAACGCTACGTTGAACAGGAGCAAATGCGTTATTGGGGTCGAAGAGCTCAAGATCCTAGGGTTCAAAGTTAACTCATCAGGAATATGTCCGTCAAATGACAAAATTTCTGCCATCAAACAATTCCGGCAACCTGAAACAAAGGAAGAAGTCAGAAGTTTCTTGTGGCTCATCAATTTTGTTGGTCATTTCATTCCAAATTTGTCAACACGGACGGAACCATTGCGGAAATTTGTTCGCGGTGATGTTATTGAATTTGGTGACAGTCAGTTGGCAGCCTTCGAGGATTTAAGGAACGAGTTGTCTTCCAACGTTAGGAAGTTAGGGTTTTATGACCCTTAAGATGTCACTGAGCTTTATGTGGATGCTTCGCCAGTGGGTTTGGGATCAGTGTTAGTCCAAAGAGATAAATCAAATATCCCTAGGATCTTTCATTTGCCTCAAAAGGTTTGACTGCTACAGAAAGGCTTTATCCTCAGACTCAGAAAGAAGCCCTAGCAGTAGTTTGGGCAGTTGAGAAATTTTACCTTTACCTGATCGGCCTTAAATTCAGGATTTTCACTGATCACAAGACGTTAGAATACATATATGGAGGAAAGTACCGAGATGGAAGACGGTCTTGTTCAAGAACCGAAGGTTGCTCGCTGAGGCTACAGCCATATGATTTCGAAATTAAACATATTCCTGGCTTTAAAAACATTTCAGACATCCTTTCAAGACTGTGTGATCAAACGGATGAAACTTTTGATGACGACTCAGAGCATTTTTTTGTTAGCGATTGGAGATGAACTCATGGCTATTACTTTAGATGAAATCAAAATCGAGACGGAAAATGACCGGGTTCTTCAAGCAGTTAGCAATGCTCTTGAGAATGGAAATTGGCCTCATGACCCAATTCGGTATCAGGCTTTCGCTAAGAACCTTTGTAAGAAAAATGGTATCGTTATTCGTGATGACAGAATAGTGCTTCCATCCGTGTTGATGAAAAGAGCATTGGAAATTGCTCATAGGGGTCATCCAGGAGCAGTTACAATGCGTAGAATCTTACGAGAAAGAACATGGTGGCCATGCATGGCCAAGGATGTCGGCACTATGATTCAAGAGTGTGCGGGGTGTGCAGCGGTAAGTAGACAAGATCCACCAGAACCGATGCTGAGGAAAGAGATTCCGGATCGTGCTTGGCAAGAGGTTGCCATTGATTTTTTTCCGCAAAGGAATGCGCAACTTTTCTTGTTCTTGTGGATTATTTTAGTAGATATCTCAAAGTTGTAGAAATGAATGGAACCAACGCCAAGAGAACTATCGATGCTCTTGAAACGATATTCAACGAACAATATAATCCTGAAACCATCCGAAGCGACAATGGTCCACCGTTTTCGGGAGAAAAGATCGCGGAGAACTGCCGAAGCAAAAATATTAGGTTGGTCCGTACAATCCCATATTGGGCACAGATGAATGGGTTAGTGAAAGGCAGAATCAGGGGATTCTCAGTGCTCTGCGGATTGCGAAGGCAACTAATACTAATTGGCGTAAGGCGGTAAAAGATTACGTCCATATGTACAACACGAGCCCCCATTCCATAACAGATAAAGCTCCCATGGAGTTACTTATGGGACGGCCGGTAAATGATCTTTTGCCAAGTTTGAAAACGGATGCAAACTGGAATCGAGAAGAAAGTGTTCGGGAAAAAGATGCAATTAAAAAGTTAAGAGGTAAACTTTACGCTGATAGTCGGAGACATGCAAAAGCGTCCGAAATTAATGTTGACGATGAAGTAATGCTAAGAAACTATGAAACCGGAAAGCTGGAGCCGAGATTTCGTCTAGAGAAGTTTACCGTTTTGAAGAAAACTGGAAATGACACTATTGTAGTAAATAATGACGGTAGAAATGGCCTGCTCCAAACGTCAGTGTTCCAGAGTCTTTGGCAGGTTTCAGCAAGTCTAATGATCAAGGAGAAGCATGTCAGCCAAAGAGGAGTGAAAAACGAGTTGCAGAAAAGTTGCCGGGTGAAAATAAGACATCAGAAAATTCAAAACGACCTAGTCGTGACAGGAAGCTTTCGGAAAGATTCAGGTAGAAGGTCTCATGTATGATATTTTTTTTTGTTTTTTTTTACTCACAATCAATAAATTGTTTTTACATATAATTCATCTATCGGGCAAGGTGAAGGATGTAGAGTTAATAACAGCAGCTCTGGCTACGTCTCTGGATGAGAGCATGAAGAATAGGAGAGTAGGAATTCGAGAGAGGAAAAGAGCCAGGGAAACGACTGAGCAGAATACGACGAGCAGAAGAGTCGGAAACGTCGTGGTGTACAGACGTATAATAAAGTGGTATTAATAAAGTGAAGTTAATTAAGACGGTGTTATTAATTAGTAAACCTACTCCTTGTCTACCCTTTGGATTTTACAATCAGGTGTCTTTTAACTCGAGATGTGAATGTTCCTTTAAGTCGTATTCCACCACTCTTCTTACCGTTGCTTTGGATAAATTAGCCTGCTTTGACATTTTCCTCATGCTCCGAACAGGATAACGCCTTAATGTAATCCAGGCTGGCGTTCTCATAGATCGCCTCCGACCACTTCCACTTGGTGCTGTTGGGAGTCTAATTGGCGCATTGACTCAAAATACAGTAACTCTTGAATATTTTACAAGAGCCATGATATCTAAAACTGATTTCTGGTCGTGAAGTAATCTGAGGCTTTCATTCTTGTCGTTCATTTTTCACAAAATCTTTTGTTATCCCAACAAATTCAAGTACATCCATCTAAATTTGTGTAAAACTAGATTGAACAGCTTGAGTGGTAAGATGGTACTAGTGAGAGGCTCAAAATTTTCTGAAGCATACTGTAATTTGTTTGAACTCGAAGAAACTCTATGTGTTCCCAAATTCGTCTAAAAGTGTTTACACGGTTCGATATCTTTGAGCAAATCACAACGTTTTTATTTCTGTTGTAAATATAGCTTAAGCACCGATTTTTGTAAGTGAATTATTATTGATTTACACTTAAATTAAACTTAGATAGTAATTCAATAATAATTCACTAACAAAAATCGGTGTGCATGTGTATTGTAACACCACTTCTTGGTATAGACGTTTTTGTTCACTATTCAATTTATCAATATTTGCATGAACTTAGGCAGGAACAACTAATTATATGCTTCTTTAACAGTAAATAATTGTAGAATAACTTTTATCAAAAGACCATTAAACAAAGGATCTTCACCTAGCTATTGTAGGATGATCAATAGTTTTGCATAAAGATGAGGTCACTCTTTTCATTCTATTTCCATCCTCTTTTCTTATCTGTCACCGTGACAGTCTTTTTGACAGTGTTGTTGACAATTTCAGGACCCTACTGTATCTTCACGAACAGTGTTCCCAGTGCCAACACGATGAAAAGCTGTCTAAATGACAAAGTGCTTAGCTTTTATCACTGCTGTCGCGAGGAGTACTGACGACTGCTGTATTTTTTTGTTTCACTTCTGCACTTGAGTGGAACTCGGAGGTGGGTGGAGGAGTGAGATCCTAGGAAGTACACGACGTTGAGTGGTGAGGCAACCGAGAGCTCTGCGGCGGTAAGCTTTGCAAAGGCAAAAAGTTGCAATTGTTGTCAATTGGCGATTTGTTGCAGCGGGTTGGCTGGGTGATGCGGTTGGCTGATTTGCTGCCGATGACTGGACGTCAGATAATGCCGAATGTAGAGGCAAGTGCAGCAATCATTAATATTTCTTAGCAAAGCTCTTACATGACCCGCTGGAACAATTTCTCGCTTGATGCGTTCCCTTCAAGTAATTTATATGGAGCCGTGGCTTCTTAACGAGTTTAAATCGTTGGTGTGGCGACAACGTTTTGAACTGCTCGCACTGGAACAACAAACATTTCGGCACGTTTTCGAAAGCAACATGGGCGACGATAGAGTGTGATCTAGTATGTTTGGTTTCAGGTTCGTGATTTTCTGTGGATAAACTCGAGCATCTCATGATATAGCACGTTCACCTTCGGAAACATAAGTTTGCCACTTGCGGAGTGTAACAGCGTCGGGACACTGGCTCAATCGCTCAATCAGGAACGAATTCCAATGTTGCTTAGCTTCTTCGAGTTTATCCAACATTTGCACATGACGGTCAAACTCGTCGGTGAGTGCTTCAAGTCCCGATGCAGATTCTATTTCCAAAGACTGAATCGAAAATAAGTCGGACCTATGACGTTTGATAAGCAATGCAGGGTTTTCACAACGTTCCTCTTAAAGGTTCCATGGAACTGTACAACTATAAGCGTTGCAAGCAAGCAATGCATTTTTTGAACCGCTGTGAGTTGTGGATTGGAGTGGATCAGCGATACAAAAATATCACGAAATGGCACCCATTCGTCTAGATTCCCCGAGAACTCCTTCAATTTAATTTCACAAAGGCTCATGTTAGAAGGGACTGGAGCCGGCGGGAGGTCATTTGGTCTTGGTTCTGAAGAAGGTATAAGTGGTCGTGGAAGAGGTTCAAAAGTTCTGTCGCTCTTCACCAAATTCTTCTTCTGCCTCATCAAGGACTTCAATTTCATCCTGAAGGTCTGCAAATTTAAGCCACAGACTACCAAGGTTTTGGTTACGGATAGAAACTTGGCCATGCTTAGACGGATCGTAAGCGTCGTCGAAAGCATGATTAAATTGGCAGTACCCAAAACATTGACTCGCCGACGGCGCAGTAATTTTACCTGGTTTTCAGCTTGTTGTTTCCACCTTGTATGCTCCTAACCTCCTCTAGCCTCTAGATGATCACCTCACTGCTGAGAACGATGAATTGTTGACTCTTTGGGAACGATAATGAAGCTGCTGCAGGGATGTGACTCGGACTGCGACAGGAAAATGCTGCTGGGCTGCGACGAAAACAAGACAGCTACTGGGATGCGATGGGATGTAAATGAGCTGCTGGGCTGGAACGGATGCAAATGAGCAGCGAAGGCTACACACTCTGCGTGTATTTACTGCTTTTCCTGCTGGAGGAATCACTGTTCGACGGTATGCTGTCCTTCTGAGCGACCCTCGTGGTGGTTTAAACAACTGGAAATGCTCCCGGGTTTCGGCACCAAAATTCTGTTGCGACGACGACGAAAGCAGGTGGAACTTGTCCAGAAAGAACCGAGCTAAAGGCTGGCCGGAAATCCTTCTCGTGAAAAAAAACCGACGGTGAAAAACGGTGTTGATAGACTAAATTCCAGATTTAAAAATAAAAATTTCAAGCTTGTTTTTTTTAACTGTAAGTAGGTGGCAATGAAACAAGCGGCAATCCCTCGGGAGGACTGTAGATGGGCGTACAGATGGGCATTTTGAATTTTTCGAACGGTACAACAAAAATCCATGGGCACTGTGCGACATATGTTTAAAGGTTCATTTTATTTATGCACTTTCTCTTTATTTCTGTAAAATTTGCAGAACCTGCGAATTTGTCTACAAATAATTTCAATTCTTATATATATTGTGCATTTGTATTTACTGTGCATTCTTATATTAACTATGCATTTATATTAATTGTGCATTATTATATTAATTGTGCACTCTATTTTGCACTGGTTTTGTAGGCAATCAAATATGTTAGTCTCATGATTTAACAGTGAGTTTGTTGACCTATAAATTATATTATGAAGTGAAGAGGATCTACTTTTTTTCTTTTTGATCCTTAGCTTCATAGAACTAGTAATATTTTATAGTTATATGTTTGTAGATGTTGAAGCAAAATTTGAGCCGTTGATATTGAACCTACTGCAAAAAAGATGTTTAAAGATGCCGCTATAATTATAAAAAATAGAGTATTTAATTAAACTATTGATTAGAATTATTATACAATTCAACTGATTTGTGCTAACCCTTTCTCTTTCCAGATTGCTGTTTCTCTAACAGATTGTCGTGGAATTAAATCTGAGTTGTAAGAAGAATCGAAAAATAGTGTGGTGACATAGATCACCAGTGCTAGTGCTAGTGGAAGTGCTAATTCTTATTTACACGAAACGGAACAAGTGCTAAGTTGTGTTCGAGCTACAAAATTGATTCCATAAGTGGTACAACAATAAGATCAAACCAACAGAACAAACAGCATTATAATCGCTCTGGCGTTGTTACGTGGGTGAAAACCGTCCTTCTATCAAAGGGTGAATTAGTTGTAGAAATTACCTAGATAACAAGATTTGAGTTGACATAGTGAGTCTATCATTTTTTCGTTTCATATCTCATTTCATTTAAAAATACCTGTTTTCCGTTCAGATAGTTGTCTCAATACCGGACACATAAAACCCCTTTTGTGTTGCCCAATCGCCGCATTCATTCTATGCCCTCATCAACATCTTCTTGAGATCGGTAGTACCCGGAATTAGAAATTACACAAAAAAAAACATCAGTTACATCTGCCTCACCTGAAAAGCTAGTTGACGCACACGATATACCGGTTATACTAAAATTAAAGAGAACAAGTAGTGAATCCTCAGCAAAAAGGCACCAACTCATCCGGAGCGTGGTGTAGTTGACGTCAAACTTTTCTTCTCGTTCAATATTAGCGCCATATCTGACGCTGGGTGCGGGCGAATCTGCGCCCCGCCAAAGGTAATTTTCCCCATAATGCACATCCCTTCTTGATTCTATTGTTTTGCGTTTGCTATATTTTCTGTCACATCACATACCTTTCTAGGGGGAATAGGGGCATAACGAGTGGATGCAAATTATTGGTATTGGGCTAGGCATTGCACAGTAAAAAGAAAACTATAAGTTTTACCAAATTTTGAAGCCCTTAACATAAATCAGTGTCAGTATAAACGTAAAAATATAGCAACTTCTAGCAACGTGAAACATGCATAATTTCAAAAAGCCTATACTATCATTGATCTGGATTAATTCTGAATATTTCTTCAAACTTGACTACCCGGGTATTTATCTGGCAAACAATTTAAGGTTAATTTCAGTAATGTCAGTTTAATATAAGGAGAATAAATAACAGTTCAGCTAAACATGATATTTAAACAATGATTACTTTATACTGTCGATGCTGTATATATTTCAAATTCGCTTAAGGTGCTTATTGTGCCCATAATCCCCCTACTTTATAGATTGTTTACCTCTTCACGCATTTGATCTACAAGCTAATATTGATAAGAATGCTTCGGTGTTACAACCTTTGTGGTTTTAAATGCTCGCTTCTTTTAAATTCTTCTTTTCCTTTCTTCTTTAGTCTCAATGAAAGAAGGGCCCCTTTTCATGCAGTATCACCCACTCACAACACAATGTAACACAACAAAACATAATAAAATATTGTCCAATGATTATCGTTGGAAATCTCGTATGGTTCAACAGATACCGTTGAATAATAGGTGCAAAGCTAAGGGTGATTTTCACCCTTCACATAGACGCTGCATCATTTCATCGAATTTGAGCGCTTTTGTTTTTAAATTCAAGCAAACGCTTTTTTATGGCTTTCACGAATTTCACTGGACTCCTAAAGGAATCTTCGATAACAATCTAAATAGTAATTTGAGTTGGTATTTTTATAACATAATATACGTTTAGAAGCTCTCCATTATTAGTAATTTACTATCCCATGTAATTATGTCAGTCCCATGTCGATTTTTTGTGTTAAGCTTAACGTTGCCTGCAGTGAAAAATGATAAACACCAAAAATAATATAATGCTACTCTTTTGAACGTGTTTTACAGTCCTGTGCCTAGTTTTCTACCAATATGTCAAGCTTCCGAGGAAATCCCTTGCGCTGAACTGGCCGGCTTGACGTGCCGCAAGGGCTCAGTAGGGATCAAGACCCGAAGCTAAGAGTCAGTTCCTTTGTGGTTATATCACGTTTATTAGCAGAGCAGCACGTCGAAATTTTAGGTTCATTATATGCTTTATATCCCATGATTCCTTATATACTATACAATTTCAGATCATCCATGGATATCCCAAGTTTTGTAAAATAATTTTAAATCAATTTTTTTTTCTCGTGGCTATGATACATTGCCTTAGCTTTCAGGTTCATGGTACAATTGCAGCAGGACCACAATCTGCAGACATTTAAATAAAAATGAAATTATTATCATTTTATATTATAACATCCATGCATTACATTTAGTATGCTTTTTTATAAGTCATTTTCAGCTTCGCATATTTGCATCCTTGTCAGTTATAGCTCATCTAACCTACGTTATGTATTTGAAAAGATAGAAAGGTTTTTGATGTTTTTTTTTTATTTTTTAGAAAAAATCATATTCGAAAAATTCTACTTAAAAAAAGCTATTTCCTTCTTCATCAAAAATATATATTAATTTAAAACCTAGCAGTTTACAATCATTCATTTCCTATTTCACAGACAAAAAGTATCATTTATGGGTCCAGATGAACAAGAGCTATCGAAAAATTCATTTTTTTATCTTTTTGTATGTTTGTTTTATTAAGATTCAGTTTTTGGATTCAAACTCATATGAAATTTATTTCGCCTTATTATTAGCTGTTTTCAGTTTTTTTCCAATATTATTATGATATTAATACACATCTAATTTTTATTTTCAGTAATATACCAGTAGATGTCAGATACATCTTGTACCTACGTTTATTATGTTCTCTGACTATTATTGTGAAAACAAATTCTAATCTTAGTAGATCTTAATCCAATAGAAACTGCAACAGTGGAAGTCTTTCGATGAGTGGATATTCAGCTTAGTTACGGATATATGTATTCTACTATAGTCTACTGGCCTGCTGGTATTATTATTGTATATTATAACGTCAGTTTATTATTTTATGTTATGATATTTAATGATGTGACATAATTGCATTTAAATTCATTTCATTAAAATCACTATTTCCGATGAGACTCACTACATAAATTATTGTAAGGAAACGGAACAGCACATCGAAATTTTAGGTTTACTATTCTATTGCTATATAATTTCAGATCATTCATAGGTATCCCAAGTTTTATGAGATAATTTAATATCAATTTTTTTTCTCGCAGTTACATTGTCTAACTTTCAGGTCCACAAATGGAAGTGTTATTATCATTCTTATATTCATTCACTATATTATTTGTCATTATAATATTCATTCACTATATTTTTTATAATTATAATATTAATTCACTATATTTTAAATATTACTATATGCCATTGAATGTATATTGGAAAGGGAGGGAGCATCAGGGTATCACTCAAGCTGGAATTGGACAATGGAGTGGTATGACAACCGGCGTCTAGGAGGGAACAAACAGTATCATTTTCTTTATCCTACCGATTCGATTGTGATGCTGTGAATTATACTCCAACAGTTTCAGTGAGAGTATTGCGCCCTTCTTAACAAGCCATCCCGTAGAAAGCTTAATAAGTATCGCGAATTGGGTTATTCGATTTGTTGGATCGTATCGTTGGAAGGAGAATCTCATGTTCCCGCGGGTTTCGCGTAAGTGTCTCTGCTTACGGGTCCGCCCCACCGTTTTTGGCCCTTCATACAGCGTTACTGTGAATACAACCCGGCAACTCAATTTGATCTTGCTATTAAGTGGAGCTGCATACATGACAAGGTCTTAGAAGGGATGGTGGCTACCTTACATACATATGTCAAGCTTCCGAGGAAATTGCAGCTTTTTTCAATCCATTCTCACATTAAAATAAACTTCCGATATTCATCTGTTTTTGTATTTGGCTTTTTTTTTTTTTTAACTCTTTATTTGTTCCAATTTTATTCATATTTAAATTTCATGTTAATCTAGGTGCTCCAGCTACTACCGTAACGTATCAACCTTAATTGTTAAAATATGTATCTAATTTTGTTTACATTGTTCATGCCTTAGCAGTTCAGTATTTTAAACAGGTTTTTATTCCTGCGTGTCAGTATAACAATAATAATCTTAAAACTAAATTAAACTAAATTTGTATTTGGCTTTGATTATCGATTCTACGAGCATTCGCCTGCTCTCAACCTAAAGGCTGACTAAAACAAAATTGGTACGCACAAAAAGGCCTGTAATGTGTGATTCAATAAGTTTAAATAGTTCATTAATGATTGCTTTACAGTACTTTAATTAAAACTTAAAAGTTACAGCATTAGATGGTTACATTTCTCCAGTTTGAACGAAATCTCGAAGCTTCCTCTTGAAGGAGACCATCAGCGCCCACACAGTTGAAACGGATACGAAACCAGCACATCTTCAGCACTTTAGCCAGCTTGGAACCGGACCATTTCAAGGTGTTTGTACACCAAATTTTTTTCCTCTTTCGAGTTCCATTTGACGTAATTTCTGAACGTGATCGACTACTTTAATCAAACTTGCACCAATTCTCGAGTACTTTTTCAAACAGACGTAACTAATTTTGTAAACAAAGAGGGGAACTAAGATTCAAACGTAAATCTCTCAGAACTCTCAGCATCCTTACGAAAAGTAGCATCACCATCATGTTACGGAAATTGTATTCCTTGTGAACCCAAGTTTGCATGAAAGTGCTTAACGTTTGAATCTTACTTCCCCGCTTTGTTTACAAATTCAGATACGTGTACACAGATCACTGACAAAGATTTTCGATTTCCAACACTAGAGGCGTGCTAGCGGTGCGCGAAAGGCGTACCAATTTACTTTTAGTCAGCCTTTAGTATTCTAGAAGCATTTCCACAGTTATTAATTGAGAGCTTTCTATGCCAACATCAATGTATAAATTTGTTTATTGTTTGGAGAGCACAATGATACTTTCAAGAAAGTCGAGAAAATTTCCAAACAGGTAGATTCTTTTATTACCGGAGTGGGCATCGAACCCGCCGCCTCCGGCTTGGTAAACCGTGCGCTTATCGACCGCATTATGAAAAGACCAAACAATATTCAAAAAATTACATTATAAATTTTTGCCACAAGAAATCATAAAAAATTTCCTAAATTTGCCTAATGAAAAGAAAAGTGATGCGAAACTAATAAGTAAAAGCCTGAAATCGAATTTTGAACGTGGAGGTTACGAGTCTCATCGTCTGGAACAGTTTTTTTTATCAACGCGTGGAATTACTCGCTTTTCACTTAACCGGAACCCAGTATTTTTCTCTCGGGCGAAGTTTTGGACAGTTAGGAAGATTGGCTGTTTTTGGCACGTATTTGACCTCTTACGCCTTATACCTTACCAGGACGAATTTTGCATAGTGACAAGAGGCCAAAACAGAGCTGGAGAGTCGTGGCTTTTTATAAACGGTAGCAATCGGTATTGCAGGCATTCTTTCCAGTTCACATCCTAGTTGATAGTACCGATAGAGATGAAACTTTTGGATTTTCGACCTCAACTACATATAGCCTGCCAAACCAAATACTTCTTGGGGAATTTAGACACCTTCTTTATCCGGAAACACTTGCAATGGTTTTCCTTTGCATTGCGGTAGAAAAAGCCAGAACCTGAATAATAAAACTAATAAGTAACCTGAACCTGACAGCTGAACGTTCGGTAATCCGATTTAACGGATTTCGGTAAAATTTGACAAGTTCCGGTAATTGTTTGACCGGAATACTGTAACTTTTCACCGAAATCCGGTAAATCGGATTACCGAACGTTCAGCTGTTGAAAGTTCGGTAAAAAATTACCGAATACTGTAAAATTTTCTAAGTGTGTACGCTTGCACCTAAATGAATAAAAATTTAATAGAACTGGCGCATTTATGGTTGTTTTTCAGAATATGTTTTGTTAAAATATTGTCATTAGCTATTGTTAGTAATTTCTATAAAAATGCGTAGGTTTGTGTTTTTCATTTAACCATTAACCAGTTTCTACCATGATTTTTCGTTCTGTGTAGAAGCATTTCATAGACAATTTTTTTATCTTCAAACTACGCCGTATCCTGTCAGTTTGGACATAATTTTCTCTTGCATAACTTTAGATTAACTTCTTGTGCATAATGTAGCACTGAGAGTAGCTCAAGCATCCCCCTTTCTTGACTAAGAAGGGGTTCAAACTTCTATCAGAACATATATCTTACCCGAGAAATACACATTTTGTGCTTTAGTTGCCTGGATAATTCTACACGCAGAGAAATAGATATTTGTATAGCAAAAAAATCACTTTGCATTCAAAGAAAAATATTTTTGACTCAGGGCCTAATTGCAATTTCCTTTGAATCAAATATAAACGTTATTAGTTTCAAAGCAAACATTTTTATTTTAACAATCAAGCTTCCATATGACTGGATTAATAGTTTTATTTGAATCTAGCATATCGTTATTTAAATCAAATATACTTTTTTTACTTCAATTACGTGCTTCTTTTTAAATCAATACAAACACGTTTTGACTCATAATAAAATTGGATTTGTTTTAAAAATAATTCTGGTTGATTTTAATAATTCAATTTCAGGTATGCATTGAATTTTCTTTATTTTATGTGATAAAAGTAAAGATCAAGGTTTAAAGATAGTTTTTAAACAATATTTACAATGTTCACATAATTACTTTCAGGTTTTGAGACGTCTTGTTGGCTCGCTTGTTGCAGGGTGGTGTAGACGGAGAAGAAAATGCCGATTCAACCAACGGAGAAAGATTCTGGATCATAAAAAAGGAGATTGCTGATTTGATTTTTATGAATTATTATGATTTACTTACCAATTCTTTTTTCCATGCGTTTGTATCATGCATGCATTTTGTCCTTTCCGCCAAAAATGGCTCCTGTATCAGCTCTTCCACCTCCTTCCGTTAGATAAATTTCAAAATGTCAATGGTGTACTGGTTTGCTGAAATAAGCCCTAAAATTAGAATTTTTGGCATAAGTAATATAAATTTACATACCTAGGACTGCACCGAAGAATGCTTCACACAGCTGAAACGATTTTAATAACTCCGTAATTTCACATTCATCCACATCCTACGTCTCAACTTCAAGTTCCTTGATAAAAATCTCCGCCGGCGAGTCCATTTTGCAGTTTTCGTATTATAAAATGGCGCGAAGGAGATACACAAATATGCACATTTGTCAAACATCATGCATCAAACATCATGCCATTTTGAAAAGATTTTGTTTTGAAATCAAATGGTTATATTGTTGATTCAAATATATATTCTTTTAAACCAACGCTGAGTGGCACTAAAAACAAATAAATATTTCAACCAAAATCATCTATTTGAATCAAAACCTTCGTTTATTTGTTCTAATATGCTGTATTTCTCTGCGTGTAGGGGTTTTTTTTTTCATTAGGGCGAATCTTCAATTGAGAGATTCTTTTCGGGCTCGCTCTCTTCCATTCATTACAGCGCCATTATAAAACTTTCGAGGGATTCCTTAGTACAGATCGAAACACATCAGTGCTGGCTAGCATACTCTACAAATAGTAGAATGGAAAACGTAAAGGTGATTGGAATATGAATGAAAGAGAGCGAGCCCTTAGAGAATCTCTCAATTGTAGATTCACCCTAATGAAAAAAAAACCCTAGAATTCTCATGGTTGAAATGTGTGTTTCATTTGTATGAGAGCTCCCCCTTCCAGTGGATAGGGGGTCTCGAACCACCATAGAAACATTTGTTGCCTTCAAAAACCTCCACATGGCAAATTTGGTTCCATTTGTTTGATTAGTTCTCGAGTTATGCAGAAAGTTGGGTTTCATTTGTATGGGAGCCAGCCCTTCCACAGGGGGGAGGGATCTCAAACCATCATAATAACCTTTTCCCGGCCTCATAAGCCCCTGCATACAAAATTTCACGCCAATCGGTTCAGTAGCGTCCGAGTCTATAAGGGTCAGACAGACAGACAGAAATTCATTTATATATACATATATAGATTAATCTTCGTCTTCGACATAGTCGTTCAGACTGACTTACTTTAAAATAGGTCTAAGCACGATTTGTTAATAACAATACAAGCTCGGTTTTTAAGTAAAATGAGTTTTTTTTGCACTTTTATTTTCTCTACAACATTCTTCGACAGTTCAATGTGACATTTCCGAGATCCATTTAATCGTACGCCAAATAGTAGAATTTTTTTCTTACACTCCCCCTCACCTCCCCCCCCGACCTTTTGCCAATAATTTTTTTAATTTTCCCCCCCATTTCCCTAAAAATTTTCCAAAGCACCCCCCCCCCCCACCCTTTCCCCCAAAAATTCCTTTTTAAACCCCCAAAAATCCTCTATTTTTCCCCCCGGGCCCCTTTTTTTGTTTTTTTTCTACCCCCCCCCCTCCTCCCCCTAATCCCCCGACCCCAAATCCGGCCAAAAACAATAATGGATCATTATGTTTCCGAATCATGGGAAGCAGGTGCCGCTCCAAGCATTCCTGGACGTAAAGGGTGTCCACGATGAAATTGCCACACTATGAAATTGCTCTAACTTTTTAACCGTTGGGTAGAGTTTAATGAAAATGTGGGTGGATTTAGTTCATAGTGCATTATTTACATTCTGCATGTTTTAAAGTCCTGTGATCAAAACTCGCGGAAATGGAGTCGAAAGAACAGCTCGTGCGTGATAAAATCTTGCGCATTCATCACGAGAACAAGGATCTCTCGCATCGTTCCATCGCTAAAACGTTGGGAATCGAGAATTCCACGGTGTCGCGAGTGATTAAGCGGTTCGAGGAACGGTTGACCACCGATCGGAAGCCCAGAAGTGAAGGAAAAAGTATTCCGTACAACACCAAAAATCACAACCGTGTAGTTGGGGCCTTCAACCGAAATCCGAACGCCTCTGTTCGGGATGTGGCTAAGAAGCTGCACTTAAGCCGAAGTTTTGTCCAGAAGGCCAAACTAAGGCTGGGCTTCGAACGTTCAAGGTACAAAAGGCCCCTAAATGCGACGAGAAGCAGAACAAGCCCGCCAAAACCCGTGCCAGGAAGTTGTACCTCAACATGCTGACGAAAGTTGAATGCTGCATCATGGACGACGAAACATATGTGAAGGCCGACTTCAAACAGATCTCCGGCAACCTGTTTTTCACGGCCAAGGATAAGTTCAGCGTTCCGGAGCATGTCCGCACTCAGAAGATGTCCAAATTTGCGAAGAATTTCCTGGCTTGGCAAGCCATCTGCACGTGCGGGAAGCGGAGTGCACCTTTCGTGACCCAGGACACGATGAACGGACAGGTGTACATAAAAGAGTGCCTCCAGAAGCGGCTGCTTCCTCTCTTGAAGGCCCACAACGTCCCAACAATCTTCTGGCCGGATTTGGCCTCATGCCACTACTCCAAGGACGTGCTGAAGTGGTATGCGGACAATAAGGTCAATTTCGTGCCGAAAATGTTCAACCCTCCCAACACTCCGGAGCTCCGCCCCATCGAGAAGTACTGGGCGATTATGAAGCAGCACCTTCTTAAACGACCTAAGGTAGTGAAGACAGTCGAGGAACTGAAGAAAGTATGGGTTTACATGCAAAAATCGGTTGATTCACAGGTTGTGCAGAATCTTATGGCCGGGGTTAAGGCCAAGGTGCGGGCATTTGCGTATGGACTGTAAATAAAATACGAGTAAAATGGTAAAATGAAGTTTAATAGGTATTTCTCAATCCCTGAAAATTTGATGGCAATCGGATGAAAACTCGAATTTTGCGAATCAATTTTGTGTGTGGCAATTTCATCGTGGACACCCTTTAAACCCACTCTTTTTTTTGGTACACGCGTTAAAACACCCCACCCCCACCACTTCCCCCCCCCCCCACTATTTTTTAAAAAAAAAAAAAAAACCCATTTTTTTTTTTTTTTTTTTAAAAATAAACATACCCCCCCCCCTAATAGATTAACCACCACGCGCCCTCTAGAAAAGCCCCCCCGCGGGGGTCTTTTTAAAACAACCCCCACACCCAAAAAAAAAAAAAGTTTTTTTTTTGTTGTGAGAATAAGAGCACCCAAAATTTTATTTCATACCACACGAAGCAGCAACTTGCATGAAATAGTTAAAACAAACAAGAGCTTATGCATACAATATTATATGCAATGTATGCAATGACCTAGAACATTACACGATGTATAATGCAGTATTGTTTGTTTTATGACTCTCGATATATGTGCATGATATTGAACAGAAATTCACACTACTTTTTCGAGATGTGTAGGATTTACCATCCATAATTACGCATGCCGATTTTCCACACATCAGTTTATCGTATAATTAACGGGCTTTAGGCTTGACAGATACTGCTTGTTTTAACTTCGTTTTGGCTTCTTCTGCTTCTTGAAAGTCCTTAGTCCGTTTCGTGTCTTTGCTCGATCGACGTTACTCTTCGATGTTCCCAGCTTTTTGGGCACATCTCGAACGGAAGCACCTTTTTACGGGCAAAAGCTTGCGTAATTCTGGAAAGGAATGGAAGGAAGGAAGATTCCTCACCATACTTCCGAATCGCGATACGAACTGCTCCGATGCTCACACCTTCCATTTTTGCCAACTGTCTCTGCGAAACTTTGGGAAAAGTACACCATTTATGCACGATCTGTTTGCGCTTTCCCGGGGAATCTACTTAACGTCTCGGTTACATTTCGCGAGACATGTCGGTGACGTAACAGATAAGGTTAGTTCACTAAAAAGCAAACTCCCTGGTAGGCAACGATAGGAGAGATTATGGTAAAAAGCGGCCATCCACCCCACCAAAGCTCGTAAAACCCACCACCAGATGGCCTCATGGGATGTCCATAAGGGTTGACGATAGGCATGTCCATCGAAAGCATCGAAAGATCACGAGAATTCTCGAATGGCTCGGGTCATTGCCAACAATCAAGAGCAGTAACCCAATGACCCACTGGACTTTCAAACATTCGATCACTTATAGAAAGACCATCAAGCTAAACAGCCTTGATTTTGCTAGCTAAACAAAAGGTGTATACGAAGTTTGGAAGTCAAAGGTGACAAATATTATAATAGATAATAGATTTGACAGTGGAAGTAAGAACGTGAAAGCTGTACAAAACGGACAACAGGTAAAGCCCCACAGCAGCCAATGTGGGTAACAAAAAGGTCCTAATATCCAACCATTCGCCCATTAGGGCCCCTTTGTTCTTTCGTACAAAGTTCCGGTTAGACGTACCGGTAGACTACACAGTCCCTCAACTAGTGACGGCCATTACGTACCACGATTGTGGGTTGCCCAGAACGTGTATGCAAGTGTTCGGCATCGCCATCCTCCGAAGTGATCTTCCAAGTAGATAGTGGATACTTACAGTAGTTAATGTGAATGCTCTTGAAAGGTGGCATTTCTTCGGTTAGCTGACCAACAGTCACTATTATCAACATGATCCTACCCGTTACAAGTTGGCTACGTTCAACGATTTTGCTCATCTATTTGACTCCAGCGTACCGTTATAATCATTGCAGTAAGGATTAATGACACTTTCCCGAACAGTCAATCAAGCTTATCATTAGTTTATTGTATTTTTGGTTTCTTTTCAGTTTTGATTATTTTAGGATATTGATATTTGTATTTTTCGATATGTTTAGTGAGTATATCGTGTGATTATCAGCTATTCACATTTACAGTTTGAATTAAGTCAGATGGAGACTACAAAATATAATAATAAAGGGTGTTCCGATCAAAATTTGGACAAACAGTAATGTGTGTGAGTCGATCAAAGTTTTCATTAATAAGTCAAAGTCTTTTTCTATTTCATGTTCAGTTAATACAGAATACAGAAGAAATATTCAGCTGATCTTCCTTTTTACCGAATGCGAATTGCCGGGTCTTTCGTTTAACACCTGCCATAAGATTTTGTACAGTCTCCTTGTCCATTTTATTCGCCGCAGAACGCCAGTTTGCCTTAAACTGTTTCTCAACAGCTTTTTGAGTCTTATTAAGGTTCCGGCTAACGATGGCCTAATATTGTTCGATTGGGCGGAGCTCTGGCGTGTTGGGAGGTTTCTTGTCCTTGGGCACCACTTGAAGGTTGTTGGCAGCATACCACTCCATGGCCTTTTTCCGTAATGGCAAGATGCCAAATCCAATTTCTCCGTCCGGTTGCCGTATGAAATTCCTGTCCAGGAAGCTGTTTAAAGTCTGCCTTGACGTAAGTTTCATCGTCCTGTACCACGTAATCAAACTTCGTCAGCATCGTCGTGTACAAATTTCGCAATCGTGCTTTGGCCGACGTGTTTTGTTTAACGTCGTGATTTGGAGTCACCACTTTCTTGTAATTCGACAGTCCAACTCGTTTCTTAGCTCTATCCACGGTTGAAGGTGCCACTCCCAGCTTCTTTGCGACATCTCGGACGGATAGGTTGAGGTTCCGCTCGAAACAGCGGGCAACTCTTTTTGTCGTCGCTGTGGCCTCCGGCTTTCGATTTCCCCCAACCCAGCTTTCCTGGCTGTCGACAAACGTTCACCGAACACTTTTAATACGTTGGTAACAGTTGATTTAGTCACATTCAACAATTTCGCCAACTTGGCGTGAGAGTAGTTTGGATTTTCGACTCAAATAAAAATAGAGACATGATGCTACACGCACACATGAGGGA
Organism: Aedes koreicus; assembly: GCA_024533555.2. Taxonomy (NCBI): domain Eukaryota; kingdom Metazoa; phylum Arthropoda; class Insecta; order Diptera; family Culicidae; genus Aedes; species Aedes koreicus. Next base: position 121,938 of record JAHHFK020005777.1, on the reverse strand, counting down.
TGTGAAAAATTGTTTAATGCACTATGAAAGGAAATGCGTCAAGTTTAAGTCGACCAAACTTTGATCGAAACACCCTTTAATATAACATGCACATACAGTCATAGAATTTCTCAATATCGGCTAAACAGTTTAGGACACTCATTGCAGATAAATCCTTCCTCAATACTACCCGTCATAAGCTCACTGACCGGTTTTCGGTGCAAGATCGATAGGAGATGTGGAAATACTTAAACTACAACCAACCTTGCACAGATAGAATCTATGTCAGATGGAAGTTTATCTATCCATGTTTTTTATTCACTCATGTCGAAAGAACCGATATCAGTATGTGGGTCCATCTGCCGAATCCTAAAACGCCATCTGCCAATTTCCCATCCTTTTTACGTAGATCACTATGCCTTATGTGACACCACCTTGGAAATGGAGCTCTTTTGTGTTCCATTTAGCGAGTTGAACTAAGTTCGTGGACAAAAGTTACGAACATTCGTGTTTTAACAATCATAATTTCCAATCAATGTCTTGCATATATCTTGCTCAAATTGTAATATAATGCTGAAATACAGTTAACAAACCCTAAATAAAGTGTACATCAGTCCTGTATTATCAAAAAGGTGAAATATGCGTCCAATATCAAAATCTAATGGTGTGCTTGCCATAAAGAAACATGCTTGGAAAGTAGGGTGTTAGTAAACTATCTAGATTCTGATAAAACTATAAATTTAGTCGCCTTAAATTATGCAGTCTCATGCACCTGTAAGAGTTATTAGCACTTGCAAACTCACTAAATTAACAGTATGGACAGAATAGGTCTAGTTGTACCGTCACTACCGCATTCAACGACGTATCTACTTCGTTTGTGTTTTGTTTTTGATATCTCTAATGAACAATAATAATTTAAAAAAAAATGTTTTCGTATAAGTTTTGAACCAACAATTCCAAAGGCAGTCGTATCCACTTAAATTTCACAACCCACACTTAAATAGTTTTTTCAGGTGAAAAATTACTTATATTGAAAAATTATAAAACAAATTACTTAAAATTGCTTACTAATTGCTATAAAAATTACTTATATGATATAAATACGAAACACTCACAAAAAAAACTCGTCAGGTTGGTACCAAAAACAACCACTCGGCTCTATGTTACAGTAACTGTAGGTAGCACTGCTTTTTGACTCATTTTTTTCTGTGTGTATCTTCTTCTTTTTTTTAACAATCTTGAAACAATGAGTGGCATCCTTCAGACAATAAATTCCTTTTTTCTCTTTCTGACCTCCTCCCTTAGCAGGATCCACAAGCCGGCACACTGTCTTTCGCAAGCTTTAAAAGTAGCTTTACCAGCAATGTTAATTTCCTGAAGCGACGGTAAGTGTCTGTCAACCATCTCTTCTTTCCTCCTGCATAAATCTCCCTAGGCTAAGACTACATGCATTCACTCTATTCCCTTTTCAATAAACTTTTCCCCCATCCGATGATTTCCCACGATTCACAAATTACACGTCATACCATCGGCATGCAGTTTAAGTTATTGTTTCATTTTTCTATGAGCTTTGATATCAAAAACTTCTTACACCACTCTTGCATTTCCTTATCCGAGAAGAAGTGCCTCGCGAAAGGGCTGATCAATTTATTTATTTACGTATTTAAAATAAAATTTGGCTTTCTAAATATAAAACAAAATTGAAACGATATAGGGTACAGCTCTTCCAAGCACAACTTCTACTGTTACTTACTATCAAGTATGGTTTTGACTTTGCCTGAAGCGATTGAATCATCGCAAACGTACTAATTTTCAAACGTATTTTCTATATTTCCATGTATGCCTCAAATTTTATTCCCCAACATGATCGATGTGATGTGAAACGTGTAATCTGATAATATTGATCCACCATTTTCTATCCAACCCTTCTATGCTGTTTGCACTATGCCTTTCTATAGTGAATTTTTACCTGGTAGATTCAGCTCGGGAGACTTGTCTTCTGAGTGTGATGATGTCGATCCCAAAGATTTACCACCAGCAGCTCGACCACAACCTCCTCTACAACAACAACCTATGCCCGGCGGACCACCTAATATTCCTCCTCCACCAGCGCCGGGAGCGGCTGTCTCACCAGGACCAGTTCCTGGTTCGGCTCCTCCCACTGGTGGACCTGAATTGTCACTGAGTTTCGGCAAAGGACCCACCCAACGTGGAACTAGCGCTCCCTCTAGCCCGGCAAAATCGCGAGAAAGTCTTTTACAACGTGTTCAAAGCTTGACCGGAGCAGCACGTGACCAGGGTGCTTCCATTATTGGTAAGTGTAAATTTAGTACTACATATAAGATCCGCTTAGTGAGAAAATCTATCAGATGGTTGTTGACCAGAGAAGTAGTTTGGGCTACATCTTTTCGTAGACTTTTCTCCATACAATTTTTTGAAATTTTGTATGGTGCGTAGACTTTGGTCAAAGCTTACTTACACTTTTTCTGGAACATATAAATCTCATTTACATCCGGCATTCTTTACAATGACGAATCTAGAGCTACCTTACTGAACATGTATTTTTTTGCATTGAAAATCTACAACGAGATGAACTTTTTGCTATAAATATAATAATTTAATACTTCTGTCAGTCCTGTTACACATATTCCATCGCTATAAAAGTCGTGCATAGGATCGACGCATAAATTGGCAACCGCATGAAAAGATGGTAGGTTAAAAACGGTTTCCATTTTAATACCTGTTTCAGGTGGCCTATTAATCGCTACATCTTCATTATAACCATTTACCGTTCGACGGTATTCAGGAAATTCCTTGGCATCCTTTCTACAATCTTCACGAGCTCGTTGACAAAACCGACAATAATAATTGGAATTAAATGTTAAGAACTGAAGCATTTCTTGAATTCTCCAATTATCACAATGTATTAAAACTAATGCAAATCGAACTGTAATTTTTTTCAACATCGATGATGAAAATCATGCCTTGCTCCTCGGTATCTTTGAATTTCTGTACAATTGGTGAAAACAGCTGGTTGATTCCTAAATCTCCGATATCAGATTTTTTAATCATAGCTGCTACCAGGATATTACAAAGATTGATTTGTATTGATCTGGAATCGTTAAAATGTTGTAATACACTCCACAGATACAATGTTTTTTATTATGAGCACTCAAATTATCGTTTATCTCAGATTCATCACTATATAGCGCAACTGGAATCAGTATATCTACCAGATATTTTTGTTTTATTGTTTTCCATAACTGGGCACTTACAAAATTATTGAATTCGGAAGAAATTTCTTGTTTTGCGTATATTCTATCGTTTCTTGCAGAACCTTTTGATCGCTAAAATATGCTCTCAATTGAAATTCTACGTCATTCATGACAGTATAGATCTTTTTCTCTTCTATGTCTGAGTTAGTTTTTGCTTCTGAAAATTTCTGCTCTTTTTCAATATGAATAAGAAAAGGAAAACGAAAAATATTTAACTGCTCAAGGTGTTTGAAACACTTGTGTCTGAATCAATAAAGTCGAATGGATCAACCTCCTCAAATATCCTCCTAGTTCAAATTCAACATCGGGATTTGAAGACACCGATGGAAGAAGAGTGTTAATTTGGCTGAATACCTGACTATTGTATTTGCTCACTGCTTGCTGAATTTTCTGAACATCCCGACGTGATAAGTTGGTTTCTTTATGAAGCTGCAGGGTAAGCTCAACTGCCGAACGTCTTATTTCCTCAAGATGTTATGCATATGTTGACTCCTTTAACTCAACATTTATTGAAGACGAACAATTGATTTCTTGAAGATCGCATTTCTTTTGCGGTCCATTCTCTGTATCCGGTAGGAGGTGAGTCTCATCACACAGGTGATGTTCTTGATATCTAGTACTTGAAAACACATCATGGCTAAGCACGTGACGCTTGAAGATGTAGAAATTTTCTGCCTTTTGTTAACATTCGTGGAATGTAAACACGTAACGATATTCTCTTGGTGTCTGGTGAAATGTTCTTAGGTGTTCTATGTAATCGTTTGCATTGTATTCTTTGTTACAAATGTAACTTACAATCCTTGATCATACAGATGAACATTTTTATTCATTATTTGTTAGAAACCACCTCAGAGTGTTGATTGATGCGTATTCTTCTGGCACAGGTAATTAGTAAATACACGTGCAAACAAAATTCCATATCAGGCAACAAATGCGCGAGTATTCGAGACCAAAAACGGTGCTAAATTTAATCAGGACGTCCACTGCTCTTACTGCTGATTCTAAGCGATACACGATGTGTTGATAATGAATTTCGAAAATTCCTGTAAGTGTTTTGAAATCTTTTTCTCTGAATACTAGCTTCGGTGTTGGTTTCAATCCAAGTTTGCATAACGCTTCGTTATATTCGCTCACTTTTGTATGGCCTCAGCATCTGAAGAAGCAAAAAAGATCACATCTTCTTGCGCTTATAGCACTGTTGGTTTGAATGTTTTGGACACCTTCGTTGGAAGCAGATAGTGTTTTAATAGGATCAAGACAGCACAGATTTTAGCATCTAAAAGATCGAAGAAAATTAATAGTTGTTAACAAGCACATAAATACCCATTGCACAATCATACTTTGATCCCAATCCGACAATGATAATGCCTCAGCTACATCTTTAGATAGTTCATCCTTATAAGGCCGCTTCTCGAACTGGATAATCTGATCGAGACACGTGTCCCACGTTTTTGAGCCTTTGCTGTCACCTTTGGATCACAAATGGAAATCGATGTCAATCTGCAATGAATACGTTTTGGAATAAAATTAAATTTAAATCTATTTAAATTATACGCAAAATCGTAGCTCTTCCACCATGAAATGGATTGGAAAACATAATTCGCCTTTTTCCCATGTATCCCTCATTGAAACCTACAAGACGTTCGATATGACATCATTGACCCTCGTTTACATGCCGCTTTTGAGGTCTATGACTGTGGTCAGTAGTCATTACTTTCTTTTGAAGTTCGACCTCCATTCGCTGGCTTATATTTTATCATATAAGTCCGGCGCCCTCAGGTACTTTAGTACAGATAATTCTGTACTACAGGGTGCGGCAGAAAATAATGCGAAAATTTGTTCTATTTCTTTCAAATCCCATTTTCAACTAATTCAAGCAATAATATCAACATTTTCGAGTGCAGTTATCTTTATAAAGTCCTTTGAAACAAATTTATTCAATGTGTCCTCCATTTTTATTAATAACATCCTCGAGCCGACGCCGGAAGACAAAGCATGCCTTTCGGACGTAGTCCTCCGACATTGACTGCCATGTGCGTGTTATGGTTGACTTCAGGGTTTTCACACTAGGGTGTGATGTTTTGCAGGCTCGTGTTTCAACATATGCCCAAATCGAATAATCCAACGGATTAAGATCTGGACTGCTAGGGGGCCACAAAACCTTCGGCCAAAACTTCATGTTATCGTTCAACCATTGTTGGGTTCGATTGGACGTGTGCACGGCGCTCCATCCTGCTGTAGGACAACGTTTTGGTCCTCGAAGAAGTTGGCCTTCACCCAGGGAAGCACTTGGTCCTTTAAAATACCGATATACACTTCGGTATTAATTTTAACTCCAGCATCAATGAAAACAGGCGGCATTTTCAAACCGTTGGACGCCACCAAGCCAAACATCATGACACCAGCCGGATGTTTGGTTTGAAATTTGAACTTCACTTTTTCCGGAAAGTTCTCCATTTTCTGCGGTGAAATGAACCGGTCCGTCCGGCTGTTGGCCACAGCATCGATGCTGAAAAGCTTTTCGTCGGAGAACAGGATCATCATTTTTTCCTTCTTCAACAAGGAAAGCAATCTCTTTGAACGAGTCACTCGTAGTTCCTTGACCCGGTCCGTAATCAAGTGGCGTTTCACTCTGGCTCTGAAAGATGCATGCAGGTCTTCTTTGATGATTCTCCGCATGGATTTCTCCGAAATATTGGCTTCCTTTGCAAGTTTTCTTATGGAACGCACCGGGTTGCGAGCAATTTTTGCACGGATCGATTTGATCACCGTCGGCGTGCGTGCAGAGCGCGGACGTCCGCTTCCCGGCTTCCGCTGCTTAGGAACATCCTACAGGGACTTTTATGCGGTAAACTGTTGCCAAATGGCACCCTACCACCTTGGCAATCTCGTTCGGCTTCTTCTGGGCGAGCAACAAACTGGTGATCACTTCTTTCGCAAACATTTTGACGAATTTGCAATAAAACAATTAGAATGTTTTGATGCAGCACTTGAAAGTAAACTTAAAAAAATACACTTTCGACAGAAATTAGTCACTAGCTACACGAATTAACCCAATACTCAAGTTTGAACATTTTCGCATTATTTTCTGCCGCACCCTGTACGGTCGTTATACAATACTTCACGTATTGTGCATATAACTCCCATTTCAACCCTCAGTTGTGCCCTAGCAAGGCATTCCACTAATAGACGATTAACATCTAAATTCGCTCCGCACCCTTGGCAGTAGGCCTTACTACCGTTGATACGTGGCCCGTGAGTGAGTGACACAGGAGACAGGAGAAATGACACAGGAGAAATCTGTTTGCCGAGGTGACTTTTATTGGTGACATCAGCTGGATTAGGTTCGTTAAACCCTGCGCGATTATGTATGACATTGAATCTAGAACCGCTTCACCTAAAACATCAAGTTTGGAGTGAACTGAAAACCACAAAAAATAGTTTTAAACATTTCAACCCTATGCTATGCATTATCTCTGTTTAGAGTTATGGCAGCAGGGTAAATAGGTTCCACAAGCGAAAAATACTCATCTCGCTTTCCCATATATAAAATGCTACCTATCTCGTATCGCGTTATGTAGTGATAACAGCTATCGATCGGCATTTCTACAGATCGTTATCGATCGTTTTTGTTGTATCTATACTCACCACTGACCCCATCGTATCGCACTCAATACGAGAGGCAGTTTAGTTGAATAGAACCCAAGGACTGTATCACATCGTTTGGCGAATACAGTTCCACAAATAGAAGAATATATGGTCGTTTTTATTGAAAGTTCTCTGTGTCGCGAGTTGGTTATAAATCCGAAGTTTTCGTGAAAATCGATCGCCAACAGTTCCGGGAAAGCGTAGAAAACATTTTGGTCCTTCGAGCCGGATGATTGTTGGACGATCAAAAGTGGAAAACGTGTTTCATCTACCTAATGACGGTGAACAATTGACCGATCGGTGACCCGTGTGAACTTGTGGTATTGGATAATGCCAGACAGTTGCTGAATCTAGTTCCGGTCCGAAAAAGGCGAATATCATCAGTGTTTGGTGCAAGACAACATCAAAACTGGAGTGCATTGGCGACAAGACAAAGCGGAGAATCAAGAGCTGGCTAGGGGAGTAAAATTGCATGTGATTTGTGGTGGCACCATGCATGGGGTGTTGATCAGATGATTTGACGGAATAAATAAAATGGTGGTTAGAAAATGATTTTTATTCGCATGCGAATTTTGTGATCCCTGAGTTCATTCGACGGTTGGTATTTGGTTCTGATGGTTATTTCTTGGCTCGTTTGTTTCACCTGGTTGTTTTCCCTTCTTGCAGCCAAATTTGATCGGTCTGGTTTCGGTCAATTGTGGGTCGTCGAATGGAGTCGCGAAGCGCGGAGTTCGTGTGATAGTGAAAACAAGTGTATTAGGAAAATGCATTGATTGAACAGAATGTGGTATGGTGATATAGTGTAAACATTCCTATGAAGTGACTATAGTGTGAGATAAAATTGAATATAAAGTACAATTTATTGGAAAGTGGTTTAAAAAGCTATTTGATCCGGATACAGACAACCGTCAAGCACAACCCCTCTTGTTTCTGGGATTACATCAAGCAGCGGAAAGCTAGTCACGGCGTTCCTGGCCCTGTCAACTTCAATGGAACTACTTCTCAATCCAGCTCAGAAGCAGCCAATCTCTTTGCCACATTCTTCGAAAGCGTGTTTAGTAAAGCTTCTCTCGTTCAACGTCGGAACCCCTTTGAACAGATACCGTCCTATGACATTAGTTTGGCATGCATACAGTTTTCTACGAATGATGTTCGGAAAGCCCTTGAAGACTTCGACTCAACGAAAGGACCCGGAACAGATAGCCTACCTCCTGTATTTTTGAAGAATTGCGCCACTACTCTTGCAATGCCCATCGCTGCAGTTTTCAACCGCTCACTCCAGTACAGAACATTCCCAATTGCGGTGAAAACGGCGTCCATAGTACCGATCCATAAGTCCGGAAGTTACACTTGTGTCGGAAATTATCGTGGAGTATCTATACTTTGCACTCTTAGTAAGGTTTTCGAAAAGCTAATCTAGTCAGTATTATACAGAGCTGTTTCACCGATCATCTCCGTTGCTCAACATGGCTTTGTGAAGCATCGTTCTACAACATCAAACCTAATGTGCTACGTTTCGGCGATATTACGTGAACTGGAGTCAAAGCGACAAGTGGATTCGGTTTATATCGACTTTGCGAAAGCGTTTGATGCAGTACCGCACAATCTCATCGTTGGAAAAATGAGCCACCTAGGATTTCTAACATGGATCACTGAACCCAATTAACACCACTTGTCATATTCATGTTAATAATACACGTTTTAGACCAAGCTAATGTTTTTTTTCTAACGTCAATAACTTAATTTCATGCACGCATCTAACCGAAAAAGCGCAATAAATGTGGCATTTTTGAACATCTTTTAGGTCATACCAGATGTATTGTAGAACATCCATAAGACAAATATTATGTTCTATGGATACTTCCAACAGCATGCTCATAACATAATGATATGTTTTGTCAAAGCAAGCACGGTATCAACAAAGAAAAAAAATATAAATAAGATTTTTTAGCGGATAATCCTGCGGACATTATATCCCGCGGAATGAACCCCGCACCACTAGCTTACCAAACTCTATGGTTTGAGGGTCCATTGTGGTTGCACCAAGATCAATCTACTTGGCCAAAATCAGCAGTATTTCAACCTGCGTTGGATACCGCACTCCTAGAAGAAATGCCTTCAACATCACTTGCCACTCAAGCCAAGCATCCAAGTCCTATATTTTCTTTGCGATCGTCGTTTTATGTGTTAATCCGAATTGTTGCCTGGATCCGTAGATTCACCTTCAATGCTTCTCCCAGAAACCGAGTCTGTAAACGCAACAGAGGATTATCTTCAATCGAACTCAACGAAGCGGAACTACAATTAGTCCGTCTAGCACAATCAGAAAGCTTTCCAGCAGAGATAGCAGCATTATCCAAGAACCATCCAATCAGTCCATCATCGAAACTTCTTGCGTTAAATCCCAGCTTAATGGAAGGCATACTTCGGGTCTGCGGCCGGATGCAACATGCTCCCATTCCGGAAAATCACAAGCATCCGATGATTCTTCATCACCAGCATCCGTTGACGAAGCTGGTAATGGAATACTATCACCGAAAACTGTTCCACGCGGGTCAACAACTGTTGATTAGTTCCGTATGAGAGCAGTTTTGGCCCATGCGTGTCAGGGATGTGGGACACACCCGTTGGACCATCCACCGATGCATTCCATGCTGCCGCAATAAAGCAAAGGTCCACGAACAGCTGATGGCTGAACTACCTTCCGTGCGAGTTACACCAGGTGCAGTTTTTCTGAAAGTTGTAATTGACTCATGCAGACCATTCTATATTCGCTATCTGGGTCGACGAGATGTTCCGATCAAGTCCTTTGTTTGTATTTTCGTCTGCCTGGTCACTAAAGTTGTGCACATGGAAGTAGTCGCAAATCTTTCTACACAAGCTGTCCTTACGGCCTTTAAGCGCTTTGTGGCAATACGTTGAAAACCACAGGTAGTTATGTGCGACAACGCTACCAACTTGATTGGAGCAAACAAGGAACTTGAAGAACTACGTCGGCATTTGAACGAGCAGCTGGTACAAGATACGCTTGTCAACGCAGCACTAGAAGACGGAATTGACTTCAAATTCATCCCGCCTCGCACTCCCAACTTTGGTGGACTCTGGGAGGCGGCCGTAAAGTCCTTCAAGGGTCATTTTCGAAAGACAATCAGCGATAAAACGTTAACCTACGACAAGCTACACACCGTTGTTCATCAAGTGGCGGCGATTCTCAACTCCCGTCCATTAACTTCTCTTAGCAATGACCCGAACGACTTCACGGCTCTCACTCCAGGACATTTCTTGGTGGCGAGGCCCCTTACAGCGGTTCCTGAACCGAACCTGCAGGAGATTCCTGAAAATCGACTTTCCCATTGGCAACGTATTAAAAATTTCGTCCAACAGTTGTGGAAAAAGTGGAAATCGCAACACCTTTCGGAACTGCATAACCGAACAAAATGGACTCGGACACGCGATAACGTTCACATCGGAACAATGGTCATTGTAAAGGAAGACAGGCTGCCGTCCCAGAAATGGCGATTAGGAAGAGTGACCGACACATTCAAAGGTGATGATGGAAATATTCGTGTAGTAACTGTCCGTACGCAGGACGGCGTTTTCAGAAGGGGCATCTCTAAGATTTGTATCCTTCCCATTCAGGACAACTACCAGGAGTCCCCATCAGAATAGTTCTAACTTTTCCAACGAAGTGCTTTGGCACCGCGGGGGGCCCCACTGGGTGGTCCTCCGCAGTCCAGTTAAGTATTTTGTTATCAATTCAATGCAAAAAAACATAAGAAATGTTCATATCCCATAGTCGTTCTCACGTCCCGGTCTCCGGGCCATCCCACTCGTCAATCGTATATTTTGCATGAAGGGTGTCCTGTGTCGTCGCAAATATCTGTCCAAGGTTTGGGTGCATGATTCCACATTCACTATTTTCAACACCCTGTTATGGTCTCAGTGTGGCAGTTCATCGTTCATCACCTCACGAGCGATGGGCTCGTCGCTTAATCGACCAAAGGTCGTTCAAGGTCATCTAGCACAACATCAGTAGCAGCAAAGCAATAATCCCAAGCAATCCCTAAGCAATGTTTACTTCAGAATGGCAAAGTAGATAATAAGAGCTAGATTAGTTTATTACACTAGGTTGCAAAATTTGAATTCACATTTAGAATTGAAATCATAACGATTTCAAGGCGGCCTGCATGTTAGGATTTAAGAAATTCCGTCCGTATGGCAGCAGGGTAAATAGGTTCCACAAGCGAAAAATACTCATCTCGCTTTCCCATATATAAAATGCTACCTATCTCGTATCGCGTTATGTAGTGATAACAGCTATCGATCGGCATTTCTACAGATCGTTATCGATCGTTTTTGTCGTATCTATACTCACCACTGACTCCATCGTATCGCACTCAATACGAGAGGCAGTTTAGTTGAATAGAACCCAAGGACTGTATCACATCGTTCGGCGAATACAGTTCCACCAATAGAAGAATATATGGTCGTTTTTATTGAAAGTGTCGCGAGTTGGTTATAAATTCGAAGTTTTCGTGAAAATCGATCGCCAACAGTCCCGGGAAAGCGTTGAAAAGAATCTCCTAATGAGAGAATGTTGTTTGTTTCCTCGAACTGTGAGTTTAAAATGATTGGAAATATTTTTACTTGGATGCAAGAGAAAGTCGATAGAGTCTTTCAATACCCAGGTAACCAATAAGCAGTTCCAAAGCGTCTTAACGGCAGCCTATCAAGCAATTAAGTCGCCTTAAATGCAACATAAATGCAGCTAATGCTATGATTGCTATGATAATGCTTCATTAATGCTATTTTTGATTCGAAATGCTTATTACAGGCTACAATCATTTAAATAGCATTTGAAATTCAACTTCACAACAGATAGCATTCAAGATGCTGATACAATGCTTGTAGCATCTGGAATGCAGACTTAGGGTTGATTTACTCCATATGCTAATGCTACCTGGGTACTGACGACCTTATATATTGTTTGGGTCGATTTTTACAAAAAAAAAAAAGTACCTTTAAACGTGATAAAGTAAACTACGGTTATTTTGCGTTATTTCTTGCCCAATAGGATATTCTTTATAACAATTTATCTAAACATGGGATGATTACATACTCCCTCAAACAGTCTTTAGAAACATGCTGCTGCTGACGATTGCTATGCAATGCAATTTTAGTGGATCCGTATGCCTGGAATACATTCATTGGTTCCCGATTCTTTTGAACAGGGCACTTCACAACCGCGCGTGTTTTTTTTTTTTAGTTTTGTGACCCTTGTGTCGAACCTCCTTAAACTCTGGGATGCATATCCTGCGGATGATTTCAGTAGGAAGTTTTACCTTGATTTGGTTTAGTCACTGGGTCATCGCGTGGGTAATATTGACACAACGTTGAAGGTATTTCTTGACAAATGTTTTCAATCCATCATGGGTCAGCTTGTACGCTCAAGTTAAGGCCTCTTTTTGCAGCCAGTCGATCTAGACTTATCGATCTTTGAAATGGATACAAGTGTAAGTTGGAAGCATTCTCCTAGAAAGAACAAAAAAGTAAAAAGTTTATTCCCATCTTGTGATTGCGTGTTGAATACCTACCTCAAAAGTTTACAATATCATAACACCGAAATAATGTTTTTCTCACGTAATTTTATTGGTGCCTCCAAATGAGAGCACGATAATTTATTATTTATATTATTTAGAACTAAAACTATTTCTATGAAATCTGTGCGGAGGACAAAGTTAAAAACCGATGACGAAGTGACAATGTTTATAGAAGTCTGTCAAAACTCGTAATACATTGAACAAATCCTTCGTCTGTATTCGGACTAAAAACATTAGAGACAAGACGAACATTTCACAAGGTCCTATCTGCTCTGATCGATTCTCTTCATTCACGACTGCCTTTAAATAATATTCTCGTCCAGTTCAAGACAAAAGAAAAATCAACTGCAGTTTCTATGATAATAATTTATATTACTCTGTTTGGTTTGCATTTCTAGCTGGACTCATCAATTGTGTCAAAATGCGTATAAAGGTGCAGTTTAACCACAGAGAGGTTTAACGTTAATTCTTGTGGGTGTCTTCAGAGCACTTATTTTTTATATCCTCTGCCCCATTATTGCACAATATACCAAACCGATTTAACGTTAAAGCGTACTAGAAACATAAACCTGGTTTGCTTTTAAAAATTTACACAGTTCTAATAATCGAAAATAAATTGTATGTCATTTCTGAATAACCCAAAGGTGAATTCAATATCGAAACATACCAGCTAATAGCCAGACTCGTTCGAATAATGCCTATATCGTTTCAAAACTTCTTCAACAGCTTTGGGTTTCAACAGCAAGGAACTTCTTCTGGGAAACGATATCGCCCATTTATCCAACCAAGGTTGTAAGTTCTGCTCTAGCCAGGATTCAGCCTCTTTCACGGAAGGGTGTTCAACATTGATTGGTTCAGAAACTTTCTTAATTTTTGACATATGCTTCTCTTCTGTTAGCTTGCGCTTCGCAGCTTTCGGTTTTAGGTTAGATATGCGATTATAATTTTTTCTGCCTAGGTTATTTTTTAATTCCTCCTCTAGGCACAATGTAAAAATCCTGCAAAATCAAAAGTAAATTATTGAGATATGAAACCATCGGTCGTAGGTAAAGTTATGGAAAATTTGTATACCTATAACTCATTTTTAAAGGGACAAATTAGTGATTCTGCATACTCCCGCAATACTTCCTCCGTTGGTGATATTCCCGATACATAATGGTATTATGCAATAATTTCAACCAGTTCACGTTGACTGGCATTAGATAATGCTCCAGCGATTCCTCGTTCAAGTATTTGTTGTCCAGTTACAGTTTGCTTGAGAAGGCACTCGAGAATGTTCGGAGTGAAAGCTTTTTCATTATAGTTGACACTTCTTCCGGGTTGAGCTGCTGCTTCTGGACTAGCCTCTCCTGCGTTTTGTCCTGATGCACAGGATGCACGGCTTTGGTGAACCAGAGGTTCCAGCTTCAGCTGTGATGCTATCAAAAACGACCAAAATAACTGGTATTTCCTCGAAAATTTCACTGGCACTGGCGTCCCTTTCACAACCAATGTCAGTACCGTCGGTGGGAAAGGTGCTGACAGCAGCAATAACGGGTTTGTAATCTCGTTCCTCGTCTGGTCCGATATGTCTGAGCTCTGAGAAATATCCTCCCAGTTTTTTCCACTTCCACTTCCGCGAATTCAATGAAACCGATTCCCTATGAGATCGTATTACTAACAGTGTTAAAAGATTTAAACACCACTGAACAATCCACTTGAAAATTTCATCGATATTCCACAATGTTGGGTTGGAACTGTTTAAAGCAAGAACGTTTTCCAACACATTGCGGGATATTGTGAATAAGCTATCGAAATTCACTTTTGCACCTAGCCCAAAAGAACATGCCAGTTGTTATTATTTCGTTACTTTGCAAATAATTAAAATAATTTCCTTCAAAAATTGTGAGAATTTCCGGAGAAAGTTCTAATTCACGCAACACCAAATCAGCAAAACAGTTGTCCATGGCCTTTTTGTTTTAACTATACAAGCAGGTTTGAGCGTCCGGGTGAAGTCGAACGGTATTACATGTGACACATACTTTTGATGGGACGTAAGAATTGGGAACAGGTATGCAACATATACGATCTTCACATGGTATACAAAAGAACAAATAATTTTAATTAGCGTGAGAATTTGAGAAACGCATGTGTGGAAATATATGAATTTAATGTTCTTTTTCTGAATCTGAAAGATGTTGTATGGAACTTAAGAGAATGCCTTACGCGAATATTGCATAGCTATATAAATAATCCGATATTTGCACAGATGAATGCAAAATTCTACTGAAATTTCATCAAACTTTATAGTGGGGTGGTTGTTTCCAACGTCAATACCCTCAGATTTTGTTTCGCCAGCAGTGACGTAGCTAGCAAAAAAAATCAAATAGGGGCCTATGGAAGGGGGCAACAATAAACCAACCCGGGAACAACTTGACACTTCTAGTACATTGTCACTGAAACTCAAAAATTTGGTCCGGTGGTATTGTCAAACGTATCAAACCGAAAAAAAACAAGCGTATCTTCTAAAAAGGACGGAATGCGGATATGACATGCGATATTTTGAGCGATAAAAATTGTTAATGCAAAATTTGTTACATTTTATGCTTGTTATGAACACGGAATCAGTGGAAACATAAAAGTGTGACAATTGGTACAAAATTTTGAATTGCTTCATATAAAACGTGTTTCAAAGGGAAAGAGGGAGCCGATTAGCTTTTCCTAAAGGGAGCGGTCAATCATCAATTGCGCAAGAGTTTCAAAGGATCGTTCATACATGAAGTCCATTGTTTTTGAATTTTTGTTTGTTAGCCGTTTGAATATTTATGAACGCAAAATAACGTATGGAAGGCAAAAGTGATTATAAGATTGTTTGCTAATTCAGTAATTTAAAGATCTTCGTGTAGAGCAGATTTTAATTTTTTGTAAAATATAACGTCATTCATAGATATTCCATGTAACAGATTAAGTCATATCAACGGTTTTTCATTAAGTGTTGCAGAGCTCACCATTCATTCTTTTTTAAACTAGGTATTTATAAACAAGATATTCTCGTACCAGTCAAAATCTGGAAAATCTACTTCCGAAAGGTATTGCGCTGGATTCGCGAAGCGGAGCGCCATTCATCGTAATACCGATGCTCGTTATCATGCATCAGAATAATTGATTCTTACGAGTAGGTTTTCCAGATTTTGACAGAATGAATGAGGCCAATCAATATTGCAAAATCAAAATCAAAATAAAAAAATCAAAAATAACTTCACTTCTTACAAATATTGCCGAAAAACCGCCTAATCACTTCAATCTTTCGCTCCTCACTCGAAATCTGCACCAGGCTTGTCCAAACCACACACAATTGTGACATATGTTATCAATTGAACTTGACCATCAGTAATCCACTCCATGAATATAATTCAGAAACTGAACTAGAAATAAAGTCCTGTCCATAACGCTTGGAAAGTTTCCTGATTTTAATTTTGTTTTCACGTAGTTGAAGAAGCGTTTTGGACAGGACTTTATTTAACACTCGGCTTCACCGTTTGCCGAAGTACAAACCACCGGGGCCAAGAAAAATGCACGGGCACTGGTGTCGGTGGTTCGCTTTTCGCTCTGCGTGCACTCTATTGAGCACCGGCGCGGAGTGGTGATACTGATACACGCTGCTGCGGTCTTCAAATACCGCACGCAGTGTTCCCAAGTAACCACAAGCATTATATTATTGCACTTGTTCAACCCAAAATCAACATCGGTAAAGCGGGATCGCATCAATTCAACAGTTGTCAAGTAATGAAGCGTTAGATTAGCTTAAGAATGTAGTGATGCATTACCAATGCAATAATGCTACTTTAGCAATGTCTTATGGCATTACAAAAGATATAGCATTAGTTCGAGCTTAGTGGGGCCCTTTTCAGCTTTAATTCAACTTCAATGATGCACTAGACGTAATACATATGCCCTATATATGCATGCTACTACAGCCTCGTGGTTACTTGGGTTGTGTATGGTTTGGACAAGCCTGGTGCAGATTTCGAGTGAGGAGCGAAAGATTGAAGTGATTAGGCGGTTTTTCGGCAATATTTGTAAGAAGTGAAGTTATTTTTGATTTTTTTATTTTGATTTTGATTTTGCAATATTGATTGGCCTCATTCATTCTGTCAAAATCTGGAAAACCTACTCGTAAGAATCAATTATTCTGATGTATGATAACGAGCATCGGTATTGCGATGAATGGCGCTCCGCTTCGTGAATCCAGCGCAATACCTTTCGGAAGTAGATTTTCCAGATTTTGACTGGTACGAGAATATCTTGTTTATAAATACCTAGTTTA
The DNA here is from genome assembly GCA_024533555.2 of Aedes koreicus. Classification (NCBI taxonomy): domain Eukaryota; kingdom Metazoa; phylum Arthropoda; class Insecta; order Diptera; family Culicidae; genus Aedes; species Aedes koreicus. The sequence continues at coordinate 105,130 of JAHHFK020005777.1, read as the reverse complement.
AAAAAGAATGAATGGTGAGCTCTGCAACACTTAATGAAAAACCGTTGATATGACTTAATCTGTTACATGGAATATCTATGAATGACGTTATACTTTACAAAAAATTAAAATCTGCTCTACACGAAGATCTTTAAATTACTGAATTAGCAAACAATTTTATAATCACTTTTGCCTTCCATACGTTATTTTGCGTTCATAAATATTCAAACGGCTAACAAACAAAAATTCAAAAACAATGGACTTCATGTATGAACGATCCTTTGAAACTCTTGCGCAATTGATGATTAACCGCTCCCTTTAGGAGAAGCTAATCGGCTCCCTCTTTCCCTTCCCTCTTTCACTTCAATCTTTATATATATATATATATATATATATATATATATATATATATATATATATATATATATATATATATATATATATATATATATATATATATATATATATATATATATATATATATATATATATATATATATATATATATATATATATATATATATATATATATTATATATATTATATATATATATATATATATATATATATATATATATATATATATATATATATATATATATATATATATATATATATATATATATATATATATATATATATATATATATATATATATATATATATATATATATATATATATATATATATATATATATATATATATATATATATATATATATATATATATATATATACAGTACTGGAAAAAATAAAGTGCTCACCAAAACGAATAATCTTGAAGAGTGACACCCTTTACACATTCAGAAAAAACCTTGAGCTGTATTCGACATAATTCATCTTATTCTTCCGTTTTATCGTTTCGTGCAAAGAAAATAATAAAAATCTAGGACTGGAAATTTATATCTTAATTTTTATTGAACCTTTTCTGTTATCGACTGGAAAAAATAAAGTGCTCACAAGAGAAATTGTAAAGAAAACACAGTATATAAAGCTTTTAGTACTTAGTATGTCCACCTTTTGCCTGGATCACTGCTTGTAGACGTCGTGGCATGCTTTCGACGAGGTTGTGCAGATATGTTTCATCGATGTTCTGCCACGCTTCATTTAAAGCTTTGAAAAGCTTGGTTTTGTTCGTCACTTCGCCTTTATCCACCTGTCTATCCAAAATCGACCACAAATTTTCAATCGGGCTGAGGTCAGGTGATTGTGGTGGCCATACCAACAGATTAATGCGATTTGCTTTGAAGAATGCAGTTGACTTTCGTGCTGTGTGCTTTGGGTCATTGTCCTGCTGGAAAATGAAGCTTTCCTCAAGCCCCATTTTAAGAAGCGATTCCTCCAGATTTTCATAGATTATATCAATGTAACGATCAGCAGTCATGATACCTTCGATTATTACGAGATTTCCAACGCTGGACCACGAGAAGCACCCCCAAACCATAATACTTCCGCCACCATGTTTTACAGTTTTCTGCACGTTCTGATCCAATAAGCGTTCTCCCGACTTTATCCAAACACGAGGGCGCTGTTTCTTGCCAAACAGTTCAAATTTGCTCTCATCAGACCATACCACTCGTTTCCAGAATTCTACGGGCTGTTCCGCATACTTTTGAGCAAATTTCAATCGTTTGATTCTATTCACTTTTCTGATTAGAGGGCCTCGACTTGCATACTTGCTCTTCAATCCAGCTTCTTGCAGCCTGTAGCGAATAATTCTTTCGGATACCTTCAGATTCAAGTTCTCACGTATAGCACGGCTGGTTATTGATGAGCATCTTCTTGCTTCTCGTACGATTCTCGAATCTTCGCGTGGTGACGTAAGCCGCTTTCTCCCACGACCTGATTTGTCTGCCACACTTCCACATTGTTCGAATTTCTTCCATACCTTCCTTACACCAGAGTAGCTTAAAGCATACTTAGCAGCAATCTTCCGGAACGATTCATGGTTCTGGTGGTCTCGAACGATGAGTTTACGGATTTTTAGGAGGATTTGCTTACTTTCCATCTTAAAACACGAATAACGAACAAGTAAAACGGGGAAAAATTGTTCTTGAATATACCGCGCATAAACAACAATAAGAGGATATGTCAATATCAGCGACTGGGAACGAACAAAACACCGTAAAATATTATAAGGTAAAAGTGAGCACTTTTTTTCTTCCAGTTCAAAAACAACTTAATTTAAGTAAAAAAAGTTTTTTTTGATTTCAAGAGAATAGCAATTTTTTTTTCTACAAAAACTGAAAGATAACGCAAATTAAGTCAACTTTGCAGAAGAAAGCTAAATAATATAATCAAATTTGATGAAGTTATGAAGCAATGATATAATTATTTCCGGGTGAGCACTTTATTTCTTCCAGTACTGTACATATATATGTATATATATTTATATATACATTACATTTTCTGAAGAGGATCAGGACCGATTGCTTTGCTTTTTATCCAGAGTTTTCAAGAGATATTGGCATGAATCAACTCCAAGCGCAGGATACTCTACAGACTCTAGAAGATTTAGATGCCTCTAAAGGTTCAGGTCCTGATGGAATTCCCCCAGCTCTAAAGAACTTACGGCTCCTCTATTTTGGATTTTTAATATGTCGCTGAAATCCGGAAATTTTCATAAATTTGGAAAGAATCCTTTTTAGTACCTATTTTTAAATCAAATCGTAAATCTGACGCACGTCATTATCGTGATATAGCCATTCTTTTTTGCATACCTAAATGAAACTTAATGACGTTTAGAAGAAAAAGAACAACACCGAAGATCAAAATTGCATTAGAAGGAAGAAAGATGTGAAAGAGTTAGGGACTTAGGCGGAGTAATTTTAGATTCTAAACTTACTTTCGCAGACCACTATAACACAATCATTTACAGGGCTAATAATATGCTAGGGTTTATACTAGAATACTGCAGCATCCTATCTCCTTGCTAAATCACAGACTAAGAAAGATTAGAATCAGTACAAAGGCAATTTCTATTATCTGCTCTTCGTAAATTAGGTTGAACTTCATTTCCACTTTCATCATATGAAGCACGCTACATGCTTATTTATATACAAACATTGAAAGAGCGTCGTGAAACTGCAATGGTCTCATACGTAAACGAAATAGTTTCTCAAAAGAATACGTCAACTAAAAATTTTTTTAAAATTAAATTTTTCCATACCTAGTCGGCAACTACGAACTCGAAAGATGTTTTCAACCAAACATAGCTGAACAAATTACGCCAGACATGGACCTTTTAACTGAATGATGGCCTTTTATAATCTTCACTGTGAAACTATTGACTTCGCAATGCCTCGCAAAATTTAAAACAACACATAATGTCAACCCAGAATCAGAACATTTTAAATTTGAACTAGGTATAATTGACGAAATACATATATAAACAAAACGTGCCTACTTTGCCGCTACGATCGTACACAACCTACAAAGTTTACCATATACAAGACATTCATTTAACCAGTAGTTCTATAAAGGCAGGAAAGATGGATGCACGTGGAGAACCCGCGCCTTAGGTGCCTCGTCCATTTTTTCAACATCCAGGTCGTAATCGATGATATCAGATTCTTTTTTAGCTTCATGTAAAGTTCTACCTGTTTTCAGGTAGTTTGCTCCATTGTCTGTGGCGATGGAATAAATTAGTTTTAGATCTTTTTCAAAAGTTTTCAATACTCGTGATATGTCATCTTCTAAGGCTTCGGCAGTTTGAAACGCATTGTAATCATATACTGCCAATATTTGCAATACAAACTTGGAGTCCATACCAGGTACTGTACGCAAACAGCAATCAGATTCCTTCCTTTTTGAGTAGCGGAGTCCCCTTTAATGCATATCATTCTATCCTTCAGTTCATTTTAATCTCTGTTTTCAATGCCATTGCAGCTTTTTCTACATGCTCTGGAATGGTCCAGCGGTTAATACTGGGTACTTTTAAGGCCTTTGTCAGAGTCCCTAGAAGATCCGCTAAACCAGGCTGATCGAGCATGTTGAAAGCAAGCCTACCTACCGTAACCATCTTTACACTGTACTCCACCAACAACTCTCTGCTATCGGGATGGATACCAGAGGAATCTTCCGTTTTGGACGGCGATTTTCAACCGCTTCCGCATTCGTGGTCATATCCTCTAACTCATCACGATGTACCGATTGTTGCCTCTTTAAATCGTAGAAAGTGTCAACCAAGATCAACCATTTATGAATGTGCTTGATTCGATCACACGGGAAAGATAAAAGTAACGCAGAACGGGGCATTCGATTCAGAAAGGGAAGAAATATGTTTTTCGAAAATATGTTTACTCCATACTACAAATCCGCTCCATTAAATGACAAACAACCGGGAAAACAGACTGTGTAAATAGTCCAACATGGCATACGCATTTTTTCAGAGAACAATATTAGCTATCAAGTCGCAAGTAACATAAGGTTAGATATTAAACGAATTGAAAAAAAAAAATATCAAAACAAGCAAAATCCCCCACGACAAGAAGGTTCGTACAGCAAAGGAGCTGTCGAAGTGTATCCGTAAGTTGAAATCCCTTGGCTACGGTGTTGGCCGAAGTTGAATACACTCGGCTTCCCCGTTTGCCGAAGTTGAAACACTCGGCTTCACCGTTTGCCGAAGTACAAACCACCGGGGCCAAGAAAAATGCACGGGCACTGGTGTCGGTGGTTCGCTTTTCGCTCTGCGTGCACTCTATTGAGCACCGGCGCGGAGTGGTGATACTGATACACGCTGCGCTGTGTTTGCATGCCAAGCCTCCCGTGCAGAACGGTTTGGTGTTTTAACCATGCCTGATCTGCACTTGAAAAAACATCACGAACGAATCTTACATCCGAAAGCAAGCGGCTACTCGATCAGATTGATACGAGTACAGTGACAGTTCATCAGAGGTGTCAAGCATACGTTCTAATATTACGTAACGCCATTTTCGGCCATTTTCATCTCCCTATCTCCCTCACGTAACAAGATAGTAAATACGCAGGCAGACGTTCGACTTCATTTCATTTACCTGTGTAAAACATGGCTTCCTACAAGATATCAAGTAGCAATAACCTAACAGATGAGGCCACCGATTTGTTTTTATTGGTAAGGGAAAAATGGGTTGCTAGTCAAACTGTCAGACTTAATAAGTTGACTACGCACCGTGGCGTTACTGTGCAAGATAATTCCAACGAAATTAGATTTGAAATTTTACACAACAAATTTGGATTGTTGTGTTCGAGCTTGAATGTCTGTCTTCGGTAAATACATCTATGAATTTGACATCCACTTCCTCCCAACGTAAAATAAATCATTTTCATGAAGTACCTCAGTAGAAAAAGCAAAAAAAAAATTAATGTTCAAACGGTTTCTAAGGCCAATCAATAACCTTCAATTATTCTTAGATTCAATGGATACAATACACCGCGCGGCTGTAGTAGTGTTCACAAAATGCAACGCGGTGTAACACTTCCGAAACGAACAACCGGGGTTGAGGAAAGCCGCGTGAAATATTTATTTCTATATTTTAATAACTTATAACTGAAGTTATGCCGTGAATATAAAAATAGACTCTTTTGATATGGTACGCTTGCTTGTTGTTTTGCAACCACTCATGACGCAACAAAAGCACGCTGCTCCGAATATAAAAATCGGTGCATCTGCCAGGGACGACCCCAATGTTCAGGTTGCGAGTCGACATCTACGATTTGCAAGTGGTTACACGAAACTAAATTAATCTGTAATGTTGTGGGGGGGTTGCCATAAACCGAATGAAATATTGTTAGACTATGGTTAATGTGAGATCATGAAAATTTTATGAAATTGATTAGCCTAATGTCGTGTTATTTATTTTTTATAACATCGGACACAGTTGCAGGATACAGATTATCAGTTATAAATCCTTATATGTTCAGCATATTTTTATATAGATAATTTTTTTGTTTTCTATACAGCGGTAAACTTCACAAGTATGAAAAATGACAATGTCACGAAAAGTGGTCAGCTTTTGAACATTAATAATTCAGTCATTATTCATCAGAGCGATCCATTTTTTACAAAGGCGAATTGGAAATATTAACGTAGGACTACGTTTCTCTTTTCTATACCGGGTGTAATTTCACAATTTTGAAAAATGAGAGCGTTACGCTAAAGTGAAAGATTTTTGAACGCTAAACACTCTCGTTCGACTGAACACAAAGACTTCATTTATACACCATTTGATCAGAAAAACTTACAAAATGTTTGCATTGAAATTACAATTAAGTGCTATTAGTAAAGTTGTTTAATTTTTTACTTAAATATGACCTGCTATTGCTCCCATACAAATCTCCGTATTAACAGGTTGAAAATATGTTTTTCCCTATCCGGGTCATCAAAAACGGGTAACAAATGGTTCAAATTGTCTTCTTCTTTTTATTCAATTTAGTTTCATTCCATGATGAATACAGAAATAGCCACACCCCTCAGCTGCAAAACTATTTTGCTTTGTTGCCGGTGTCTGATTTTATAACTGAAGCCCGTCCCATCCTTAGAATTTTGCTTTATACTGTATTTTCGTGCCTCTCTTCATTCAGGACTATGCAATCAACGCTAGTATATATCAAGCGAGATGAACCGAAATGATTTTAGTTTTCGACACGAGCTCTCAGCTGGTGGTTCGGATAGGGCTTTGTCCGCCCACCACACCCGGTTATGGTATGGGAGACAAAGTCATGCAAGACCGGCTAATTGGACGGTTATCGGTTTCCATTTCTACCCAACACAATGATAAAATTTCGGGCCACTGAAACTGGCCATTCGTCCCTTATGAAATAATTTCGGTTCGTCTCGCGTACTATATACTAGCATTGAATGCCATGGCCCAGAAAGATGAAGATCACGAAAGTACAGCATGGAGCAAAATTCATAAGAAGGGACGGGTCCATAGCAAAATTATAGAACTATTTTATGAACATTTTAACCAACCACATGTGTAATAATTCGTATAAATTAGATGATACCATTATTACAATAAACAAACGCGGTCCTACGTGAGCTTATTTATTTATTTCGTCAACCGATCGTAGACTACATATTGACGCTTAGGTCTATCTTCTTAAAGATCGCCTAGAAATAAAATAATGTCTTAGGTTACTACGTGACATTGTGAGGTCAATTGATTCACAATGCAGATTATAGAGAGACATCATTCGGTTAATTGGTCCAAATTTCGCATAGTTTGTCCGATTGGTATAAAACGCAAACAAGTTCCGATTGCACAAATGCCGCGAGGGGTGTAGAAATTTAGACTACACAATAAGTTAGGGGAGGAAATGCGATGTGATAAAATATCGTTAACAAAAGAGATCATGGCGAATTCTCTTCGTTCTTTAAGAGTTTGAATGTCAATAAGCATACATCGTGCTTCGTAAGACGGAAGTGGAAATGCTGTCCAGCCTAATTTACGGAGAGCATACAAGAGAAACTGTTTTTGTACTGATTCCAATCGTTTTTCATGTGTTTTCATAAAAGGAGACCATATGACACTACAATACTCTAGAATAGACCTGACATATGCAACGTACAATGTTTTGATCGTATAAGGGTCATGAAAGCTTTGACCAAAACGTTTAATGAAACCTAGCATATTGATTGCTTTATGGATAATTGTGTTGTAATGGTCGATAAAATTAAGCTTAGAATCTACAATAACACCTAAATCTCTGACTCTCTCGCATTTTTCTACAATTTCAGTTCCTAAAGAAACAGTAATGCGTGGTGCATTTCGTTTTCTACTGAGAGTAATAAAGCTACATTTCTTAACATTTATTTCTAGTAAGCTTTTTTTGCACCATATGTCAAATAATAATATTTCGTTTTTATAAGTTACATGATCTTGGTCATTCTTAATTTCCATAAATAGTTTCATGTCGTCTGCATAAATGAGAATTCTGACCTGCTTAAGAATGTAAGAAATGTCATTGACAAACAAAATAAAAAGTAGAGGTCCTAGATGCGAGCCTTGGGGAACTCCAGATAATACATGAACAGGGTGTGATTTTTTCCCATTAAAACTGACTACCTGTTGTCGATTTAATAAATACGAATGTATCCATTTAAGAAATTGATCCTCAAATCCTTTTTTTCCTCACTTGTAGAGTAACAGAGGAATGTCAATACGGTCAAAGGCCTTGCTAAAATCAGTGTACAGCGCTTCGACATGGCTACCGTTGTCCATTGCGTTTAATGAATAGTTCACGAATTCCTTGATATAACTCACCACTATTTTTCAAGGATATTTTTTTAATGTTCAAAAATTTATTGTACATTTTCTAAAAGTAGAAAAATCATTGAACATTTTCAAAAAGTAGAGTCATAATTTATAGTTGTGAAAACTGATCATTCCAAGAGATTTTTCGTGAGTGCTGCTAACACAGACTTTACAATCCAGCACCAATTGGTTCTAGCTGAACCTTGAATTGGGAGGATCAGAATTAGGCTCGCGATTTTTAAAATATATTTTATACATCTGAATGAAAGGAAAATTTTAAATATGCTATTTTTAATGTTTGGAACCAACGACCTTAAATAACATTTAATAGTTATGTTATTTATTAAGATGCAAACTTTACTACAATAAGGGTATCTTAGTAAAGGTTCCCGAAAAGGATGACCTAACTGCGTGCGATAAATGGCTTGGCATTATGTTGCTGCGTACCTTTCTCAAAGTTCTATGAAAGTGATACTAGCGCGGATTCAGAAGAAGATCAAAGCGACCCTCCGACAGCAGCAGGCTGGATGCCTTGCCGGAAGATCCTGTGTGGACCATATTGTCACGATCCGTATCATTCTGGAGCAGGTCAACGAACTCTTAGAGTCCCTTTATTTGGTGTTCATTAACAACAAAAAAGCTTCCGACCGACTCAATCACCAGAATAGGGGGAGCGCTCTAAAACCTAAGGGAATCCCTGAGAAAATCGTCGGCCTCCTCTGTTGATTTCCACAATTGGTTTGTCATTTTCGAGAAATTGGTATTTGTAGAGCTTAGTGTCTTGTACATATAATCGAGGTATAGCTGTACTCCTGAAATACTGAGATATTTAATGCTGTTTGAAAATACTTGTGGAATTGAAACTAATTGAAGTTGCTCAAGAAACTTTGAAAAAGGTGAAATACTATGAAATGAACTGGGAAAACTTTCTAATATCAACATTATATCAGTAATGGCTAACGCGTAACTTTTGGAGGAGATGGTAGATGAGCCGTATTTAAAATTTAAAAGGGAATAAAAATGATTAACCCATTTCGCCTATTTTGCAAAAAATAATTATTCGACTAAAATCAATATAAAGGATTTAAGTTAGTCTTGAGAAACCTGCTGGAATGCCGTGACTTCATGTTGCATGTACGCAATGCGCTCGACAAATTGACTTGTTCAGAATGAATGGACCAGAATTAAACAATATAAGACTAATCTAAAATACGTACGATACGTACGGCACCCAGATAAGTCATAAACCAATTATAATTTATCCTTGCCTTGCCTTGCCTTTTAGTGTGCAATGCAAAATTTGTCTGAAAAACATGTGTCATAATATACAAGTGACGACTGGTACAAACAGTGTGTGTTTTGTAGGTGGTTGAGACACAGAGGGGGAAAAGCCTATATACCTTCCGAACAAAAAACAAATCTAGGGTTTTTTTTTTCATTAGGGCGAATCTACAATTGAGAGATTCTCTCTGGGCTCGCTCTCTTTCATTCATTACAGCGCCATTATAAAACTTTCGAGGGATTCCTTAGTACAGATCGAAACACAACAGTGCTAGCTAGCATACTCTACAAATAGTAGAATGAAAAACGTAAAGGTGATTGGAATATGAATGAAAGAGAGCGAGCCCGGAGAGAATCTCTCAATTGTAGATTCGGCTTAATGAAAAAAAAAAACCCTAGAAATATGGCGATACCTCACACACATAGCACATACAATTTTATTGAAAAGTAACAGAGGAAGAAAATGTGTTAATTCACTGTCCCAATAAATCTCGCACTGCCAACAGGCTAGTGTTTTTCAAGTTACCAATAGTTTTTATTTATGTTTTTATAAATCAATCGGAACGCATGGCGAACAAAACAAAAAATTATATGGGAATTCGACAATCGTTTTTCGAGCTGTATCATTGCATGCAGACTCCATTCCATTTTAAATTATATGCTTGCATTCCATTTTTATTCCAGCTTGTCAAATGTTTCTGGTGAGTTTCTGAAAAATCAGACTGCTTCCAATCCATACAATTTTTTCTCCAATGAGCTGACTTTTTTCTGAAGAAATCTAAATTAAAGATTGTACTGGAAGAAATGCAACACTTTCTTTTTAAAATAACTTTTTATTGCGTGGATTAAAAGTGATGAAATTTTGGGTAAAACTAGTTTAGAGTGCAATGTTTATAAGTGCAAATTTTGTGCAAAAATCTGTCATGTGGTTATCGTCAATTCGACAGCGTGGTAAAATCGACGGGTGGTAAAATCGTTCAAGGAGACCCAGACGACCCAGCGGCGAGCTGGCAGCGGAAGAAAAGCGAAGACCACCAACCCCGTGAACGCAAAGAAGGTGAGGGATTACTTCAAGCTTAATCCGAACCATTAGATTCGGGATGAGGCCAAAAAGGTCAATTCTTCCGTCTAGTTCGTCCAGCAAAAAATGAAGCGGGCCGGACTTTATGTTTTCAAGGTTAGGAAGGCGCGTAACCGAACCGATAAACAGAATACGGCGGCTAAATCCCACGCCAGGAAGCTGTACCACGAGTGGTTGGTTCAGCTGGAATGCATTGTAATGGACGACGAGTCATACTTTTAAACGGACGCCAAGCAGATCCCCGGCCTAGAGTTTTTCGTCGGCAAGTCCCGCCTGGATATTCTGGAAGAAGAAGGCAAATTTTTCAATAAGTACTTGTTGTTGCAGGCGGTCTGTGGGTGTGGCAAATTCAGCAAGCCGTATATAAAGACCGGCACCATCAACGGCCAAATATCTAAAGATGATTGTCTCCAGGAGCAGCTGCTGCCCTTCCTCCGGCTCCATGAAAGTGACACTCTGTTTTGGACGGATCTGGCATCGTGCCGTTACGCGAAACCGATGGAGTGATACGAAGCCAACGATGTTGTTTTTGTGCCAGAGGAGGCAAATCCGCCAAACCTGCCGGAACTTAGACGAATAGAAAAATTCTTGGCAATTATGAAGGGCAAGCTCCGGAAAACAGGGAAGGTCTTCAAAAACGACAATGATTTGAAGAAAGAGTTTATGAAAGTATGTAAGAAAGATGGCGGAAGTGTTGCTCCGGATTTGATGGGTAGCGTTAAGTCCAAGGTGCGGGCATTTAGCCTAGGAGAGGAGGCTGATTAAACCAACTTAGCAAGACCATAGCTAATACGTGTTTATTTCTTCCCTGAGAGCTTCAAAAATATCCGACTTAAAGTGAATTAAACTTAAATTGATAAATAAATATAAGTAGGCTATATACAGAAAAAAATGACAGCTCTATCAGCTCGTTTACGGCAGCCATTACGAAAACATTGAAGCAACTACGTTCGATGATTCGTAAGTGCCGCCACCTCCACCCCGGAACGAAGAAATCCGTTGTTGTGTCGCAATTTGTGTTGTCCGGATACAGGCAAGTGGCCATAAACAAGATCCCGGCGCTCCTGGAGAAAAGTGAAAGCAACGAGCACAAGCCGGGTTCCGGCCACGTTCCGACGGTTTTGCGTGACCGGAAGGTGCAGCAACCACTAAAGCGGTAAACGGAAAGCAAGGTGGTGAATTCCTTTCGCGCCTTAAATCTATGAATCAGCGCAATTGTCACAGGAATGATATATGTGCGTTAGTGCGGTACAGTATGTTGTAAGATCAGGGCTCACTGAGATGAATTCTGCGATCTATATATATAAAAAAAAAATACTCAACCCATGAACATTTATTTTACCTGTTATCCTACCTAGTTCCTATTTAAAAGCGTCCAATATTGTCAGGATTGTCACTCAGTCCCAATTACTGTTGTATTTCAATAGTCCATTTTGCAAGATGAGTTTATTGTTATGATGATGTGATATGTGGCTTCTCGTAGCAGCTAGGTCGCTGTTTACAGTCAAATTTAATTTATGAAATTAACTGATCAGAAACGTAGCACTAAATGCTCATTTCTGCGTCAACTTTCAATCTAATATTTCTAAAACTCAGCTTAAATTGTGACCTAGCACATCAGCATGACGATTTCAGAAGTAAGTGAAATTCGTGCAAGTAGTTTGTGCTGTTTACCAATTCAAACCAGAACTAGTTTAAACGGTCCTAAAACAATATTTCTCTTGACGTATGCTTCACAGGAGCGGCCGTATCCAGTGCAGCCCGTGTCCAGCCATTTAACAAAGATAAATGCTTTACGTTGTTAGTATTAGATGATCAAAATACAGACTGGTCAAAGTATTTCCGAGGAAAACGTCTTCATGGAGACTATGACATACGGGTAGAGCAAGCTGAATTTCGGGAAATTTCTCTAACGGCCAACGCTGACGCCGGCCCTCTTGTAGCGTTCAACCGAGGCAGCTCTAAGCAGCCAAAGTCTTTTCGACCAGATTTTATTCTTGTTCGTCAGGCACCTCGAGATGGAGCTAAAGACTATCGATCAACGCTGCTCGGTTTAAAATACGGTGGAGTACCCAGTATCAATTCATTGCATTCGCTGTACCAATTCCAGGTAAGTAACGATGTGAGTTTCAGAATACTTTTATTTTTATATTTTTATGAACGTTATGACGTAAATTGAAATTAGTTTAGAAGTCTAAAGCAACCGAACAATTGTCCAAGTGCTATTAATGTTTGGCTTTTGCTTGGTAGCCTCAGGGTTTTAAATTACCGCATCTCACGCTCCGCTTAGCTTTCGAATAACCCACCCTATATTTAAAAATAACTAATGCGACGATAGTATAGTTACAAATTGTCCAAAAATACAAATACATTTCAAATGATCAACTTAGTCAATTCATTTTTTTTACTTTCTCGTGTACACAGGACAAACCATGGGTATTTGCACACTTGCTACAGCTCCAGCGTCGCCTTGGAAAGGAAACATTTCCACTGGTAGAACAGACATTCTTTCCGAACCCTCGTGATATGGTGAGTACAAGTTTTCGTTTGTCCAGATTCAGTAGCATCGGATATCCTAGCGAGAGGTAGTGGCTAACCAAACTGAAACATATGATAGACATTCAAAACAGTACTTCATTAATCTCAAAACACAACTCACAACGAATATGCTGTCAAAATAACACAGCGAATAAAAGCAAAAGCAAGGATTCTAGTACCGAAAGGTTAAAGGATGTGATACTCTATGGTGTAATTGGGTTCAATGAGGTTCTAAAACAGAAAGCAAATTTTAAACAGCTAGTTTACTATTGATTATTGGTACAACCGCGCACTTTTATACCCTGTTCGCACTACAACCTATATTACGTGATATAGAGTATCTTGATATCAGCATCTATACATCTAGTTTTCACTGGAAATAACTTGCATGGCATTTGATGTCAAGACACTCTATATTACGTAATATAGGTTGTAGTGCGAACGGGGTATTAAGGTACGTCAGGACTCGAACGTACACTCTCGTTTCATTTTACTCAATTTTTTAGAACAATTGTATACTATCTCTTTTTCTTTCACGGAAATGTTGCTCAATGTTCGTAAAAAGTGGATCTACTCAAATTTATGAGTAGATCCAGTTTTTATGAAAATTGAGTAACATTTCCGTGAGAGAAAAAGAGAAAGTATTCAAATGTACTCAAAACAATTAGTAAAATGAAACGGGAGTGTAGAGTAAAAATCCTTGTGAAAAGTGTTCATTAGTTTGACAGATCTTTATTTATTGCATCAGTTGTGTTTTTTTTTCACAAATTATTAAACTCTTAATTAATACGTTATTTGTACTAAAACATCTTAGTTTCTAAAAGTGCACAGAAATTCCATACATTACTAAAATAAAATAAAATAAATATTCACATGTGGTTTGGGAAAATAAATCATCAGTTGTTTACATTTGTAAAATAAATAGTATAGCTTTCTTGAAAATAAATAGCATGTGTTTATAATAATACAGCAATTCGATACCCATAAAATTCATATGGCTGATAGAGGAGTGATTAAAATGAAATAATTACAGCACAGAAAATTCCCATCACCCATCGAAGTTATCCGTTCATTCTCGGGTCTTTGCTTTACACATTCGATATATCTGGGATGGGCGCCAGTGACATTTGGCTGGAGTTCCGTCGATCATATTTCCGCGCGTTGGCACACACACTCCATAATCAGATTCGCAATCAGCCCACGGGTTCCAATTGCATGTACCGATCGCGACATTGCAACTGCCAGAATAGCAAGGCTTGATTTTACACGGGCAACCCTTGCGATAGATACCAGCCAAACCACGCTTTTCTACAATAGTCAGATTCGCGTACTTGTGCACAAAACTGCAAAGCCCAACCTCAATATCTTGCGCAGCGATCGCATACAGTTGGTTGACTTCAAGCTGCAGTCCACACATGGAATCTTTCGATGGTGTAATGAGCTTTCCTTGCTTGAGCAACTTTTGTGCACGCGGAGTCATCTATGAAAAAAAAACGAAACATTAAAAGCTTTGTCGTATGCGCTAATGACTCTACCTGTTGGCGAAACGTTTAACGTTACTAACCTTATACTCCTTTTTTATGGCGATCTTGTAGACGTTATTACCGTTATGCTTTCGGTTTGACTTTCTTAGAACCTGCGCCACAATAACTGAAAAAGGATGGTTGGAACGTAAGATATGACATATTCTATATGTGTTAACGATTTTATCACGTGAAGCTAAAAATGCCACAGCAAGTTGGACAAGGAACACTGAGAATGATTCATGGTTGTTCCGACAATTAAGTCATGCTCAAGATGACCATTACATATACTATACAGCCTATACTATACAATCACTACACCGATTCAAAATCACTATACTACCATAGTCATCCTTACTCCCAATAATGGTAAAATTGGCTATCAAACTTTTCCCTGCGTATGCCGTAAATGGTATGTATAGCAGCAATACCCACAACACACAAACTTGATCGAATGCTTTTGCTGTTTTTTGTAAATAAGAAGTTTGATGTTGCTTCACACTTTCTTGATGAGATACATATCTTGCCCTAAGGAGCTATTCATAAACCACGTATAATTTTCTGGAAGGAGGGGGGTCCGACCAAAGTCTACGCCTAATGCTAAATTTCTGGCCCTAGTATCATGAGGACGTAACTGCGATTCTATTTGCATCACAACGGCAATTGGATTCACTGTTCGATGCAGTGCTGCAAAGGATGCATGAGTCTTGAAGGCTAATCATTAGCAACGCAAGGTATTGTTCGAGCCAAGCAAATAACAAAAAAGAGAGAGAGAGAGAGAAAGTGATAGAGCTGATTCGAATTTTTGATAACACCGATCTCGAAAGCCATGAAAAGGAAAGAAAATTTAAAGTACAGCCTATGTGCACAGATTTTGGCGTATGAAATCTTTGTAAGTTATTAATTAGAAGTGGCTATGTGTGAGAATTGCACCAAAAAACGAATAAAATAACAAAATAGACAGAATTCATACAACCATGAGCTTTTACTGTTCGAAAATCAAACCTTGAACACTATAAGGTTTACTGTTCGAACAACAAACCTTTTTCAAAAAAATAAAATGATAACTTCAAGTTAAAACCCGAAAATTGCCGCCACCATGACCGTTTTGCATCACCAGTTCGATTTTTTAGATGCACAAATCTAGGAAACTACAAAAATTACATATACCAAATTTTAATCACATATTTGCGGCACTGCAACATACGAGTGGTTCAAATTACCGTAAAACGGGCTAACATTGATCACTTTCTTCCAAAATTTCTTAAATAGTTTTGGAAATATGTCTACATCTCAACGAGTCTCCTTTTACGGTACCTGCGCGAAATTGTAATGGTTGCTGAGCTTTATTTCTAGAAACATTTCGAAGAGGTGTTGCCATGTATGGAATGCTAGTAACCTCACATTAAGTTGATATTCTATTTATATTTTTTTATGTGACCGATGTGATAAATGGCCTTAGAAGAAGAAGATTTGTAGACTTTTTTCTGTTACCAATTAAGTCTCGTGTATTGTTATGATTTCAATGTATACAAAATACCACAATACCTTTGCAATGCAAATTTCTACGGTGACTATTTCGGCGACGGTTCAGTGTGTTTGCATCCAACGAAACAAACAATTACTTTTTTTCAAGTTTCCACTTAAACCGTACATGAGTACTCAAAATATTAATTTGAGAGGAACAAAATGAAAATAATGTATAAATAATGTGCATAAAAAATAGGTAACGGGTGGTGAAAATAAATGGAATTGTACCATCAATTTTGTTGTGCTTACCATATTCCGCATCACAGTAGGCTGACTGTGCGTGCTCTGCCGAACAACTGCACGCTTCGGTTGTGCTTAGTTGTAGAATCACTCCCAGCAACACCAGCAACACAAAAGTCATCACGTGGTAGGGATTCCTTCTCTTGGCCATCATGACGAGCGGACACCTATGTAACGAAGAAAAATGCAACATGTTAATCATTTTCTACGAAGGTGGTCAGATCATATTTGTTGGATATTACGAAACGTAGTGACAGACTATATCTTTCTAACCGTCGTATGTAAATGCTAACCCAAGGCTACAAAGATTGATTTGAGTTTGCTGAATGATTGATACCAAGGCAATTTGAGAACCATGCGTGATAATTATAATACAACATTCAGGCATAGGATACAGATATGAACGGTGTGAGAGCGCCGTTTTTTATTGTACATTTAAAGCAAGATAAAATTGAATATGTTCAGCTCCCTCAGCTAAATAGAATTAAACCATCCATTCATAAAAACTATTAATTAGACTTACTAATGCGGTAATATAAAATAAATGTTATTATCTATACCATGTTTACACGCTATGAGCGTCTCTTTATTAAACCCAGGTTTGCTCCAGGTGATTGAATAATCTCGATATTTTCCAAATTTGTGAGAAAATATTGCTTCAGTAAATTAACTTTAAGAAAAGTTCAGTTGTTAGGCTCAACTCCCCTTGAACGTAGGTGAGACTGACTAGTTATAAAATGTTATAATCCTTTTCCGTTAACATTTCTCTTTTCAATAATTATTAGAGCATTACTCCATTTTAATATTTTCTAGTTGACCCAAGCAAATCTCGTACTCCGCGATGCTTTTATTCATTTAATCACCAGAACTCCGTAATATTTATAATACTTTATATTTTATTTTATAATTTGTAGGTCGCCATGTAAGCAACAATTTCTGTGAACAACTCAAATATCTATCTCTGATTCACAACAAACTAGAGCGAACAGAACCTATTAAGGTTGTAAATGAGCTTTATTGTAATTAAAGGGTGAGCGGAATCAAATTGCGGAATTCAAACTTTCATGGGATAAAATGATATATTTTAGTTAACTTTGTATGAATCCTGGTGAGTGTGTGCTTTTTAGTGGAATATCTGTAACTAGAAAATGAGAAGAAATATAAGTAATTTCCATTTTATTCCAACTACCTTTATTGCTTATCTTGACAGATACGCGTATTTCGTCTACAATGTGCAGACTTCTTCAGTGTCGTGTACTAATACTCTAATATGTTACTGGTATTGACAAGTCGACAAATCAAAAACATCGACTCCAATGAGATGGATGTTTTTGATTTGTCGACTTGTCAATCACAGTTACATTTACTCAAATTTGAGTGACTCCAATTTTGACGAAAGTGACTCAAAAACGACTCAAAATTGAGTTGAAATGGCTGGCCGTGTAAACCTTCAGAAGTGAGCGTTACCACGTTTGAGTTATTCCGATTCTGTTCATTACTATTCTGCTTTCATTCTATTCGTTGAAAACAGAATTGAGCAAAACTTGCAGCTGATCGTATACTGAATGAATCGGACTCTAGCAGTATGGACGATTTCTCATTGCCTATTTTTTACCCGCTGAATCATTAACGATTGCATTCAGTTTGATTCAGCTGAGCGAGATTGATTGAAACACACTCATTTCTTCAAATCATACCTAAAACATAATTTAACATTTCAAATAATGATCTATCATGATATTAAGCAAGCTAATGCAACATAAAAACATAAAGCGTAAGTTTAAACCGTATCTCTGCTCTGATCCTTCCAGCTGATTGCATTCACTGAGTCAAAATAATGTCATTCAGTGTATGCAAATCGCTTGCGTTCAGTGGCAACGCATTCATTCAATATAACGTCTAGCTGAAAATTTGTTTCGCATGATTCTGTTTTTCTCGTTTATTATTTCTACAGTGTTCGTTTTCGAGAATTCGTGTAAAATCATTCGATAGGAAACATCACACACGTTCACTATTCTGTTAGCAACCGAGCATTGCTATTTTATATCGGCGGTGCTCATGCGGGTGAATGAATTTTCCCATGCTTGCTTTTACCTTCCGATCGGTAGTCAAACGTTCATTGTACCGAATTACACGAATTACCAAACATTGTACCATTCTCAACTTCCTGCTGATAACACGATGAGTATCAGGATTCTCGACGCATGCGAGATTATTCTCCGACTCCTTCTTAGCAAAAATTCCACAGCTGCTAGTAAAACTTATACAATGTAATAGAACGTTCACACTACAGCTTATATTACGTGATATAGAGTATCTTGATATCAGCAACTATACATCTAGTTTTCACTGGAAATAATGTACATGGCATTTGATATCAAGATACTCTATATCACGTAATATAGGTTGTAGTACGAACGGGGTATAAGCTATATGTACACACTGAAAAAAATAGCCCAAAATTGCAATAGAAAATACTCAATGGGTAAAAGCTACAGTCATTTGAAAATGATGCATTTTGATTCCGCATATCCTTTAGTTACCGTGTTATTGAGATAAAAAGTTATAGTTGGATACATATTATTATTAAATAGTTATATGCATTGAAGTTATCGAGTTTAATTGTTCAATGAAGTTAAAAAATAAATCACTTGCATACAGGGTTTTCTTTATATCTTCAAACAAAAATTCAATTATGTTTAATCATAGTGATTTTGAAGAAATTCTCGAAATTTGCCTGACCCATTAAACTCCCCCTTTTGAAATAAACTGGACCTTGTTAAATTCGTAGGGGAGGATGGTACAAAACGCACCGCTTAAGCAACATCGTGAATTACTAGTGAATGGAAGCTGAAATTTAAGAAGAAGCTATTGGATATGTTACTATGTTTTTGTTGTAGATCAAATGTGATTTAAATTCAAAACGATGATTTTTCATGAGTTTTTAAACCTTTTCCAATTTGATGCCGAGACGACCCCGGGGTAAAATGCTTGTTTCATTGCTCAATATGCACCCCAAAATTGGGATAAAAACGCGGCTGTAAGAAGTTACTCAGACTTGTAAAGTGAGAAGGTTGCAACATCTCGCTACATCTTTTTAGCTCAAGCAGCCAATGGGTATGGAATAAAAATTGCAAAACGTTGCGATATGTTGCCAACTCCTTATTATATACCCGCTTAGAAAAAAGTACCCAACGGGGCATTTAAGTGTGGGAAGCCAACGTTGGGTATAATTATGTTTACCTTCCATTGGGTTCAAATTACATACGTTTGGGTAGAATTTTACCAGAAGTAAATTATTTATACTCGGCGGTAGGTTAACATGATTATACCCAACGTTGGTTTCCTACACTTAAACGCTCCACTGGGTACTTTTTTCTAAGCGTGTGGACGTATTTAACGCCACGATGCGTTCTGCCCCAGTTTTAGTCTTGCATAGTTTTGTCTAAATATTCTGAAAATACGTGGAATTATAGTGAAGTTTTGATACTATCTTGAAGTTTTGCTGTCAGCGATACATGTGAAATGAATTTATTACAAATCATGGATGTTAACTCATGTTAAAAGCTTATTTTAAGAACACTATTATTTACATGTGAGGTATAGTCATGATAATTTATTCTATTTTGATCATATTTTGGTGTATTTAATACCTTATTGTACAACAAAATTATGAGTTATGCTGTTTTATGTAAAACTTGATAAAGTATCATTCCATTAAAGCTATAGTTTTGAAGATTTGAGCACATTTATTGAGTGGGTCATTCTACCACACCAGTGCATTTTGTACTGTTCTCCCCTACCATTGTTGTACGTCCATACTGTAATAAAAGCTTGCAAGCTCTGATCACACCATGGCGGCACAATCGTGGAATCGAATAAATAGTGACATTTATTGTTGAAGACACTCCTTCTTATAAATTCTTATCGGTGATGAAAACCTTGTATTTTTGCCAAATAATGTCTTTGCGTGCGAATTTATCAGTTACCTCGTATTTCGCAGGAACATCACCACGACCCCACGCTAAAACTTTTGTCTTGGTAATTTCCCAGAGTCAGCGTTCATGTGTGTTTCGTGGTCCATAAGAGGACACTCGTCAAACAGCTTGTCGCACTTCTTCCGAGCATGAAATGTTGCCACATTATTCTGCTTGAGAGACTAATTTGGTTATTTGCTCAAACCGCGACCCGAAATATACAAATTTGCACGCCATCCAACAAATTATCTATATGCCTTAAGGTGAATTTTTGCTCCATGTAATGTTTCCCATCTTCTCTCTCTCTCTCTCTCTCTCTCTCTCTCTCTCTCTCTCTCTCTCTCTCTCTCTCTCTCTCTCTCTCTATCTCTCTCTCTCTCTCTCTCTCTCTCAGCTGAAATTGTGCATTTTTTCTAATTTTCTTTGTTTTGTAAATACATACATAAACAAAATCACTCTAATACACATTTCTACTTTTTCTTAGATTGCATGTTGCTTTACACAGCTCGAAAAAGTAGTGTGAATTTCTGTTCAATGTCATGCACATAAATGGAGCGTCACAAAACATACACATTTAAATAATAAATCGTGTAGAGTTCTGGGACATTCCATACATTGTCGATAATGTTGTATGCAAAAGCTCGTCTTTTATATTGATGAAATACGGCTAGTAAGTCTCACACTTAGAAAAATAATGTTAATTTAAATCTGCTGCACATAAGGGAGCGGCTTGTTAGACATAAATTTAAGTCTGTTTTCAAATTAAATGACAGTAAAAACTCTAAAAGGTAATTTGCATGACATGGCTTAAATTAAGTCATGAAACATAGAATCAAATTTTCGCATTGCTCTAATCGTTAATATAATTTGAAATACGTACTATGCTACATTTAATTTTGAATTATAGAATCTTACAAAAAAAATTTATATTTTATGATACGATACTCAAGAACTGAGGACCACGATATATGTTAATTGACGTATTTCGGTACTTTTTGGATAAAAAAGCAAAGGCGTTTAGAAAAATACATAAATTTTCTTTTTTTTTATCGTTCATTAAAATCTTGATACATCACATAGAGAGATTAAATAAATTTGCAACTGAAGGGCACTGATTTTTTTTTCTAATTTCCGATGCAAAGATTCACAAACATTAAGAAATTTAAATGCCTTCCCAAGCAACACACAAGTTTTATAACGGTTGAAAATACTTTTATTTGACTAGATTTGGTTAGATAGAAGCATACTCAACATAAAATCATGAAAATGTGTTACTCGGGTTTTTCTCAGAGTTTACGCGATAAAAGTACATCACGTGGCAATGAAATGTGCACTAGTCTGCGTTCACATATCGATGCAGTCAGACGTGTTTCTAATAAATGATGCACAAACTGATAACGACGTGTGAAATCGTCTACGATACAAGTTTGACTTAGTGATGTGCAAGAAGCTTACACAGAAATCAACGGCCATGCAAGTCTTGAGATTCATAACATTCATACTTTTATGCAGCTTTATCAAATTCAATTTAATGTCAACACATATATTTCAGAATACATCCCAAAGAACTCAGTCATTTTTAAATTCAGTCTAAAAATATTTACAGGTAAATATGTCACGCGTAAAGTTCATTATATTTAGGAGTGTATAATACCGTTGACCTCATAGCATGGTTGTGTCAGTTTTCTAATCCAGAGGTCAAGGGCTAGATTCCTCATACAGTCGAATGTGTTTTTGTGTGGGAAATACCTTCGACTGCCTTGGAGCACAAGCGTATCATTGTGATTACCAAACTAATGCACGCATTAAGAAAAAGCGACCATTTTCGGATGGATGGTAAAAAAAGAACGGAAAAAGATATTTCAACAAACTAAACTGCATTTTATTCATTAAAAAATTAAAAACTTCACATAAATACTTCAACTTACTGCCGAGCCGCCTTGCGGCAGCTAGTCGGAACTTTGGCCATAGGTTAAAAAAAAGCTTGTAGGCATATTCTTCAGTTCCTTGGTAGCCTTTTTGATCAAATCATCCGTCGTTTTGATCAAATCATCCGTCGTTTTGGCCACGAAATTGTTTGAATCTACTCTCCTCTTAAAATAGGCCCAGAACTTCTCAACATCTCAACTGACAGAATGTCAACACGACGCACAACCGTTAGCGTATATATGAAGCTAAAGCTGACACCCATACCAATACAGAATATGTACATGGCGCATATCTTCAAAATGATGAATATTTTTATTCGAACTTATTGAACACCGTGTAAAAATAGTTCTTGGGGTTTGAGTGGTAGAAAATAAGATCCCGCTTCTACTTCAATCGGTTTATTAAGGTTTATGTTTTGTCATCTTAAGTTGGACCTTTCAACAAGGTAGCCCAAAATACTCAAATCAGTGATAAGTGTACTTGTGATAGAAAGTTTATTGACTATCACTATATAATCTTAATCCTTTCCATATCAAATAACCAAAACGTCCTTTCTTTAGCATTTTATGCCGAAACTGATCTGCAAATCATAACGAGGCCTAAGGTTGCCTAGTTCCACGGTCTCAGTTGTTCGTGTTGGAAAATTTGCTAACATTCTGGGAAAAGAGTGTGATTGGATTTGCCGTAACTACATTGGACCGCAATGAAAGTACAGTATTGGACAAAACATTTGCAACCAGTACATGACTACCAGGAAATTGATCATTGAAGAGCTATGAATGGTCAATCTTGGAATAATACATGTGTGCATTAAAAAACAACATACTTTCGATTTATTGAAATAAAAAATAATCATTATTCTCGGAAAAGAAACTCATAACAATATTGAAAAACAAAAAAAAAAACGTTTTTCTTTCCGACAAAACAATTGCAACTTCGCATCCAATCGTCAGATTGAATTCTGCTATCAATATTAAGTAGCAAATCCCTTATATTCAATAACAGCCTTGCATCGTCGAGGCATGGAGTCAATCAGGTTGTCAATAATGTTCTGAGGGATTGCTGCCCACGCCTTTTGAATTTGCTCGAACAATTGGTCCTTATTCTTAACCCCCATTCGATAATTTCTTCGATCCACGATCTCCGAAAGGCTCTCGATAGAGTTTAGATCAGGGGACTGTGGTGGCCATTCCATAACCGTGATGTTATTATTCATTTTTTGACCACTTTGGCGGTGTGTTTTGGGTCGTTGTCCTATTGAAACACCCATCTTAATGGCATATTCCATTCCGCATGAGGTAGCATAACATCTCTAAGGATGTTATTGTACATAAAACGATCCATATTTCCACACGAAAAAAAAACCGCAGTAGAAACTACCATTTCGAGGGTTAAATTAAGCACAATCACCAACAATTTTCACCTGACTATAAATGCGTTTGATTTTACCATGCCTGCGATTAGATCGACCATGGTGCGGTTGATATCAATATGAGGTCTGTCAAATATACCACAAATGTTGAAGGTTTTACTATAAACGTAGTAAATTTGACTGAATTTTCATGGTAGTTTTAAAGATAGGCATAGTCGGGTAAAATGGTAGTTTTTACTACAAGATTTTTTTCTGTGCATTAATCTGATGGATCGGACCAAGATCGTTGGCAGAAAAACATCCCCAGACCATCACATTGCCTCCATCATGTTTCACGGTCTTTTGACAATATCGTGGATCCAAGCGTTTTCCGATGGGTCGACGTACACGGCAAATTCCATCACTCCCGATAATGTTGAACTTCGATTCATCGCTGAACAGTCGACCATTTCTGCACACTCCAACCAATATGAAATTCAGCAAACTGGAGCCTTTTCTTCTGGTTTTTCAACGATATCAGCGGTTTCTTCGAAGGGCGTCTGCAAAACAATCCTGCATCAACGGCACGTCTTCTGACTGTGCGGTCTGACGCAGACAGCTGCAACTCTTCTTTCACTTTGAAGAATGATTTGAAAGGATCTTTCTTGATGCACCAGACGATCATAGAATCGTCCCTAGACGTAGTGCAGCGTGGTCTTCCGCCTTTGTGCTCCACAGAAATCTTTCTGGTGGAACGAAACTTCGAGCAAAGTCTTGAGATTTTTGATTATTTGGAACAGATCTCTTTTGGTGACATTCCACACGTGTAATCATTGATTATTTTCTTTCGCAGTTCCAAACCAAGACTGTCACGGGCCATTTTGAATCTGGACGTAAAAAATATTCCAAAATATTAGAAGCAACATTATTTTATCATTGCCCAGTGTACCGTTACAGTTACAGGTACAGTTCGTTCGGTCCGCTCTCCGTTGCTTTGGAAGCTTTTCACGCGTTGTTTCAATTCTTCAGTCTTAAGTTTTTTTTTTTGCGCTCGCGAGTGAAATCGAGTCTTGGTTTTCTGAAGAAAAAAAATTGTGTGATAAGCAGTGCAACAACGTTATTAATTGCAATTAGCAATATTGCAACGATCTAAAAGGCATATGGCTCCGCATCCATACGGCACGCACACCAGCAGTCCATCGTGTGTAGCGTGCAATCGTTCATCTGCCAACCACCACCGACCAGCGTTATCATCATCGCTGAGCTCCACGTCTAGCCAGTACACGCGGCCACACATCGTCGCTCGGCAGCAGCAGCACATTCGTCGCCCGTCTGCAGTAGATCAGTGATACATATAAGATAAGTTTTTGTTTCTCGCTCTTCTGAATTCATTTTAATCGTATTGTGTGTGTGAGTGTGGAGAGTGAGTGAGAGTGTGGGAGAGTGTTTGAGAGAGTGGGCTTGGGTTTAGTTTGTTTATCTGTGATTGATTGTAGATAATTACGTTAGTGGTTGAGCGTCATAAGCTCCCACAAGCGAGCCATGGGTGATTTATCGGAAGATGAATCATCTATTGCGCAAAATGATGGGGTAGCTCTTAAAGTTACCCGATCGCGTGCTTATCCAGATAGTTCAGCTGGTCCTTGGGTTGTCTATTTTCGGCCCAAAGCAAAACCTCTCAATATTTACCAGATTTCAAACGATCTGACGAAACGATTCTCGGCCGTGACCGAGATAATTAAGGTGAGACCTAATAAACTAAAAGTCGTTCTGTCCAACCTTAAACAGGCTAACGAAATTGCTGTCTCTCAGTTTTTTACACTGGAGTATTTAGTGTACATCCCAGCTCGAGGTTGAAGGGGTGGTCACCGGGGTGGTCACCGAAGCGAGCTGAGATCCTGTTGAAGCAGGGGGTTGGTCGCTTTAAGAACCCTCTGCTTCCTTCAGTCAAGATACTTGATGTGCGAAAACTAGGCACAGTATCGATCACTAAGGGTGAAAAGAAATTTACCCACTCAGACTCGTTTCGTGTGACCTTCTCTGGTTCAGCCCTCCCTCAATACTTCGAGTTGGGAAAACTTCGACTACCTGTGCGGTTGTTTGTACCTCGGGTCATGATCTGCCAAAAATGCCATCAGATGGGACATACGACCTCCCATTGCGGCAATAAGGCACGCTGCCCTAATTGTGGGGAGAATCACGAGGATGGAGCCTGCGCAGACAGCACACCAAAAGGCGCTTTCTGTAAGGGTACTCCTCCTCATGCTCTCTCGTCGTGCCCGGCGTACAAACAACGCGGGGGAAAATTAGAACGCTCGCTGAAACAGCGTTCCAGGAAATCTTTCACCGAAATGGCGAAAAAAGCCTCACCATCACCCGATGCCAATACAAATCCCTTTGCCCCTCTGTCAGATGACGAGTCTTCGGCAGAAAAGGGAACATCGTTCACTTTTCCGGAAGGTGATTCAAGGAAGCGAAGATGCGTCCGCCCACGGAAAGTTGCTGAAAAGAAGCCCGAGACCAGCTTGCCCATTTCAAAAAAGGTGGAAAAAAGGAAAAAATAATTCCTCCTGGTTTCCGTAGTACTAACAGCACCCAGGACTTTCCATCTCTCCCGGGGATATCCAAAACCCCTGAAGCCCCTATTTTAAGAACAGAAGCCCCCTCCTCAAGTGGGCTGTTCTCATTTGATGACATTGCCGAAGGTATCTTCAAGTAGCTCGAAATTTCTGACCCTTTTAAAAGCATTGTTCTTGCAATGCTTCCCTCAGTGAAAACTTTTTTGAAGCAATTGACAATCAAGTGGCCCCTCCTTGCAGCAATCATTTCCTTCGATGGATAATTTTCCAAATGAGGTCGGGGATTTGACCACTGTTCTACAGTGGAATTGTCGAAGTTTAATTCCTAAATTAGAATCATTCAAATTTTTAGTTCACAATACCGGTTGTGATGCATTTGCTTTTTGTGAAACATGGCTCTCTTCCGAAATCGATCTTCCTTTTCATGATTTCAATATAATTCGTCTTGATCGTGAGGATTCACGTGGAGAAGGAGTACTTTTGGGGATCAAAAAGTGCTACTCCTTCTATAGAGTGAATTTTCCTCCAATTCCAGGTATTGAAGTTGTCGCATGTCAGGCTGTTATTAAAAATAAAAGCCTTTGCATTGCTTCTGTGTATATTCATCCTAGAGCCTCAATTAACCGAAAACAACATTCAGATATTTGTTCGGTCCTTCCTTCTCCACGGTTGATCATGGGAGATTTTAACTCTCATGGTACAGGCTGGGGAGAACTGTACGATGACAACCGCCCAACAAACATCGGTGTTGAATTAGAGCTTGTTCAAACAAATTTGGAGAAGCTATTCAGCTATTCTAGAAGAAACAGCTGAATAGCTTCTCCAAATTTGCTTGAACAAGCTCTAATTCAACACCGATGTTTGTTGGGCGGTCTTCTCTGATATATGTCCTTTGTGACAACTTCAATATGACAGTTCTTGACAATGGAGAAGTAACACGTTTGGCTGGAACATTCTCAGTTGGCAGTTGATTAGACCTCACACTTTGTTCGAATTCATTATCGTTGGATTGCACATGGAATGTGATTCAAAATCCCCACGGTAGTGATCACTTGCCCATAAAAATTTCGATTGCCACCGGGTTCAATCCGTCGAAATCTGTCAACGTCGAGTATGATCTTACCCGTCACATCGATTGGACAAAGTTTAGGCCGGCAGTAGATGAAGCCGTAACGACGGTAGAAAGGCTTTCACCGCTGGAAGAATATAACTTCCTCTCCAACCTGATCTTAGACAGCGCGTTTCAAGCTCAAACTCGACCAGTTCCAGGGACGCCATTTCGCAGGAAACCTCCTTCTCCATGGTGGGATCAGCAATGCACCGAGGTTTACCGTAAAAAGTCCGACGCGTTTAAAGTTTTCCGTAGACGTGGAACACCTGAGCACTTCGAAGTATACACGGCTCTCGAACGTGATCATTCCTCGCGAAACTGAGAATTCGATAGATGAGAACAGCCAACCTTTTTCAATGGTAGAACTCTCTCTCGCGCTCCTTTCGTGTGGCAATACGGCTCCAAGAGATGATAGAATCAAGTTCAACTTACTTAAGAATCTACCAGACGCCGCAAAGAGGCGCATGTTGAACTTGTTTAACCAGTTTCTGGAGCTCAATATTATACCGGATGATTGGAGACGGGTGGGAGTTATCGCCATTCAAAAACCTGGCAAACCCGCGTCCGACCACAACTCCTATCGACCCATCGCGGTGTTATTCTGCATTCGAAAGTTGTTGGAGAAAATGATCCTCTTCCGTCTGAACAAATGGGTTGAGACGAACAACCTGCTTTCAGATACTCAATATGGTTTCCGTAGGGGTAAGGAAACGAACGACTGTCTCGCGTTGTTTTTCACAGATATTCAGTTAGCTTTTGCTAAAAAAGAGCAAATGGCTTCTGTATTCTTGGACATAAAGGGGGCTTTTGATTCAGTATCTGCTGAAGTTCTTTCAGATAAACTCCACGCTTGTGGCGTTTCACCATTAATGAATAATTTTTTGTACAATTTGCTGTCAGAGAAACATATGAGCTTCTCTCATGGAACCTTTACAGCTTCACGATTTAGTTACATGGGTCTCCCCCAGGGATCATGTTTAAGCCCCCTTTTGTATAATTTTTATGTTAAAGACATTGACGGTTGTCTAAGTGACAACTGTACGTTGAGACAACTTGCAGGTGACGGTGTAGTGTCTGTCACGGGACCCAATGGGGTCGATCTGCAAGGACCCTTACAGGATACCTTGGACAGTTTGTCTACTTGGGCTTTACAGCTAAGTATCGAATTCTCTACGGAAAAAACTGAGTTGGTAGTTTTTTCTAGGAAGCACAACCGAAGCTTCAAATTTGGGGTAAGCCAATAACTCATTCTATGTCATTTAAATATCTTGGGGTCTGGTTCGATTCTAAGTGCACCTGGAGATCCCATATTGAGTATCTGAAGCGAAAGTGCCAGCAGAGGGTCAATTTTCTCTGCACAATTACCGGGACCTGGTGGGAAGCTCATCCACAAGATCTTCTAACGTTGTACCGGACAACGATTTTGTCGGTTATGGAATACGGAAGTTTTTGTTTTCAGTCAGCGGCTCGGTCGCACTTCATTAAACTGGAACGTATTCAGTATCGGTGTCTTTGTATCGCGTTAGGTTGCATGCACTCGACTCATACCATGATTCTTGAAGTGCTGTTGCCACTCTCAGATCGGTTTTCAGAATTATCTCTCCGGCTCCTCACCAGGTGTGAAGTTATGAACCCCCAAGTGATCGAAAATTTTGAGAAGCTCCTTGAGTTGAATACTCATACCCGCTTCATGACCTTGTACCATTTGTACATAACACAGGATGTCAGCCCTGCGCCGAACATTTCCAATCGTGTTTGCTTCTCCGATTTCGAAAATTCGGTTCATTCCCAAGAAACATTGCTAACACCATCCTGCTTTATTAAGTTTTATTAAAGTTTTATGGAAGCCACTTGAAATCAATTTGGTTTTTTTTTATGGCACCAAGAGGTGCCAATAAGTTTCATAGCCAGGCCAGGTTTATGAGAACCCACACAGCTTGAGTACAACAACCTTAAAACCTTGTTTCTCAAATTCCTTTTACTCCTATCAAAGGTTTTATTTCGACTTTATGAACTCGTAAAATGCTGTATTGAAATGCCTTTTTAGGACTCATTGATTTTATCTTATTATGGTCAGTTGAAAAAGCATTTTAAAACCATTTTGCCTCCAGTAAATGCATTAAACGGCAAATTGGCATTGAAAGAAGTCACCATAAGACCAAATAGTTTTATAATAGTCATTGCGAAGATGAATTGGCTTTATGGCAAAACTGTGATTTTTTTTCCAATCGCCATATTGAAATATAAGAAATAAATGAAATGTGGAAAAATAGATGCATCAAATTTTCAATGGTATGCAAATAAACAGTAAATCGGAGACTAATTTCAGCATTCTTTTAGATAATCTCATCCATTTCCAAGCACTTTTCAGGAAATTCATGATTAATTTATCGAATATATTTGTTTTAATTTGATTTCTGTTGTTGTAAATTCGCATAATTTCCGATGCGCATTAATTTTCTGCTTTTATCGTGCCAATATTCACCATAAATATAATTGCGCACAAAATTTGGAGCATAATACGCTGTAGAAAACACCATTTGTTTTGGATATTTTGCTATTAAACAAAATTTCCCGCAACACTAGACCTTTTTTTTTACTGCTGAATGTATCAGAAGAGCAGAGAATCGAACAAAGCAGAACAACAAAAACTAACCTCAATTTCACAGAGAAGTTTGACAGATGTGGCCATTTGGCGACATTCTGGTTTTAATGGCAGCCAAAAGGTTTTATGAAGGTTCTCAAGTGGTCATAACATCTTTCACAAGAACATTTTCAAAATCTATATGTTCTTATAAAGGTTTTATTAACTTGTTTTCACAACCGTCTATAGAGTGGGCCGTTTTGTACAAATTTCGGCTTTAAAGACGCATAGAGGAGGGGTTGGTAGACAAATCAGTTTTGAATGTAGTTTTATCAACAAAATCGGGAGGACTGCTATACGGCTGGAATAAAACTAAAATTGTTACTTGGGTTTTGATTTATCCATGAAGCAGGAGCTTCATGGAATCCCAGAGCATCATCGTCCTACGATTGCTCCGGTCATATTTGCTGCAAAGTTTGGCCAAGTTTATTCCACTAAATCGTTCTTCACTGACGGATCTTTGATAGAGGAGTCAGCAGGCTTTGGTATATTTAATGAAATTTATAGCGCCAATCGTAAACTTCAAGCTCCTTGTTCCGTATATGTCGCTGAATTAGCGGCAACACACTTTACGCTAGAAATTGTTGCCTCATTAACACCGGATCAGTACTTCATTTTCACGGATAGTCTCAGTTCTATAGAGGCTATTCGCTCATTGAGACCGGTAAAGCACTCCTCGTATTTTCTCATGAAAATACAGGAGCTTCTAAGTGCTTTATCTTCGCGTTATTTTATCATCACCTTTATATGGATCCCATCTCATTGTTCAATTCCGGACAATGAGAAAGCGGACTCGCTTGCAAAGGTGGGTGCTATGGAAGGCGATATTTGTGATCGACAAATCGCCTTGAACGAATTTTTTCCTATTTTTCGTCAACAGCCACTCGTCAGCTGGCAGTATAAATGGAGTAAAGGAGATTTGAGGCGATGGCAACATTCTATCATCCCAAAGGTGTCGAAGAAATCTTGGTTTGGATGGATGTGGGTCGAGACTTCATTCGTGTCATGTCTCGCCTCATGTCCAATCATTATTCTTTGCACGCTCATTTATACCGGGTTGGGCTGAGCGACAGCAATCTCTGCGAGTGTGGACAAGGCTATCAGGACGCAGATCACGTTATTTGGTCTTGTGCTGAACATCGTGGAGTCAGATCGGAGCTTTATGATTCCCTTCGGGCTCGAGGTAGACAACCCAATGTGCCAATTCGAGATATTTTGGCTGTACGTGATTTGGAGTACATGAAACTCATTTATGTGTTTTTGGCTAACATTAGCCTTGGATTGTAGTTAGTTTAACCTGTATGTTTACTATAAGTTGTTTTTCTATCTGTGTATGTGTGTAGGTGTGTTTTTTTTTCTTTTTCAAAAAATGTTCAAGTCAAAAGAAAACCATAAATTGTATAGTTATAAGTTTTTAGATAATTTAGAATTTAAATTTAAACCATACTTTAAATTCCCACCCTCTTTCCTATCCGTAATTTGTAATTCCTATGAACCTCGAGACGGCCGCGAGTAATCGGCTCTATCCTCCTAACTTTAGTTTTAAGATAAATGATGTATTTAAATATGAAAATTTGGCTCTGTAAAGTTGATTCGATTGAGCCTGTACAAATAAACGATTATTATAAAAAAAAACATTACTTTATGTAAAATAAAGCGATATTTACCTTCTGGTGGCGTAAATCTAGACAAAATCGTCAAAAGGTCGAAAGTAACAATTGTAAACAATGACTTAAAACGTAAATTTCCTGGAAATGCAAGGTTGCTAACATCTATATCCACTACCGACGGGAAGGTTATATCTCCCTGTATCTGTTTCTGGTGCTATTTTGTGTGTGGGAGCAAGCATATCCCAGAAAAATACGTTAGAAGTCATTGTTTACAAATGTTACTTTCGACCTTTTGACTATTTTGTCTAGAAATGTCCAATATATAACCCCTTCGCTATGGTATGAATCCAATTACATCAGTTATCAACAGATTTGATATGAAAAACAACAAAATATTATAAGTTGCAATTGTTTTGACCAACGCAGAATGGTACTTGTCAACAAAACACTGTCGGTGTGCTATCAGTTGTCATCTGACTACTCCGGAAATCATGTGGTATAAAATAAGACTCCTTAACCGTCAACTAAGGCGTGTATCGAAAATGCGATACACGCCTTAGTTGACGGTTAAGGAGTCTTATTTTATACCTATCCACAAACTTTCTTTCAAATTGTGTTGAAAACCGATATTTTATTCATACAAAAAATTGATCCTTTATTGTACGAGGTTAAACTTGAACATAATGAAGACCGGATAAAATTTAAGTTATTCCTTCACGAATTTTCGAACTTTGGATCGAATGCTCTTCATTAAGTTCCGGAAAAGTGTTGCATCGCATTTTTTGGACGCTTGAGCCCAAATTTTTTTGAACTCCTGCATGTTCCCAGCTGCCTTACCAGGCTTCTTGAAGACACTCTTCACGATTGCCCAGTAACGTTCGATGGGTCGAAGCTGAGGGCAATTTGGTGGATTGATATTTTTCTCAACGAAATCTATACCCTTTTCCGCAAGCCAATTGAGAGTGGTTTTGGCATAGTGAGCCGACGCTAAATCCGGCCAAAACAGTGGAGGTGTACTATGCTTCTTATATAAAGGCAACAATCTCTTCTGGAGACACTCAGATCGATAGATTTCCGCATTTATAGTTCCGGTAGTGTAAAAAATGGTTGACTTCAAACCACAGGAACATATTGCTTGCCATACCAGTACCTTTCGACCGAATTTCTCCACTTGAATCGACCTGTCCGCATCGCTCACATCCTCCCCGACGACGGCAGAAAAGTATTGTGGACCAGGAAGGGTTTTTGAGTCCTCCTTTACATAGGTCTCATCGTCCATCAAAACGCATGCATCCGGACGCTGCAAAAGACGCGAATACAATTTCCGGGCCCTTGTTGCTGCGCGCTTTTTCTGTTCTGCACTTTGTTTCGAGATTTTCTGCTTCTGGTAGGTCTTCAGGTGGTTTCGCCTCTTGATACGCTGGATCATTCCGACACTCGTTCCTGCTTTTTTTGGCCAAATCACGTATTGACATTGATTTGTTCTTCATGATTAGAGATACCACTTTCTGCTCCAGTTTCGAGTTGGAAGAACCGGGTTTTCTGCCTCTTCCTGGTAGCTCATCCAAAGACTAGTGTTCCAAACTTATTAATGATGGTTTTAACACTCGCATGATGAATTCCAAACCGCTTCGCCAATTTTCGCATAGTAATACCCTTCTCACTTAGCCATGTGTCCAGAACCTTAATTTTCACTTCCTTTTCAATACGCGACATTTTGAAAACGCAGAATTTGAACCGCACAAACAAGTAAACAAAAGAAAGCTGACAGTCAAACGCACAGCATGCAGTGTTCAGAGCATAAAAAAACATCACAAATACATGCGTACAACGCAAATGTATGTGGATAGCTTATATTCGATACACTCCTTATAGTGACTTAAGCCGTTTTTAATTCAGAGTACATACATATGTTAATGCGTATTATCAGTATTCACTACCAGTTGCAAATGTTTTGTCCAATACTGTATCCCCCCAAAACAAACCACCCACCAACTAAATATACCTCAACCCAATTTCTTCAAAACCAGCCAAAACATAATAACAAAAAACAACACCAAATTTTTATAAAAAAAAGAAAAAAAAGAAAGGTAATTTTAGCATTTCCATACGAACACGTCCTGCTTGTCTCAAACCGGATTATTTTGATATTCTAAGTGTAACAATATTTTTAAGTAGGCCAGCGTTCGCTTTTGTTCTATTTTTATTATAAACCAAAAATTGCATGTCTTCCCCCATGCCGCAAGATAGGCCCACACTTACGTTTGCAGAAAATTGAACTACACTGAGCGAGTAAGTGAACCATACTTTTACTATACTTTATGGTAGAAGTTTTTTTTAAATATTTTTATACCGTGAGTTCGGGTAAGCGTTGATAGAAAAAAGTCGTAATGGTCTAACATAGGAATTAAAATATTTATTGTTTTCAAATATCAACTGAACAAACTCAAAATTGATGCTATCGGTTCATTCTAGGTATTGATTCAAACTAGTTGTTCTCGGGCAATAAATAACGCAGTTACAATTAATGACGAGCACTAACAGGACTTCAGGAGGGTGATGATGCAACACTACCAACAATAGCAACAGCCTTGGACATTGTGTATACATATTAAATCGATTTATTTTTATCGACTTCAACGAGAAAATGAGCATTTCTTATGGAGAATGAACCTGTGAAACCGCGCTTAAATGTGATGTCACGGCACACATTGTATTTATCTGGCCCTCAAACTCTTCAAGTGACGTTTAACTGTTATTGTGCTTTTATACACTATTGGGCATGTTTTTGTATGTTAAGGAGCTTTTCAAACAGTAGCAGCGTAATATAGATGTTTCATATCCAAGTAAACATATTCCTGGTCCAACATTTTCTCAACTTACAAGGACAAGCAATCGACTGTACCACAACCAGAAATGAACCTAGAGCATTTCCAATTGAGTTGACCAGAGGTAGTCTTGAAAGCTGAGAAGAAAAAGTAGTAATTAATGCCCGTTGACAAAAAAAATGAGAGGTAATGTAATAACATTCTCTAATAAGCTTGGCACGTTGAGTAAAAAAGATGAAAATACCCACTTTAAAACAAACACAATTGAGTGACTGCATGAGGACTCTGTAATTTGTTAATGAGAAAAAATTTTGAACGCAAATAAATGTGATAGTGCATAAAAGCATTCAAATGTTACGCAACGCAAAGCGATTCATTCACTGATCCAATTCACGAATAGAAGGACAATATTTATTTTCCTAATGAAGAGGCCATCCGTTACTATGGTCAAAATGATGTGGGCTGTAGGTAAACAATCGTCGCCAATGGAATTCTTCCAGCGAATTCCTTTCTAAATATCACACATCACCCATTCGCGCTTCCCCCTAGAGGCACACGCTCAGCACTTAATTCTCGGCAATCCGTCCATTCATCAGTCTCCCAACCAACTGGGCGTGTTCATTTATGTGTACGCGCTGCTCAAAACAAAACCACCAGAAATATGACTCAATTAATGTCGTTTTTTTTTATAGCGTCTTCTTGAGAGAACGGCGCGGTTCCATTTGATTTCATCGGTTAAATATAGAATCCGAGATCATACCATGTTGTTCACAGCGCTGCGCTAGCCGATTGTGAATCTACTTACTAAGATAGGAGTATACATCGCATCAACCACTGTTAAATCGAATGCATCCTCATACTATGGCGAAACAAAATGCGTAGACTATGTGGAAGCAAAGTGAGCAGTTGATCTTGAAATTTTTTTTACGTATGAAAATATTGCTTTTCTGCACAACTGCTCCTAAAGTATGAAAGTAATTTCAAAGGTGTTTTCCCCCTAGACACAACTATCGCATATCTGTATGTTCCAACCTGAATACGTGGTTAAGTTTAGGGGCCTTATTTAAAAAGTCGATTAATTTCGAGTAACAAGGGGTGATGCCACAATCGACACACATATTAGTCTCGCAATAATTTGCATCCAAATTTA
The DNA here is from genome assembly GCA_024533555.2 of Aedes koreicus. NCBI lineage: Eukaryota > Metazoa > Arthropoda > Insecta > Diptera > Culicidae > Aedes > Aedes koreicus. The sequence continues at coordinate 69,542 of JAHHFK020005777.1, read as the reverse complement.
TTTGCATTTCCTGGAAATAATCCCGCTGTGTATAAACACTGTATTTGGCGGAACGGTAGAGTGCAACCCTTGTGCAAACGGGTCGAGCAAGCTTGTTTTTGATTGCTAAATTGTTCAAATAATACTCCATGCAAAACGTACATAGCTAGTACCAACCAGCACTCAATAGGGAGAATGTGTTCCACATTATATTGAACAGGCGTGCATTTTCCTTTCGCGTTCCAGACTGTTTATCGGCATGGTTCAAAAGTAAACGTTAACAGAAAAATGCAAATTCAGTGTTGCTTGTATGGATCAATGTCCATTAATAGGTGTTCACGAGAGCTGGAATACTTGAATTACCAAATTGGGTTAAATGCACTTTCGATTGATCGTTGAAATTTGGTTTTGTGGGCAGGACTCACAAAGTGGATTGCATGTTACAACAGATTTCATTTCAACAAGTGAAGTATTTCAATAATTTAAAATTTACGACATTCTTCAGTAGTAAAGCCATGTAATTAATAACTTATTTCATAACATTCAAAACTTATAACAGCTGGGCTTCAAATGGTGAGTTGACAGCATTAAAGAAGGATACGACAGACCTTTGGTCCTCACAAGTTCCTACCTCACGCCTCCACGAGTCATATGATCACAAGACTGCCAGCTGAAACATGGAGACGCTGGTTGGCGTAGCCTGGGCAATGTTGTCAATTTGACAATAGCGAAGTGAGGGGGTGCGATCATCTACCTTAAATTTATAAATTAACTACGCTTTGAGATCATCTTTTCGATCTAAAATCACTTATCTTATGAGCATGGAGCAACATTACAAGCATTAAAGGCTCAATTTGTTTTTCATTATTTCAGCATAACGTTCACATTAGATGTGCTTGGATCGTTGGATGTCAGATATGTTTTGTACATTAATAAATTATATTCTCTTATTATTATTATTGTGGATACAAATATTAATCTTACTTGACATTAATGCTAGCTGAAAAAGGTGAAGTCTATCGACGAGAGGATGAACAGCTTAGTCACAGATATACATTCCATTATCGATAACTGTCGTGCTCATGTTATCATTTTGTTACGTCATTGTTATGATATGAAAGTATATTATTACATTTAAATTAATTTGATTATTTAAAATCACTGTAGTACCTATGAGATCCTCTACAAATGATTATTGCGATGCAAGGAAACGGAACAAGATGCCGAAATTTAAGTTATACTGTTATATAAAAATTATTTCAGGTCATCCATGGAACTACTAAGCTATGTAAAATAATTTTTCATTCATTTTTTTTTCTCATGGTTACGATACATTGTCTAAATTTTCAGGTTTTTCTGCAGGTTTTTCTACAAGTGCAGTAGGCCAGCAGTATGCAAACATGTAATTTAAATAAGAATCATTTAGGAAACTTTGACATGCAAGGTGTACAATTCGAAAACATTATCCAGTCCAGGCTACCCAATTTTCCGTACACTATATATACTCATACGCACTCTATATATATACTTATTTCTTTATTATATTCTATATTTGATATATATTGTAAAAACCTAATACCTTATTAATTTAAAACATAACTGGGATGGGAGGGTGCATCAGGGCATCATTGAAGTTGCAATTGGACAATGGAGTGGACGGCCAACCGGAGTCTAGGAGGGGATGTGTCTATCATTTATGATTGGTACATTCCACTCCAACAGTTGTAATGAATTTGACGCGCCTTTCTTAAACAAACCATCTAGTGGAAAGCTTAACTGAATTGCGTATTTTGTTATTCGTTTTATAGGATTATATTGCTGGAAGGAGATTCTCTTATTCCCGCAGGTGTCGCGTAAGTGTCTCTGCTTACGGGCCTGCCCAACCCTTTTTGGCCCTTCATACAGCGATATGTTGAATTTAGAACGGTAACAAAGCATGATCTTTCTGTTAAGTGGAACCGCATGCAGGGCAAGGCCCACGCTAGGATGGTGGCTTCCTACGTACACATACATACATACATTCGAAACTTATAACAGCTTGTTCAAGCATGGTTGACATATTTACATTAATCATACCGACGAATAGTAGGACAGCATTGAATTCAATATGTGAAACAGTTTCGTACCTAGGGATCGGGGAACTCCATAAGGTAAGTCGGTAAAGGCAGAGCTACCACGAAACACCATACTGGATGTAGCTGTGTTTGATTCCCGGTCTAGTCTAGGAATTCTTCGCCCAGAAAAATGTTTCAACTCCCTGGTCATAGACGGGTATGATTTAACTTGCCACTTAATCACGCTGACAGCACAGGAATCGAAATTTCTGAAATAATAACTGCGGAAATGCATATGGAATATTAAGTTGAAAGCAGGCAATAATCTTATTGTGATGAGGAATAAACTTAAAATGCCAAGTAAGATAGAGGAAAAAGAGTTAAACATTATATAACTCGAAAAAGAACAGCTGGGAGCCCGATAAGATGGAAGGAAAATAAATCTTGCTAGACTGAAAATATTTTTTCGTAAATTCGCTTACGCTTGTTTTGTAAACTGAGTTTTCGTACATTGACCACATGTATCATACATTGTAAGCAAGATTTGTACTGCTTGTCATCAACAAAAGGCTTCCCGGTCAACACATAATCGCATATGATAGCGCATAGGAGTACAACGTGGAGGCGATATACGTTCATTCGTTCATTTAACTCCATGCTAAATGTACGCATATCACCTCCACGTTATACTCATATCCGTTATTATATGCGATCTTGTGTTTATTGGGTTGCGTTATACCTTATTCGTATTATGCACGAAATGAGTTTCGTACGAACCAGCCAATCACTGCTCCTCTTCTTTCCTATCTGAACATGTCGGTGTTGCTACTGCGGCGGCCACAATCATTAGCTTACCTCGAAATAAAATGAAAACCGTCACACGTTTTGAGTCGAAAATTTTGACTTGATCTTCTTTTATCTACGTCGCACGGGTCATCATAGCCTAGAGAGATGAACCACAGATTCAGTAGCAGCTCTTCCCAATTCGGGCAGGATCAATTCCCATATTAGAAACATTATGAAAATCACTATGAAAACTCTCCCTCCCCTACGGTTGATCTTTTTTTTTTTCGAAGTGCATTTTGAGTCGATAACACAGAACTGTCATACCTATATGCATGCAACGGTAAGCACCAGCGAGACGTGTTTTTTTTTAACAAAATTATCGTAGTTCTTTGTACTGTTTTCGTACTGTTTGCATGAATGCCTTTTTTTGAATAAACAAATGCTTCGTTCTTCTGATACATTGGTAAGTTAAATACATTGGTTAGTTAAACAAACAATTTCGTATTTCTCTGTTAAATTCAAGTTTTACGTTTCATACAATGAGCACCTGCAACCCAATACGATCAAAAATTCCGCCAAAATTCGTTTATTGCAAGTTTCATTTCACAAAAGAAACATATTCTCTTCTATCAATGCACAAAAGGGTGCCTTGAATTTCGGAAAATTTTTAAGTATCCTACCAATCACAGCGCCATTTCGAAGGTGGGTTGAAATTTGTATGAAAAAAAAAAATCAAAATGTATGGAGAATGACCACGGTTTCAGTTGTTTACCGCTCGTGGCGTTGTAAGTATCCAAGTCCGATATTTTTAAAGGAAAATAAATAACCAAAAGCTTTGTCGAAGATCGCAAGATGATTTGAATAAACCCAACATATATATTACAATATAATCAGACAACAAGGGCCTGTTCATAAACCACATAGACTAATTTTTGAAAATCTCAGACCCTCCTCCCCCTTCCCGCTCGTAGATTTTTTTTGTTATTTTGTATGGAGCGTTGATTTTCGTCAGAACACCATACACCATAAAAATCCTGAAAACGTGAACTAGTTCACGGTCCATTTTCATTTTCAGGAAAGCTTTTGTTACTGTGTATATACCGAAGCAAAAACAAGTTGGGAGCACATGACAGCTATTGTGACGGCATTGAATTCTGAATCGATTCACCTCGATTCAGGCACCTCTTCATTCTATTGAAAACACAAAAGACACCATTCCCTCAGAATCTCACCATGTCAGTTGGAGTAATAAACGAACCAATCGAAACAAATTCTTCACATATTTACAGGTAGCTAACGTATTTATTAGGAATTTTAAAGTATCGATTTCAAATCCCTTCGTGATCATTCTTCCAAAATATAAACTCATTTAGTTGCGAACTCTTACAGTGCTGACCCTTTAAAGTTATAAGGATATTACAATAGGAAAACTAATCTATTTGCTCATCCTACTCAGTATAATGACACACAGAAACGATGGTTGTCTGTGTTTACGAGAAACGTTTTAAACTTTAACTTTGCCGAAGCCTTCTTTTGGATTGAACATTGGAACAATTAGATACCAATTACTTATTTAGCGAAATTGTGTTCTTGCTGAGGCTTGGTCGGCGAAGGCACAGCTACAAAGCAACATCATGCTGAAGGTGGCTGGGTTCGATTTCCTGTCTGGTCTATGAATCTTCCGTACCTTGTTTACTAGGGTCCCTTACTTGGTTGTAGCTTTGATGGACTACCAACAAAGAAATAACCGAAGATAATAGGAGACTTCTTTCTAGGAAAAATATTTAACAACAATACACTACGTCGGATTTAAGGGCAGTTTATCTCGCACAACCTGTGTACTGCTTCTAGATCTTAATGCAGCTGTATATCGTCTCAAAAAAAACCCCCCCAAAAAAAAAAATAAAGAGCGCCCTTTTTTAAAAAAAAAAAACCACGGTTGGTTTTGTAAAAAGCAGCGGATTAGCCCGGGAAAAAAACGCCCTTTTTCCCCCCGGGAAAACCCCCCCCCCCAAGAAAAAAAACAATAAAAAGAGGGGTTGGGGCCCTCCCCAAAAAACACCCCCGAAAAATTGCTTCACGTGAAAAATAAATACGGAATCCAGAAGGACCAGTTTTATTTTATTGAATCAACCAACAGGCTTCAATCAGCCCCAATGGTGTTATGCTAATATAAAATCTAAAATACAAGTCAATAATTATAACTTAAAAACATAAAACTGTTATTCACGATTAACTGTGCCGGAGTAAATCTGACTAAATCTGCGCCGAAGTGTCTGACGTGGTGCATTGAAATCGAATGCTGAGGCTACTCTGTTGAAGACTCTTTGAAGTCCGTTGATTGCTCCATTCATTCCGTGATTTGTACGACGAAAAGGTAGACTCAGCATCGAATTATTCCTTAATGCACGCGGTCGTACATTTAGGTTGATTTGCTCGAGTATGGTTGGGCAATCCACTCTTCCTTGCAAGGTATCGGCAATAAATAAAGCTCTGGCAGTGTCTCTTCGTGTCGAAAGTGGCTCCAAATGAATCAGTTGGCATCGATCCTCGTAGCTAGGCAAACGGAAAGGATCTCTCCAAGGTAATAACCGAAGCGCAAAACGCAGGAATCGGCGTTGGACGGATTCGACTCTTTCAGCCCCATTGTTGTAGCTTGGATTCCAAACTGCAGAGCAATATTCAAGAACTGATCGGACCAACGAGGAGTATAATGACTTCAGGCAATAAATATCGGTAAAATTTTTGGTGATTCTAAAGATAAAACCTAACGTTCTAGATGCTTTATCGACCACATATGAAATATGCTGCTTGTAAGTAAGTCGCGAGTCCAAAATTACGCCTAAATCCTTCACGTGGCTCACCCGTTCAATGTCTATCCCTGACAGATTATAGTTGAAGATGATCGGGTCCTTTTTTCGAGAAAAGGAAATAACTGAGCATTTAGTAGGATTCACTTCCATTCGATTAACGATGCACCAGTCTGCGAAGGCATGTAGCTGACGCTGAAGAGTGTGACAATCGGCAATGGAACAGATACGGAGGTAGAGTTTGAGATCATCAGCATATGATAGTTGAGGTCCCACAATGACAAGGTTAACATCGTTGAAGTAGACCAAGAAGATCAGCGGTCCAAGATGGCTACCCTGAGGTATTCCCGATGTCGCTGGATAAGTATCGGAACGGCAGTCACCTATAGCAACCATGAGTTGGCGACCAGTAAGATATGATTGAAACCATTGTAATAGAATGCCATTGATCCCGAGTCGGCTTAGCTTAGCAATAGCAATAGCATGGTTCAGTTTGTCGAAGGCAGCTGACAAATCAGTATAAATCACATCTGTTTGAGCTCGGTCATTCATGCTATCAGTTACATACGACGTGAGACAGAGCAAATTGGTAGTAGTGGAACGACCTGCCATGAAGCCATGCTGATGATCGCTCAAAAAATGCTTGCAGTGAGAAAGTAACGGGTCAACCATGACAAGTTCAAATAGCTTCGATAACGCGCTCAGTGAGGTAATTCCGCGATAGTTGTTGACGTCTCGCTTGCTACCTTTTTTATGAACAGGAAACATGTGAGCAGATTTCCAGCATGAAGGAAAAGTACTACTGCGTACTGACAATTGGAAAATATGGCCGAGCGGTGTCAATAAGGAGTCGATATTCTTCTTGAGAAAGATTGACGGGATTCCATCGGGCCCAGGACGACAGGAAGATTTCAGTTTGGATGCGGCTCTTGAAATAGTCGTATCGTTGAAGTCTATATCGCCCAAAGTGTCGCCGTGCATAGGGACGTTGCTTGCAGCGAGATTAACGTGTTCTTCGGTTAGGCTCTCATCGGTGAAAACTTTGAAGAATTTTTGAGAGAAGAGTCGGCAGATCTCCTGAGTCGATGAAGCAACTTCACCATCAAACACCATGGACGATGGAAGACCGAACTCCTTTCGCTGCTCGTTTACATAGTTCCAAAACGATTTAGGGTTCAACTTCATTCTGCGCTGAATCCCATGTTGATATCGCGAATAACTTTGCCGACTGATCCGCTTGTATTGGTGGTTAAGTCGAACGTAATGGCATTTTAGTTGAACTGTTCGGTACCTCGTGAATTTTCTTAGTGCTGCTCTTTTGATAGACTTCAATCTACGGAGTTCTATAGTCTGCCATGGATGTTGCGTATCTTTCTGGTGGATGATTTTCGGCACGTGTCTGTCGATGGTGTACGCCAAAACATGTGACAAAGTACTTGCCGCAACTTCGACATTATAAGTATCGAGGATGGTTCCCCAGTCGATACTGGAAAGCAGGTCAGCAATGGCACGGTAAGCAACTTTCTCTCCATAGCCACAGCCAAAGGAGGGTGATGAGGAGCCTGCTTTACCAGTGGAGCAGGTGCACAGAAAATTGACGGGGCAAAGTCCTGAGCACTGACGAAGCAAAGGTCCAAACTACGGTTGTTCTCATTCCTCACGTGATTGATTTGCGATAACGTACATGTACTGTAGCTGTCAAGAAGGGTGGTAGCTCCAAAATGAAACGCAGAACATACAGGATCCGGATAAAGGAAACCACTGTGGGACGGTTGCCACGAAATACCGGGTAGATTATAGTCGCCAAAAATGATGATCTCGTCGATTGTAGCTGCTCTTTCCAAGATAGCTTGGATGGAGCGGCAATGAGTGTTGATAAAATCAATGTCACGTACACGATTTGGAGGTATATATACTACACATATAAACAATGTACGGTCGGCCAATTCAACAGCAACCCAGACCTGTTCCACGCTGCTCCACAAATCATTCTCAATTGCTCTGGCTTTCAATCCGGAACCGACTGCCAAGAGGACACCACCTCGCGTTGATTTTCGGCTGTTAACAGAGCTACGATCACATCGGAAAACATCATATTCGGATCCGAACACTTGATTAGAAAGCGTGCGGGAATCAAGCCAAGTCTCGGTGAGAGCAATAACATCATAGCAGCGGTCTGAAACGGATAAGCGGTAGTCTTCAACAATTGAGTTCATACCGCCCACGTTCTGGTAGTAAAAAGTGACGTTTTGGTTACAGCTGCGTGGAACTGCATACGCATTGTTTGAGTGAGAACTTCGGCGGATCTTCATTTCGCTTCTATCCATAGGATCGGGATGGTTTCGATTATCTGGTGCTTAACAGCTTAACATCTTAGGATTACGGTCCAGTTAACTTTAAAGCTTGCGTTGATTGGACGAGAAGCAGAAGCAGCGCCGAGCCAGCTGCTTGTATCGGTGGTTGAGCGTCACGTTTCGTTCCAGTTTATATTACCAAGTACATGAGAAATGTTGACGTAGTCTGCATTTTTGAAATCAGGTTGAACAGTCCATTTCACAGAAAACCTATTTCATGAAAGTACATTTCGCAGAATGACTAATTTTTCGGAAACCCATTTGAAACCTAATTCACGGAAGACCATCTCGTAGAGTTCCAAGTGGCGGCATGTACCATTTCGGTTATTATAGGTTTTCAAGTAACATTATTATTATTCTGATTATTATGGCAACAGTTATTTGTATTTTTTCAGAATTTTCTTTTTCTTATTGGAATGCTAACTTAACTAAAATTCTAGGAGATTTTCCTTTCTTTAAAAAAGAGCAGTGCTTTAGAGTTACGTAATCTGTATTCGTAACGTATGGCAGAAAAAAATCATAAAGTTAATAAGTTCGAATCAGGTTTAAATGCAATTCCGTATAATGAGTGTTCTGTGAAATGGGACTTTTCCCGAGACGAGTCATTCCACGAAACGGTTAATTCTGAAAAAATTGGACATTTTGCGACACGTATTTCTGCGAAATAGGAAATTTTGCCAAATGGGATTCCACGAAATGTCATAAAATCCGTAATGCAATCTGAAATCGTAGTAAATGCATAACAATCATTTTGCTAGTTGAGACGTGGCTGGCATAATGTTTGATGGAGTGTCGTAATTCACAAAGCATAAATCAAGAGATGGTCCTTTTTCATTCTCTATATCGTCGAATAACTTACAAAATCTGTCGTATCAGAACTACTAAAATTAACAAGTAATTCTAGGTATATGATTAATATTTGTTTGAAAAAGTATCATTACACTGAAGATACAATTTAGGTTATACGATCGTTTAAGTTACCAACCTATTCATTATTTTCTGCAACGAAATTGATTTGCAATATTTATGATGGTGACTTTTCAATGGTGCTCCATTCCAAATGCTTTTAAAAGGACAAAACATGTGTTTACTTAAAAATAACAGTCGTGCACTCTAACGAAAACAATACAATGTATTACGGACATTTTGTTGATAAAAAAGAAAAACTCTCTTGTGCTTATCGTTGCATGTATGTTTGACAGATCTGTTTTATCGACTTGAAATGAAATTCGTTAAAAAAAACCGTAGGAGGCCATTTTCATCGTGATTTTTTAAGATTCTGTTTTTTGGAATTCATTCTGTCCCATTGGAAAGATCTGATACTGAATTCGTGGTTGATCTTACAAGGCCATGGTGAATCCTGAGAATTGCGTGATTTAATTGTAGACTCAAAGCGTGTAACGTTTCTACTTTACCTACTCTATGATCTACTTTATGATTTTACCTCTCCTCAGCAGCAACACCAACACTATATAGCATTTTACGAAATGACAACCAATACAAATATTTCCTAAAATGTATGAGATATGTATTTAACGTACGAAAACTATGTTCACAAAACGAGCGTAATCGAATTTACCAAAACAATTCCGTGAAGGTAGACGATTGCTTAGATTATTAAATTTAAGAGTTTTCAAGGTTGCTCAAATGCATATCATCAATAACAAACGACTGACATGCTTTCAAGCAGGTGAAAAGTAATAATACATTCAATCAAACAGGTTCTCGCAAGAGTGATCTCATACTACACACAGGCACATTTAAATAAGCTAAAACCGCAAAAGACTTTATCCGACTGGTGGGTCAAAATTAAAGAGCAAACAAAAACCACACAAAATCGATACACATCCATGTCGCTCAAAAGTGCTAAACAGACTGAGCAAACATAACCATGAAAACAATAAACCTTCATCGAATTTGGAATCATTGCAATTGAATGTTATTTTAGGAGTTATTGACAGAATTTTCATATGTTTTCTCATATAGTTGTCAAATAATTCATAATAAGGGCCTAAAAGCCAATTGTCAACATTCACTTTAAACGTCCGTTTCTCTTGAATCTAGAAATTCTTTAGCGTATTGAAATCCGCATCTGGCAGGGGAATGTTTGCTCTTCCATATGCTGTAGTTGAAAATTCTAGGAGTCAATGAATGGCATACAGCTCAAACGCAGAAGCTTGACAAATTATTGCATTAGAATCTGTGTAGTTAATCAGCGTTTTAAAGTAACGATTTTATGTGGTTTCATCAATAACAAGTCGGAAGCGTACGAAAATATATTATGGCCTAGTTGTGACATACAAGTGTTTCCTAATATGTACATTTTTTTCTATCCCAAGGTTGGCCCAAATCATAAACCGGAAGGCAATACAATTTCAAGTGGGCCTACTTTTGATCAGCTGACTGGTGCATAATCAAAAAGGCCATTTTATTCAGAACTGATTTCAAAACATGTAAAACCTTGTTGAAATAATCCAATGTTGTATTCGTAGCAGAAGACTGCCTAAAACATAGCTCAAAACAACTAAATTTGAATGCTCAAATTTTATCGAACAGTTCAGCTGTTCAGATATCAGTAAAAATTATCGAATGCGGTAATAATTTGTAAGCGTGCATAAAATTTTTTTTTTTTATAATGGCAAAATTTGCTATACCATATAAGTGGGCAAGGTACTACTTTCGAGTTTGCTTTTTTTACCCAGTTTGATAGTAGGCGTTGAAGTTTATAATTACAGTCTGCCAACTGCGAGGGCTACTGTAGCTTGCTGAGTAATGTTCGATGGTTTGTGATGAATTTCGAAACAGATTTTAAGAAACACCATTCAAAATAAATAAGCTGATCTTGGTAGCTGATAGGAAGATTTGGCTATCTGGTATCATTAAAAAGAAAATTATTTCACTAACACTCAACTGATTAACGCGGGTCATAGTCCACATTTATTAATTGTTTTAATGATATAGCGCGTAAATCTCAGTCATGCTCTTTAATGTAGTTCTAGCCAATCCACAAAACTGAATAATAATAAGCCATTTTTTGTTCAATAGCACTTATATAACATGCTAGATTGGGTAATTTGAAGGCCCATTCAATACATAGTCAACTTTTATGGCTGGACAGGGTATAAACGTGTTTTTAATACTTCTTAATTATTGTCACATCAAAACTCTTATAGAGGCTATTCGCTCTTTGAGGCCGGTAAAGCACTCCTCGTATTTTCTCATGAAAATACAGGAGCTTCTAAGTGCTTTATCTTCGCGTTATTTTATCATCACCTTTATATGGATCCCATCTCATTGTTCGATTCTGGGCAATGAGAAAGCCGTCTCGCTTGCAAAGGTGGGCGCTATGGAAGGCGAGTTTATGATCGACAAATCGCCTTCAATGATTTTTTTTTTCCTATTTTTCGTCAACAGTCTCTCGTTAGCTGGCAGCATAAATGGAGTAAAGGAGATTTGGAGCGATGGCAACATTCTATCATCCCAAAGGTGTCGAAGAAATCTTGGTTTGGAGGTATGGATGTGGGTCGAGACTTCATTCATCTGAGCTTTATGATTCCCTTCGGGCTCGAGGTAGATAATCCAATGTACCGGTTCGAGATATTTTGGCTGTACGTGATCTGGCTATACGTGATTTATGAAATTCATTTATGTGTTTTTGACTAACATTAGCCTAACATACATGTAGGGTAGGAATTTGAAGTATGGTTTACATAACACATTAGTTCTAAATTCTAAATTGTTGAATCATAACTATTCAACTTTTGGGTTTCTTTTGACTCGAAAATTTTTGAGAAAGAAAAAAACCTCACACAAACACAGATAAAAAAAACTAATAAACATACATGTTAAACTAACTACAGTCTTAGGCTAATGTTAGTCAAAAACACATAAATGAGTTTCATAAATCACGTACAGCCAGATCACGTACAGCCAAAATATCTCGAACCGGTACATTGGGTTATCTACCTCAAGCCCGAAGGGAATCATAAAGCTCAGATTTGACTCCACGATGCTCAGCACAAGACCAAATTAAGTGATCTGCGTCCTGGTAACCTTATCCACATTCACAGAGATTGCTGTCGCCCAGCCCAACTCGGTATAAATGAGCGTGCAAAGAATAATGATTGGACATGAGGCGAAACATCACGCGAATGAAGTCTCGACCCACATCCATTCCGGCAAACCTAGATTTCTTCAACACCTTTGGGATGATAGAATGTTGCCATCGCCCCCGTTCCTATTTTGATTTAGCCACCCACTTACACACCGGTCGTTCATAAAAAGGTAACACAATAAGACTCAATTTTTGTCTCGTACTGGTTTCGTTTCGCTAAATATTTCGTGCAGTGTATAGTTTGAATACTCTTCCGTACAGGTTTTCGACGTTCTGGTTTGTCCCAAAGATTGGATCTTGGGAAACATCCAGCCAAGCCCTGCAAAGCACTTCGTTGTCTTGTTGCGTCCGAATCCTTACACGGGGTTTTTATGTACTAATTTTTTTCACAACATATCACAATAAACGTGAAATTATCAAATAACACTTTAAAAACAAATCAGAAACACTCAAATTGAAATGAAAGTCTTCCAGATGAGGATATTTTTTAGCGTTTCAACTTGTTTTGCTTATTTGTCTTCAAATAGCAACGCCCGACTCGGTTGGGTCGGGATGTAAAATTTACAAACCGGCTACTCACCGAGCGAGCAAATTGTCATTTTTCAACCCGGTTACTAACCACCGGTGCGGTGTCGAGTTTTCAAGCAGGGTAACAATTTACCGATATTACCGTATTGGTGCGGTTGGTCTTACTCCATTTATACTGCCAGCTGACAAGTGACTGTTGACGAAACATAGGAAAAAAAATCATTGAAGGCGATTTGTCGATCATAAACATCTCCTTCCGTAGCGCCCACCTTTGCAAGCGAGTCCGCTTTCTCATTACCCAGAATTGAACAATGAGAAGGGACCCATACAAAGGTGATCATAAAATAACGCGTAGATAAAGCACTTAGAAACTCCTGTATTTTCATGAGAAAATACGAGGAGTGCTTTACCGGTCTCAAGGAGCGAATGGCCTCTATAGAACTGAGACTATCGGTGAAAATGAAATACTGATCCTGCGTAAGTGAGGCAATAATTTCTAGCGCAATGTGTATTGTCGATAACTCAGCGACATATACGGAACAAGGAGCTCTAAGCTTACGATTTGCGCAATGAACTACATTGTATAAACCAAAGCAGGCGGACTCCTCAATCAGTGACCCGTCAGTCATGGGCCGATAATGCTCTGGGAGACCATGAAGCTCCTGCTCCATGGATAAATCAAAATGAATCGAATTGCCGAAGTCGAAGAATCAAATACGATTGGGAATATTCGGCGAAGGGCTGACATCCTGTGTTATGTACAAATGGTACAAAGTCATGAAGCGGGTTTGAGGATTCAACTCAAGGAGCTTATCAAAGTGTTCGATTACCTGAAGGTTCATTACTTCATACCTGGTGAGGAGCCGGAGAGACAATTCTGAAAACCGATCCGAGAGTGGCAACAGCACTTCAAGACTCATGGTATGAGTCGAGTGCATGCAACCTAACGAGAACCTTTGTTTTTTTTTTAGCAAAAGCTAACTTAATATCTGTGGAAAGCAACGCGAGAAAGTCGTTCGTTCCCTTACCCCTACGGAAACCATATTGAGTATCTGAAAGCAGGTTGTTCGTCTCAACACATTTGTCCAGACGGAAAAGGATCATTTTCTCCAACAACTTTCAAACACAAGGTAACAATGCGATGGGTTTATTGTTGTTTATTGTTATTATTCATCAACAGGCTGGGTGTAGTCTTAATGATGTTAATCATTTAAAAATACATTGTTAAAATTTACAGTTACACATTTAAGCATGGTCATAACATAAAAACATTTAAAAATAAATAGTAAGTCTTGATCTCATAGTCCGTTACTCCTGCCGGCAAAAATAGAAGAAAACCTTCGACGTAGCGCATCTCGTGGGATATGAAAATCGAAGACAGATGCCACTCTGTTGAACATTCTCTGTAATCCGGAAATCGCACCATGTACTCCATAATTTGTTCGATGCAGAGGCAGCATTAACATTCGGAACCAACTTAGAAGATTACCGCTTACACCAAGCCTGTCGAGTTTAGCAACCGCAATGACATGATTCAACTTGGCGAATGCCGCAGATAGGTCGGTGTATAGAACGTCCGTCTGAACCCGATCAGTTTTGCTTTCGATAGTATACGAAGTAAGGCACAGCAGATTAGTGATTGTAGAGCGACCAGAACTAAACCCATGATGATCAGCACTCAAATACTGTTTGCAATGAGAGAGCAACGGTTCCATAATAACTAGCTCGAAAAGCTTCGATACGGCACTTAAGGATGTAATACCTCGATAGTTATCCACGGGTCGTTTGCTTCCCTTTTTATGGACAGGAAACATATGCGTAAACTTCCAGCAGGATGGAAATATGCCGCTGGAGAGGGACATGTAGAATAAAACTTCAAAAACACTGATGGAACACCATCAGGTCCAGGGTTGAAGGACGGCTTGAATGAAGTCGCGGCCTTGGATATCATCTCCACTTTAACATCAATTGCACCGAGCGTTTGACCGATTACATGAACATTCATAGCTGCCAGGATAACATCGTTGTCACTCAATAGCTCATCTGTGAAAACACTAGAAAACTTGTCGGAAAACAGGCGGCATATATCTTGAGGTTTGGCAGCAACTTCTCCATTGAATTCTATAGACGGTGGGAGGCCAGACTCCCTTTGTGCTCGTTCACGTAGTTCCAGAAGGACTTCGGGTGCAGTTTGAGTTTGCGCTGAATGCCGTGTTGAAAATGGAAAAAGCAATGGTGACTGACTCGTTGGTAGGTGATTAAGCCGCACATTTTGAAGTTTCAGAGGGAGCGGGCGATACTTACGTAAATCTTTTCAAAGCTAGGTCGTTCGTTTGCCAGGGAGCGCGAGAAACATTGCGATAAGCTCTTTTCGGGATGTGTCTGTCAATGACCTATGTCAAGACATGTGAAAACGTTTGCGCTGAAGGCTCAACGACTTCAGGATCAAGAATGTTCTCCCAATTCATGTTAGATAACACATTTATAATGCTACGGTGGTCAGCTTTATGAAAGTCGTAAAAAACCGCAGCAGGAAAGTCTTCAAAATCATGAACTAGTTGGTCTTCAACAGTGACAATCAGAGAAGGATGGTGCGGAACTGGTTTAATTAATGGACAAGGAGCCATAGAAATGAATGGAGCCTTGTCTTGGGTGCTCACGAAGCAGAGGTCTAAACTGCGGTTATTTTCGTTTACTACATAGTTGATTTGAGAAAGCATTGCTGCGCTATAGTTGTCTAGAAGGTCAATAGCACCTGTATCAAATGTAGAATCTGGATATAGAAATCTACTATGGGATGGCCTCCACGAAATGCTGGGCAAATTGAAGTCGCCGAAAACGAATATCTCATCAACTGGAGTCATACTCTCGATAACTGCGTAAACAGACCGGCAGTGAGTATCAATGAGATCAAAATCCCGAATTCAATCAGGCGCAAGAGTGAATAGTGTGAGAAATAGCGATAGTGTGCGATCACCTAGATTGACAGCCGTCCAAACTTGCTCCACACTGCTCCATAAATCGTTCTCGATGGCCCTCGTCTCCGATCCGCAGCGGACAGCATCAAGAATACCTCCACCAGATTTTTTCTGGCTGTTGTTGAAATTTCGATCGCAACGAAAAACTTCATAGTCAGGACCAAAAAACTGACTGGAAAGCGTTCGGGAATCGAGCCACGTTTTGCATAGAACAATAACGCCATAGCTAAGATCCGATACAGCTAGTCGGTACTCTTCGACATCAGAATTCATTCCACCTGCGTTTTGGTAATAGATCACGACGTCCTGCTTACGGCACGGAATCGAGCAACCGGTCTGCTCGCCATAGTGAATGGGTTGGAGACCCCTCTCCACATCCGATAGCAGGTCTGGAACGACTAATGTGAACGAAGGCAGCGGTAGGCAGGACTGAGTCGGAGGGATTAGGGGCTTTTGAGAGGCTTTCTATGGCACGTTCCGGGTTCCTGGGATCAGGACTTACAGTGGCACGAGGATTAACGTCGCCCAAAATTCTGAAAATTTGATCGGTATCAGGCAGCGAATGCTCAATATATTGATTGTACTTGCCTGTAGAAGCAAGCTGGAAGTCCCCAGATCCACATCCAGCCACAGATCTAGGACGACTATGCTGAACGCTGGCAAGAATCGGCACGATTCCTGGGTCGATAGGAGCTGTGGTTGGACGCGGGTTTACCAGGTTTTTGAATGGCAATAACTCTCACCCGTCTCCAATCATCCGGTACAATATTGAGTTCCAGAAACTGATTAAACAAGTTCAACATGCGCCTCTTTGCGATGTTTGGGAGGTTTTTAAGCAAGTTGAACTTGATCCTATCAGCTCCTGGAGCCGTATTGCCATACGAAATGAGTGCGAGAGAGAACTGTACCATTGAAAAAGGTTGGCTGATCTCATTTATCGAATTCTCGGTTTCGCGAGAAATGATCCGTGCCGGCACAGAATCTGGACAAACTTTTCGCGCGAACTTGAGGATCCAATGTTCTCGTTGTTCTTAGTTCGGTTACGCAATCTTCGCGACGTGTTCCAAAGAGTATTCATTGTCGTTTCACGCGATAGCCCGTTCACGAATTATCACCAGTAAACGCGTTTCTTGGCCTTGATGAGGCTCTTGAGTTCGCGTTCGAGAGCTTTATATACTTCAAAGTGCTAGAGTGTTCCACGTCTACGAAAAACTTTAAACGCCTCGAACTTTTTACTGTAAACCTCGGTGCATTGCTGATCCAGCCATGGAGAAGGAGGTTTCCGGTGAAATGACGTTCCTGGAACTGGTCGAGTTTGAGCTTGAAGCGTGCTGTCTAAGATAAGGTTGGAAAGGAAGTTATGTTTCTCCAGCAGTAGTAGGCCTTCTACCGTCGTTACGGCTTCATCTATTGCTGTCCTAAACTTTGTCCAATCGATGTAGAGGGTTAGATCATACGCGACGTTGATGGATTCTGACGGATTGAACCCGGTGGCAATCGAAATTTTTATGGGCAAGTGATCACTACCGTGGGGATCCTGAATCACATTCCATGTGCAATCCAACGATAATAAATTCGAACAAAGTGTGAGGTCTAATCAACTGCCAATTGAGGATGGACCAGCCAAGCGTGTTGCTTCCCCGTTGTAGAGAACTGTCATATTGAAGTTATCACAGAGGTCATATATCAAAGAAGAACGGTTGTCATCGTACAGTTCTCCTCAGTCTGTACCATGAGAGTTAAAATCTCCCATGATCAACCGTGGAGAAGGAAGGACCGAACAAATATCTGGAATTGTTTTTGGTTAATTGAGGCTCTAGGATGAATATACACAGAAGCAATGCAAAGGCTTCTATTTTTAATAACAGCCTGACATGCGACAACTTCAATACCTGGAATTGGAGGAAAATTCACTCTATAGAAGGAGTAGCACTTTTTGATCCCCAAAAGTACTCCTCCTGCACGCGAATCCTCACGATCAAGGCGAATAATATTAAAATCATGAAAAAAAAAAGATCGATTACGGAAGAGAGCCATGTTTCACAAAGAGTGAATGCATCACAACCGGTATTATGAGCTAAAAATTTGAAAGATTCCAATTTAGGAATAAGACTTCGACAATTCCACTGCAGAACAGTGATCAAATCCCCGACTTCATTTGGAAAATTATCCATCGAAGGAAATGATAGCTGTAAGGAGGGGCCACTTAATTGTCAATTGCTTCAAAAAAGTTTTCACTATGGGAAGCATTGCCAGAACAATGCTTTTAAGAGGGTCAGAAATTTCGAGCTACTTGAAGATACCTTCGACAATGTTATCAAATGAGAACAGCCCAGTAGAGGAAGGGGCTTCTGTTCTTTAAATCGGGGCATCAGGGGTTTTGGATATTTCCGGAAGAGATGGAAAGTCCTGGGTGTAGTTAGTACAACGGAAACCATGAGGAGTTGTTTTTTCCTTTTTTCCACCTTTCCTTGAAATGGGCAGGCTGATTTCGGACTTCTGTTCAATAACGTTCCGTGCACGGACGCATCTTCGGTTTCTTGAAGCAACTTCCGGAAAACTGAATGATGTTCTGCCGAATCAAGGTCAGACTCGTCATCTGACAGAGGAGCAAAGGGATTTGTATTGACATCGGGTAATGGTGAGGCTTTTTTCACCATTTCGGTGAAAGATTTCCTGGAACGCTGTTTCAGCGAGCGTTTTAATTTTTCCCCGCGTTGTTTGTACGCCGGGCACGACGAGAGAGCATGAGGAAGAGCTCCCTTACAGAGAGCGCATGTTGGTGTGCTGTCTGCGCAGGCGCCATCCTCATGTTTCTCCCCGCAGTTGGAGCAGCGTGCCTTATTGCCGCAATGGGAGGTCGTATGTCCCATCTGCTGGCATTTTTGGCAGATCATGATGCGAGGCAGTCGAAGTTTTCCCAACTTGACGTATTGAGGGAGGGCTGAACCAGAAAAGGTCACACGAAACGAGTCAGACGGTGTAAACTGTTTTTTATCCTTAGTGATCGATACTGTACCTAGTTTTCGCACATCCAGTATCTTCACTGGAGAAAGCAGGGGGTTCTTAAAACGACCAACCCCCTGCTTCATCAGGATCTCAGGGGTCAAACTCACTTCGGTGACCACACCTTCAATTTCCATACCCCGAGCTGGGAAATACACTCTATACTCGAGTTTAAAGAACTGAGAGACAGCAATCTCGTTAGTCTGTTTCAGGTTGGACACAACGACCTGAAGTTTTTTGGGTCTTATCTTAATAATTTCAGTCACGGCCGAGAAACGTTTCGTCAAATCCTTAGTAATCTGATACACATTCAGAGGTTTCGTTTTGGGCTGAAAATAGATAACCCATGGACCAGCTGAATCATCTTGGTAGGCTCGTAACCGGGCGACGTTTTGATACACCTCATTATTTGGCGGCATGGATGAATCATCTTCCGACAAATCATCCATGTCGCACCCGTGGGAGCTTATGACGCTCAACCACTGAGGCAATTACAAAAACACACTATACAATACAATTCAATACAATAAAGATTTAGCTTAACACAAACGAAAACACAAAATGGAAATACAATCTATTCAGGGGAGAAAGAGAAAAACAAAACCCTTATCTTATATGTATTATTGAGCTGCTACTGCTGCTGCTGCGGCCTGCTGTTGCAGTCGGGTGACGACCGTGTGTGGCTGCCTATATCGGTGAGGAGTGGGGCGCAACGAGTGCGACGAACCGTTACAGCCGATGAAATGGAACGGATAGTTTATATCATTAGATGAACTGCTAGCGTGCGTGATCATGCAGAGATGCGGCAAAAATGGCTTGTCACTTGATTGCAGTAAATTAAATATCGTTCACCACTGTTTTAACTTTTGATTTTCTACTTCAGAAAAAAAAACCTCGATGAGAACTGCGGCCAATAATTTACCGTTTGCTTGTTCACTAAGTAATGAAGGATTTTTTTTTATGTTTAGATATATTTCTTGCGGCTTAAAATTGTTCGTCACACACAATTTGTTCGAATATTTTCAAAACGTACTTCAAATTTTTCCACTTTTCACTCCCGAACCTAAACGTACACAATATGGCGGTGACAGCTTTTTAATTCTGACATGACAAGCTGAGCGGTAATGCTGAATTGTGTTGAGATCGTGTAAATTTCAAGTGTCTGAGTTGGGAAATTAAGAGCGTGTTGTATAATTCTATGTTATTGATTACAAATATGGATTCAGGGTAGAATATTTTTTTAAATGTAATATAGTTCTACATGAACTTGCTATTGATGGTATTTTGAATTGAAAAATACGTTCAAAGATTATTTCATATTTTATTTCTGTGTGGCGTTTAAACAACGCACCCTGTGGTCGATAACATGTAGATCGTTTCTCGTTTCGAGGAATATATTATCTGGTTCTGCTAAAAGGTTTCAGTATGAAGATCGTGGTATTTCCCGTACAAACTATAAGCTTGGGGTAAACGATCGAAAAAACTGGTGAGTTTGTTAGCAGAATAGGTTTCTTCAGAAGCCTGGTATTCGACAATGCGACTACGCTTTCATTGAAGAAATTTTAAGATTTTCTGTTTATCTCGAGGAATAAAACACACTCGGTCGGTATCGTAACTTAATATCTGGAGTTGTATGTAGATCCATGTATCCATGTAGATGTATTCAGATCCACCAAACATGTGACAACCGGTGTAAGATCATTCAAGCTCCTTCAAGAATATGTATCAACACAATTGCTTCTGGCTTGTTCCTGTTATTTCTGGGAACGTCTAGTGGTAGTGGTAGGAGAACCACACCAGTGGCCATGTTCTTATTTTGGTCATGATTTGATGATGTTTTACGTTTCCTAAGGTTTGATTTTGAAATGCATTAAGACTATTGATTTGTATCCTAATAGAGGGGCTCCCAAAATGCTCAAAGGTTGTTATTTAAACGATGCCGATCGTTCTGTGACGATATGATGTTGGCTAATCAGAGATTGAAAGTGAGAGAGATTGTGAAAGCCATAGGCATCTCACATGGCTCAGTGGTTTCAATTTTGAATGATCAGTTGGATATGAGAAAGCTTGCCGCAAGATGGGTCCTGGGTTTGCTCACAATCAACCACAAATGCAACCGTGTGACAACTTCGCAGGAGTGTTTGACGTGGCCCAATCGCAATATGGACGCATTAGTCAAAACAGTGAGTTTCTCGGGGTGAATCGGTGTAATGCCAAAGAAAGCCAAGATAGGGGTGTCAGCCAATAAAGTCATAGAATCCGTTTTTTTTTGGGATGCACGTGGTATAATCCACATTGACTACCTTCAAAAGGGGAAAACAATCAATGGCGAAAATTATGCCATCTTATTGGGTCGACTGAATAAGGATTTAAAAAAAACGATCGCATTTGTGCAGTTTCAGAGGAAAATATCCAAGAATTGGGCTACGAATGGCTTCCTCATCAACCCTATTCTCCGCATTTTGGCCCGAGTGACTATTTCTTGTTCCCAAACCTGGAGACATGGCTATGCGGAAAGAGATTTGACTCCAACGATGGAATCATCTCCAAACAAATACCAATTTTGAGGATCTTCTTTTTCTGAAGGGATAGAAAAACTGGAGAAACATTGGACAAAGTGTATAGAACCCAAAGGAGACTATGTTTAAAAATTAAAAATAAATTATCCAAAAACCTTTACTTCATTCGAGGAGTCGCGGACTTATTGACCCGCTTTCGCAACTTCTCAAAATATGATCATCAGATGTTTTCTCCCGGCACTGCTCCCAGAAGTATTTAGTATATTTACGACATCTTTGGAGGTTCTTGGATTAACTAAAAACTACACCCACCCATGAGTTCTATTGTAATTGTGCCAATTTTTAATATAAACGGTTCTCATATAAATATCATTTTTCTTTCCTTTACATTAAAACGTCATTTCGATTAGTTGCATCGTAATAAAAATAGTAGATAAGGTATGATAGACTTGTAACGCTGATGAACTTGTAGCTTCTTTTTCCTGAAACTTTGCCTAAGAGTGTGATGACTATAGCATATAATAATTTATGCCTGACGAGTACAACCTTTGAACCAAAGACAGAAATTTAGTAGAAACCCAGCGTTTTCAGGTTAACCTTACACTATATTATGACATACAGCTTCAGAAATGTCAAACACACACGTCATACTAACCTTTCCAGTAAAAACAAATGAAATCTATCGATGATCAACAAACGGAGATTAAGAACAACGACCAACATCTTCAACATCTTATAGATTTTGTGATTAGGCTGCAGTAGAAGTGAGAAAACTCTTGTTCGTGGTATCTGGTTAGATTGACAGCGCATATAAGGTTAATTAACGTTTGAATATTCCTGTAGACTTCTAACGGTAGCAGGCATGTTCCGTAAGCATATTAAATTGTATTTTCATGTTCTGCATTTGTGGAATAGACATACAAGAAAGAATGCTTGAATCAATTAAAGGCAAAAATAACAGTCCCATATGACGCTTAAAATAACTTACGTATCCATCCATTGTAAGTCCACTTCTCTAACGGTATAATTTGAATTGAAAAAAACAAACAATGTATTTATGCAGCTAGTAGTATTGCAGGGGTTCCATCCCATGCACAGCTAATATTATTAGATAATTTTCATCTAACTCGATTACCCATTGTTTCCAATATGGATCGAATAGAGATAAAATAACGCCTAGTTAAACGTCAACAGAGAATGACGGGTGCTTCTAAGCAAGACTATATTGATCATCTACAATTCTCTTCAAAGTATATTAAACCACACTACTAGCATTAGAAATGAAAAAAACTTCACTCGTTCCTCTTTTATCTAAACATCCAACCGCCAAGCTTTCCACATGTATCCCACTGGGGAGGTAGTAAATCTTTGAAACATGCTTTTAAAATCAGTTCAAATTAATGATTCCATACCGGTTGTAAATATACATCGATGGAGAAGTCGATGGCATATGATGTGAAGCTCATCGCAGAGGAGGACAGTTGTAATTTCAAAGTGCTTGTGCTGTAGTCTAATTAATGCTAATTGTTGATGAAAAATAAAATGTCTACTATTCCCCACAACCTACCCATATCGCTATGATAATCATGGGAAACACGAAGCGTTAGGTTGTTTGTTAAAGCGCGCACAAACAATTGTGCCTATTAACGAGATTACTGCTTGTGTAATGATCTCATATCATTAGGGTGGAGCCCTTCAGGTGAAACGATTTACGGCGCCAGTTGAGATCATTCTGCGTTACCTAGATATTAGTCACGAGATTGTTACACTTCTGAAGACAATTCGTTGGTCAGCCTGTTCCGTTATTAAATGTTATACTCGAACAACCATATTTACCCACAGACTGTACATTTACCAACGATTAAAGATTCATGGCGGTATACATCAACGTGAATGTCAGAATTTACTACCGGTTCAAAGAGAACATCACCCTCGTAGAGGACGATCGTGATTACCTTGCGATGTATTGTTGGAAACTCCTTTAAACGGGTAAAAATTTAGCTAGCTGCCAGTTGACCTTTAAGTGACATCAATAGCACGTACGTACACTT
The DNA here is from genome assembly GCA_024533555.2 of Aedes koreicus. Taxonomy (NCBI): domain Eukaryota; kingdom Metazoa; phylum Arthropoda; class Insecta; order Diptera; family Culicidae; genus Aedes; species Aedes koreicus. The sequence goes on along the minus strand of JAHHFK020005777.1, from coordinate 46,363 downwards.
GATGCCTGATTGGCTAATAAAAACTCATGCGAAATTTCCAAGAAATGTATCCACAGTCTGCAGATTTTTAATCAACTGCAAAACAAACGCAGTCCTCTTGTGTTACCGACAATATGATTCAAGTGAAATTCACATGGTCCGGTTCATTTCATCGCTTGAATGATTGCTATCGATCGATGAATATTTTAGATCCCGTTGACAACCTATAGAGAACAGTATTCGAAATTTGGACTGTCATTGCCTTCAATGAAAACTCGCCACTTGCACTCAACATATATATGTACATAAATTCCTCTGGCAGATCAAAACATATAAGATAGCTCTTTAATACTTGCAACGCCGTAACAAACGGAATAGCATAATCTAAAGGTCCAGCCATTAGATGGAACTCTTCAATGCATGCAATCGTGACAGTGTGATATTCGTTCTGCTCATAAAAACTGTTCTGCAAAAGTAGGTATGTAAGGAGGGGAACTGTTTCGCCCGAAATCCCCCTCCTTTCCTGAGGGGTGTGGGTGAACAATAATTTTGAACGGTCAGTTACGGTCATTTTGCAATAACATGCCTCCCATCATAAAGTATATTTTCCAGTCATGTTCAGTAATTTCACCATCAATGCCGGATTGGCACAATTCGAGTTTGCTCCGATTATATCAAACTTTGCACATGTATTTGGCGATGGAGACTGACCACTGAAAATAAATTTGACTTAGTTTTAGTTTTTGAAAAAAGACGAAAGCATTTAAACAAACACTTTAATTAACAACATGTTTACAAACTTCATAAAAAGCCTACAACTTGTTCTTAGAGTTTTTCTGTAAAATAAACAGCTTCTGAGCTACAATTTTCTAACTTAACTGTATGCTAAAATGCGATTAAAATTTCACACATTATCAGAGCTGAGAGTTTATTTATACAAATCATTGCTACCAATTGATTGGAAATTGTCTTATCTAATTCCAGTTGGTCTAGGTTCAATTCCAGCTGAAATCAGCAGAATTTTTCTGAGATGAAAAATCTCTTGTCACGCGACCATCGGAAAGGAAGTGAGGCCATTGGTCCCGGCTCATGTGTTAATGAGTGCGATATGTGAGATGGATGTGCATCCCTCCGATAGCCAACAAGCCTCAAGGCCAACTACAATCACAGCGGCAACACGGCATTATGGTTACGCGGCAAGCCCGATTTGAATAACTGCCAAATTGTTCATTCCATGTCACTTAATTTCAATCTAGCATTAGGCCAATAAGTAGGGCTTCAAATGGTGAGTTGACAACTTCGAAAGAGGGTGCAATCGTCCTCTGGTCCTCACAAGTTCCTACCTCTCGCCTCCACGAGTCATATGATCACAGACTGCGAGCTGAAACATGGAGACGCTGGTTGGCGTAGCCTGGACAATGTTGTTTTTTTGACCATAGCGAAGTGAGGGGAGCGACCTGTAAATCATATAATATAATTTTCCATTCTCATATCAATTAGTGATTTCAGCAGGCTTTGGAATCATCTTTGCATTCCAAAACCATTTATCTCAGGAGCCTGGTGCAACATGACATGGATAAAAGGCTGAATTTGTTTTTCAGCATTTCAGCATAACATTTACATTTGCACTTCTGAACATTAACTACTATATTCTCAAAAGACTGGCATGCGCTTATATGCAGTATAGGATTATACTTTAATATTGTGTTTAGTGATATAGTAATTAGATAAGCTATTTATTTCAGAAACCATCACACTGGGCTCATCGATCGCTCCAATTACTATCATAGAAATGTAACTAGAACAGTATAAAGACATGTTTTAACAAAATGTATTATAAAATAAAATCTTGCATTGAAATTATATTTTTGATATTTGGAATGATATTTTCTGTTTTCAGCTTTTCCAGGACTAGTAGAATTTTAGTACATATCTAATTATATTTTTTCAGTAACAAACCAGTGGATGTCAGATATGTTTTGTACATAAGCATATTATGTTCTTGTATTGACTTACTGTAGCCGCTTTTTACATAGTCAACTAATTTAATTGTGTCTTAAAATGCCATGTACATCATTCAAGTTGGAAATTTGTATTAATAGCATTTTTGTCTTCTATGATATTTTAATTTTTTATTTTTCTCTGCTTCAGGGTTTTAGGGAGGGTGATTCTAGGTGGTGTAGATGTGTTACTGCTGTGTAACATAAGATCTTTTTCTATTAACCACTCACACTTGTGAGTGGTCCCAACAGCATCCTTGTTGTTGGTTTAAATCGGTCGTCAAATTTGATATCTCAACATATTCTTGTATCCCATTGAAATAAACCACCCACACGTGTGAGTGGTCCCAACAGCACCCTTGTTGATGGTTTACATCGGTCGTCAAATTTGATATCTCAACATATTCTTGTATCCCATTGAAATAAACCACCCACACTTGTGAGTGGCCCCAGCAGCATCCTTACTGTTGGTTTAAATCGTCCTCAAACTAGATGTTTTAAACGCATTCTTGTATTCCATTGAAATAAACCATTTGTATTCTGGTGAAATAAACAATCCACACTTGTGAGTGGCTCCAACAGCATCCTTGCTGTTGATTTAAATCGGTCGTCAAATTGGATATCTCAACATATTCTTGTATTCCATTGAAATAAACCACCCACACCTGTGAGTGGCCTCAACTGCATCTTTACTGTTGGTTTAAAGCGGCCCTCAAACTCGACGATTTAACATATTTTTGTATTCTGGTGAAATAAACCATCCACACTTGTGAGTGGTCCCAACAGCATCCCTACTGTTGGTTTAAATCGGTACTCAAATTCGATGTTTTTAACACTGATAAAAAAGCAATGATAATTTCTATATGTCCCACACATGAATTTTTGCAATTCGATCAACGAATGATATCTATTTGTAACCACACATACTTCCTATGTGTACAAATAACAACTATGTGTGGCCACACATACTTTTCATTTGCAACATAAACTTCATATGTGTTTCTCGGAGGGTTCTGTTTATGTGTGAACAAATGAATATTATGTGGAATTTTACATTGATTTTTGCCAATAAATATGTGTGGATTTTTACCCGTGAACGTATTCATGTATTCCATTGAAATAAACCACCCAACTTGTGAGTGGCCCCAACAGCATCCTTACTGTTGGTTTAAATCGGTCCTCAAACTCGATGTTTTAACATATTCTTGTATTGTGGTGAAATAAACCATTCACACTTGTGAGTGGCCCCAATAGCATTCCTACTGTTGGTTTAAATCGTTGAGGACCGATGTTCTCGATGTCCTTAACGTATTCTTGTATTCCATTGAAATAAACCACCCACACTTGTGAGTGGCCCCAACAGCATCCTTACTGTTGGTTTAAATCAGTGCCAAAATTTGAATAACTTTAATGTGCATTTCTGTACAGAGAATAAATTGGGAACATAGTTGTTGATCCCGCCACGTCCAGTTACCCGACGAGCCTCAGCCTCCCCACATTAGTGAACGCGACCGGCCGTATGCGACCACACCCTGCACTCGCCAAGGGATCGCCGAGTGTACAAAGACACACAAGAAAGGCAAGCGCCAACGAGAAAATAATAGACGATTGTAAACAAGCGATATCTTATTTGAGCAGTGTATTCTAGAGCTAATCCAAGTGATACTTTTCATTTTCACTCCTAAATCATTATTATAACGAAACCGGTAAAATAGAGTTAATATATTAGGTACTGTTGATTAAGGTCCTAAACAGGTGATTAAATAGATTTTGTAACAACGAGTGTTTTGCTTATAGATAAACATAAAGGCGAGAGAAATCCAGATATTTCTAGTGATCTAGATTGAAGAATACTAGTACACAATGGTGAGGACATGCAAAAGCTGTAACAATTAAACTTGAAATGAATTAATTCCTAGATCGAAAAAAAAAACATTTATAGATTGTGGTTGATAATCGCCGTAGTTTCACATATTACCGAGAAGAATTATCGGTGACGAATCACCAAACGTAAGTTACTATGAAATAATTAAACAAATTAGGTTTAATGTAATTTCTAACCCCCAGGAATTTTGTAATCTACTAGGAACTACGAAATTATTGATTCGTCTACCGTCCCAACAATAGGTAAATATCTTATTCGCTGCCGACGTCAGTTGAATTCATCCACCGTTTACCAAAACCCCGCTGCAAACCCAACCATTTTATCCAACATCCCAGTGATTTCTCGAGGGAGTGCAGAGGTGTTCTCGGCTTCCAATAAAGCGAGTATCACGTCAACATATTCCTACCCATTCCCTACTTGACCTGCATTCGGGCGAGGCCGGCGCCGGTATTGCCTTGGTTTGGGATTACCAGTTTTTATACATTGAGGATGTATGCTGATCCCAAGCATCATCTTTTGGTTCTCTGTGTAATAACAGCTGATCTGGCAATAACGGAGTAGCAACCTCGGGCGGTCAATCATGCTCATGCTTATGCTAATCTAGCATTAGTCCAATAAGTAATAAATAATAAAAGCCAGTTTTTCCCCCCCCCCCCCTAATATCCCCCCCCACCCTAACCCCAAAACACCCACCTACTACTAAAAAAATAAACCAAAAAAAAAAAAAAAAAAAAAAAAAAAAAAATATACATCATTATAACCCTCTATCACCAATTTTCTTACCCTAAACAAGAGGTACAAAAACAACTGACACAAAAAGCTTTTTATCCCCCTCCCCCACCATCAACACACACACTCGAACAAAAAAAGAAAAAAAGCAATTTCCAATTAAAAAATTAAATTTTTTTCCCCCCCTACCACCCTTTTTTTTTTTTTTTTGATAAAACTACATAAAAAAAAGTTTTGTCTGCCAACACCTCCTCTATGCTTCTTTAATGCCGAAATTTGTTCAAAGTGGCCTATTATATAGACGGCTGTGAAAACAAGTTGATAAAACCTTTATAAGACCATAATGATTTTGAAAATGTTCTACACAGTTAAAACTGGCAAATTAAAATTAAGCTATTTCTAATGCACATAATGGAACGCGACTAAAAGCGTATAATTATGCGCTCGTTGAAATATACATGTGCCATTTATATTTGATTTTTTGGTTCAGCAGTATGTTTACTGGTGACACTAAGTTTTTCATCATGGTGTAATTTTAAGCTTATATCAGTGGGATCGTCGGAAAAAAAATATCACCCAGTAAAACCATGTGCATGGAGAAAAATAAGGAGATGGAAAAAACGAAACCCTCGAATTGAGTTTTATGTCTTTATTTTATTGCCATACTAAATTCAACTGGTACATTTGTTTTTTTTCACTGCATTTTTGTTGTCTTAACTGGTCTTTATTACAATATATACTCTGGTTTAAATTTTAATCAAAGCAATGTAAGTTATGTTGAATCAGAAAAAAATATCAGTACATTCAAAGAGTGCACTACGTTTTATACAAATAGTAAGAATTATTTAAAAACACACATTCATCAAAATCGTCCCCCATACTCAGAGAACCAGAACACGTTAAATATAGAACAGGCAGTATTGTAAATATCAACTCTTCACGTGAACACCGCATATTATCCTGACACTCTTCTTAAAATCTTTTAATTAATCGGTGTTCCGACTTCAAACGATGATTGACCACACACAAGATTGAATAACATTGCACAGCTTCCCTATGCTTACCTATGATGATTTAGTCATAAATAAACCATAAGTGTAATTTTCAAATTTGCTTTATCAGAGATTTGATTTCTTGAACAAATAATGTGCCACACATAAATTCACCGTGGACAAAATTATCAAGTCACGTGATTTGAATACGACTGAGGAAAGCGAAGATTGACGGGAATCGGTCCGCTGCCAAAGTACCCTTTATAACCTTAACCTAAGTACGTTTGAGTCTGCTTTTTTATTCTATTCAAATCGATTTGTTGATCTTGAAAACAATTAATATATGAATTATTGTTGATAAGGTTTCCCAAAATCAAAAATCTTACAAAAACGCGAGAAGAATGTCATGCAACGTATATCCACAAATAGGACACTTACTTAAACTCATTTTATACCGATTTGAAATGATTTTTTTCGCCGATCGTAATCGCACAACTGAAACAAAATATGGCTGACGTCTAACTAAAAAAGCGTCGCTGCGTTGTTGCTAGATCATTTTACACGAGGTTGTGTAAAATTTTGGTTGATTAAGCTGAAAATTAAATGCAAAACGTGAAGCTTTCATAAAAAACACTGTAAATTTCTAACGAAGCAATTAAGCTAACAATATCTTGAGGTGTTCTTCAATTTACACGATAATATGCAAAAATCTACGCTTGAAATACGGTTGCATGATACATTATTAAGCGAAAGTTTGAAATACGCTCAGGATAATATTCATATTTTTTTGCTGTGTAGTGTAAGATGTTATGACCACTTGAGAACCTTCATAAAACCTATTGGCTGCCATGAAAACCAGCATACGGCGAAATGGCCACAGCTGTCAAACTTTACTGTGATATCGTGGTTGGTTGTTGTTGTTCTGCTTTGCTCGATTCTCTGCTCTTCTGATTCATTTATCAGTAAATAATATCTAAGAAAGTGTTGCGGGAAATTTTGTTTGATAGCAAAATATCCAATACAAATTGAGTGTTGTACCAACATACAGCGTATGATGCTCAAAATCATATGCGCATTTTATTTTATGGTGAATATTGGCACGATAATTGCCCGAAAATTAATGCGCCTCGGATATTATGTGAGTTTACAACAACAAGAACAAATTACAACAAATATATTTGATCAATTAATCTTGAATTTCCTGAAAATTAGAATTCAATAAGCTTATCTAAAAAATGCCGAAATTGTTCTCCGGCCTACAGTTCATTTGCAATGCATTTAAAATTTGGTACATTTATTTTTCCTCATTTCAATTATTTGACGATCATAATGTTGCCAAAACGCCAATTAATCTTCACAATGACTGCTATAAAACTATTTGGTCTTCTGTTTTGCCCGCAGTTCGTCATTTAGGTATCTTAAAAACTAGAAGGAATTTATAGTTTTTAATAAACCTAAACGACAAACTGTCATCTGACAGGTAAACACAAAAAAAGTTCACACAACAAACACATCTCTTAGGTATAACGCCAGGTATAACGAACAAAAATACCACACGCATTTTAGATACACAAAAATCTACACAGAAAAAAAAACATGTAGTAAAAACTACCATTTTACCCGACTATGCCTATTTTCAAAACTACCATGAAATTTCAGTCAAATTTACTACGTTTATGGTACAACCTTCAACATTTGTGGTATATTTGACAGACCTAATATTGATATCACCGGAACATTGGTTGATCTAATCGCTGACATGGTAAAAGCAAACGCATTTATAGTCAGGTGAAAATTGTTGGTGTTTGCACTTAATTCAACCCTCGGAATGGTAGTTTCTTTTGCGATTTTTTGTGGCGTGTACTATTACTACTAGACCTACTGCGATGGTCTCTTCCAGTCGAGCACTCGACACTGAAGAAGTCAGTAAGTCGCAGACGAAATAGGCCTATCTGTCAAAAGATAAGTAGTGGAATTTAATGCAATTTGCTGGCGTTTACTAGTTTAATTTAAACAAGTGTTTCAGATTTTTATTTATTTTTAAGTGATCAAGTGAAGTGTTAATTCAAATTTTCCTAGTTTTCCAATAACAACTGGATGGTTTAAGCAATGTTACTTGGGATTGCGCTTGACCATCGTGTGCAGTTTTAAAATTTAATGCGAAAATTGGCTTATCTAAACTGGGGCTTCTAAGTAAATACTACTTGAGTATGTAGGATAGCTGAAATATCAACTTTTAAGTTGTAGTCGGTCTAAAAATAACAGTTTATTTCGTGTACACTCTAACTGGAATGTTTGTTTTGATTAACACTAGATAGATATTTTATAATATATGAGGAATCCCAACAAACATCGATGTCGAATAACCGCTTGTTCAAACAATTTTGGAGAAGTTATTAAGCTTTCTAGAAGAAAAAGCTGAACAACTTCTCCAAATTTGTTTGAACAAGCGGTTATTGGACACCGATGTTTGTTGGGATCAGTCTTCTATTGAAACAGTAGTTGAAGTTTAGAAGTTGAATTCAATGCAAACGTTATACTGAAATGCTGAAAAACAAATTGAGCCTTTAATATTTTTCATGTTGCTACATGCTATTACGATATGTGAATTTGGAATGCAAAAATGATCCCAAAGCGTGGTAAAATTATTAATTAAATGAGAATAGGCAGCAGAATATGAGAAAATATGCTATGTGTTTTCCAGATACACGATCTTTAGTTCGCTGTTGTCAAAATGACAACATTGCCCAGGCTACGCCAACCAGGTCACCATCTTTGAGCTAGCAGTCTTTTGTTATGATATTTATGACTCGTGAAGGCGTGAGATAATTACTTGTGAGGACTGCAGGTCGGTCACTCCTCCTTCCAGGCTAACAACTTACCATTTGAACCCCTTATAATCCGAAAAATTCTTAGACCGAAATGAGAATCGAATCCAGATACCTCCAGCATGGATTTGTTTAATAATTTCATTTTAGCCATGTACACTTACACCAAAAATATCACAACTGCTCAACTTATTACAGTCGTTTATTATTTTTATAATAAATTGTACACTACACACTAGAAACATCATCGTTGGGTTTGGATCTTACTTAAATGAAATCATCGAAGTTTTTGGAATACACATATGACAATAATATCAGCACGTTAAAAACTTTAGGTTCCTTTAATCACTTATGGATATTATATACACAACTATATGAACCAAATGCTTCTAACGAGCCACAACTACCGACGAGCTTCAAATTGAAATTCGGTACTTCGAATCTAACCACATCATGTTACAAATATTCGTGATAAACTTTACAAAGACACTTGAGCGAACACCGTAACACTATAGCATGACGTAGGCATCAATTATTTTAAATGCTAAGGTAGACACTCATATTGATATGGTTATATCATTCACCATACGACAACGGAATGAGTCATGTAGCCATCCGATTCAAAATACGACCAAATGCTTCTATCGTCTATAAGTATATAAACGCAAATATTACGTTCTCTGGTACCATAACCGTCATTGGAAGTAATTCCGTTGCATTGCGCATCGGAAGCATCATGTCGACCTTGAATGAACCGAAATGTTTGCTTTGAATTACATTTATTTCAACGGGGGTGTTTCCATACTAAGAACGACCACCTAGATATACTAGGTAAACAATGTTATCAAATTTTGCATTGAAACGTCTTTTGGTTATCACTCCAATAGTTACCATTTTGGCTTATTGTAAACTCATGTGAAATGCATGGAATGCATGACTTGTCTTAAAATGTTCTTCAAATACAAGGGATGCGCAGAGCAGAATCTAGTCGAAGAAAAACACACAGTATAACATCTGCTTGGAGTTTTTATTATCATGAAAGACTTATATCCTGCCGCTTTCTTCACTTTTTGAAAGAAATAATAATACATTTTAACGGAAGCGTTTCAAAATGATACTTATAAGGGCGGTCCAATAGGTACTTAGCCTCACAGCCCGATTGTGGCATCTATCGCAACAGAAATTTACTATCGTGTAGTACATCTTTGGAGACGGCTACTGTCAAAATCGCAGCCGAATCAGATTCACAGTTTTGTTAAGACCACGTGTGGAAATGGGCGTGTCCGCGGATTTTAGAAAAAGGGAAAAGAGCAATATCGGTCGGTGATTCGATTCTTGTTTTTGGATGGGAAATCGCGCAGTAAACTCAAAGAGCGCTTGGATGCTATGTTCGATGAGTCTTCTCCTTCGATGGCTACCGTCAAATAATGGTTTAACGATTTCCAACTTGGTTTTTGATGAGCCACGCCCAGGTGCCCCAAACACGGCTACAACGGCTACAACGGAGGACGTGACAAAAATTCACGATTTCATTTGGACAGACCACCGATTGAAGGTGCACGAGATAGCTGAGACAGTAGGCATCTAAAAAAAACCACGTGGGTCATATTCTACATGAAATTTAGGGCATGAAAAAGCTTTCAGTGCGATGGGAGCGCATTTGCTCATTTCGGACAACAAGCGCAATCCTGAGACCACTTCAGAGCAGCGTTTGACTCTGTTAAAGCGCATTCCCTAGGAGTTTCTAAGTCGTTTCATGACCGTCGACGAAACATGGATCCACTGGTACATACCAGATACCAAGAAACAATCGAAACAGTTGACTTCGAAGAACGGGGAACATTTTCCGAAGAAGGCGAAGTTTGTTCTATTGCCGGGAAGGTGATGGCCACCGTTTTCTGGGATTCACAAGGTGTGATCTACATCGACTAAACGGTCACAGGGCTCTACTCTTCTAAAGCCCTCCGGCTCACACCTCTACCGTCGTCACGGCCAAATTGGTCGAATTGGGCTGCAAAATGCTGTCCCATCCACCGTATTCTCCAGATTTCACCCCGTACGTCATCTTTCTGTTTTCTAACATGAAACGTCACTCGGCGAGTAGAAATTTTAGTCGAATGGGGAGGTCATCGCCGCCACAGAAGCCTACTTTGCAGACCTCGAGAAAACGTATTTTTCAGATGGGTTAAAGAAGATCGCGCATCGCTGGGTGAAGTGTGTCGAACTAAAAGGTGACTTTGCTGAGAAATAGATCGCCACTTTTCCAAAAATAATATTTTATTTTGTAGGCTAAGCGCTTATCGGACTGTCCTCGTAGTAACTGATGAGGAAAACCTAGTCATTTGGTTATGTAATGATGCACCATAGATGGATTTTCTACACTTTTGCAAGTAGCTGTCCTCAATATGACATTGTATAAAGATTTAAATTGAAATTGATATTTGCGAGTATTGTTGACTTGTTCCGCACACAGCAGTGTTTTTAGTAACGAAGAAATGATAATATACGGCATTGAAGATAATATACGGCATTCACTTTAACACCTTTTTCGATGAAAACCATTGGTAATTTGCCTCGCTTGCAAATTCCTCCCCAAACCATCACTGACGCAGCACTTTGGAACCGTGGAATATTCCTATCACTTTCTTGAACAGATCTCGAAGAGTGAGCCCACAATCTGTCGTTCTGGACATAGTGGGATTGTTGCAAGACTTTGTTTGGCTTTGGTGACTTTGTTAAGAAATAGATCGCCACTTTCCCAAAAATAATATTTTATTTTGTAGGCTAAGCGCTTATCGGACTGTCCTCGTAGTAACTGATGAGGAAAACCGAGTCATTTGGTTATGTAATGATGCACCATAGATGGATTTTCTACACTTTTGCAAGTAGCTGTCCTCAATATGACATTGTATAAAGATTTAAATTGAAATTGATATTTGCGAGTATTGCTGACTTGTTCCGTACACAGCAGTGTTTTTAGTAACGAAGAAATGATAATATACGGCATTCACTTTAACACCTTTTTCGATGAAAACCATTGGTAATTTGCCTCGCTTGCAAATTCCTCCCCAAACCATCACTGACGCAGCACTTTGGAACCGTGGAATATTCCTATCACTTTCTTGAACAGATCTCGAAGAGTGAGCCCACAATCTGTCGTTCTGGACATTGTGGGATTGTTGCAAGACGAATAACTTTTCGTCGGAAAAGATTAATTCTTCCCCACCGTGCCGCGACAAAAGCAGACTTGCTCTTTCGAGTCGTTTCTGCTTGAAAGGTTCCGAAACTCCGTGAACCCTACGTTTCTTGAAAGCTTGGAACCCGAGGTCATTTTGCAGTATATTGTGCATTGACGATCTCGAAACATTCAGATCTGCGGCCATTTAACGTACAGAGCACTGTGATTTTCGTCTAATTTTCATTCCCTGACCACTTTAACAACTCGTGCAGGCCGCACCGTACAAGTACGACCGGATCTCTTCCGGTCATCCAACGAGCAGGTGTCACGGTACCTTCGGATGGTTCGGTACACAAAATCCCGCTTAACTCCGAGGTTTTTCGAATTTCTGAAAATAGCGCCCGGGGGCTCACCTTTCAAAAACTTTTTTATCACCACAGCACGAAACTACTTCATCGCTGGTAAAAGATTAACACCGAATGAAAACAATCGGACATAACCTAAAAGCGTTTGTATTAACATAGTGCAAAACTACACCAACACATATGTGAAGCATGTTGAGTAGTTTCACGACACCAATGCAAGGAAAAAGTTTATGAGAATATATTGGACACGGTGTAATTAAATATTAAATATATATATATATATATATATATATATATATATTTATATTTATATATTTATATATATATATATATATATATATATATATATATATATATATATATATATATATATATATATATATATATATATATATATATATATATATATATATATATATATATATATATATATATATATATATATATATATATATATATATATATATATATATATATATATATATATATATATATATATATATATATATATATATATATATATATATATATATATATATATATATATATATATATATATATATATATATATATATATATATATATATATATATATATATATATATATATATATATATATATATATATATATATATATTAAAAATGGATTTCTGTCTGTCTGTCTGTTTCTGTCTGTCTGTCTGTGCCTAATAGGCGCGGAAACTACTGAACCGATCATCGTAAAAATTTGTATGCAGGGGTTTTTGGGGCCGGGGAAGGTTCTTAAGATAGTAAGAGACCCCTCCCTCTTCTGAAAGGGGGGCTCCCATACAAATGAAACACATATTTCTACACAACTCGAGAACTAATCAAGCAAAAGAAACCAAATTTAGCATGTGTGAGTTTTTGAAAGCAAAGAAGGTTTTTATGGTAGCTTGAGACCCCTCCCCTCTCTAGAAAGGGAGGCTCCCATACAAATGAAACATATTTCTGTATAACTCGAGAACTGATCAAGCAAAGAAACTCAAATTTAGCATGCGGAAGTTTTTAAAGGCAAGAAATGTTTCTATGGTAGTTTGAGACCCCTCCCCTCTCTATACAGGGAGGCTCCCATACAAATGAAACACATATTTCTGTATAACTCGAGAACTGATCAAGCAAAGAAACCCAAATTTAGCATGCGGAAGTTTTTGGAGGCAAGAAATGTTTCTATGGTAGTTTGATACCCCTCCCCTCTCTAGAAAGGGAGGCTCCCATACAAATGAAATACATATTTCTGTATAACTCGAGAACTGATCAAGCAAAGAAACCCAAATTTAGCATGCGGAAGTTTTTGGAGGCAAGAAATGTTTTTATGGTAGTTTGAGACTCCTCCCTTCTCTAGAAAGGGAGGCTCCCATACAAATGAAATACATATTTCTGTATAACTCGAGAACTGATCAAGCAAAGAAACCCAAATTTAGCATGCGGAAGTTTTTTGAGGCAAGAAATGTTTTTATGTTAGTTTGAGACCCCTCCCCTCTCTATAAAGGGAGGCTCGCATACAAATGAAACACAAGTTTCTGCATAACTCGAGAACTAATCAAGTAAATGGAACCAAATTTGGCAGGTAGAGGTTTTTGAAGGCAAGAAATGTTTCTAAGGTAACTCAAGACACTTCCACCCGCTGTAAGAGGGGGGCTCTCATACTAATGAAACACAAATTTGTGCATAACTCGAGAACTAATCAAGCATATGGAACCAAATTTGGCATGTGGAGGTTTTTGGAGGAGAGAAATGTTTCTATGGAAGTTTGAGACTGCTCCGCCATCTGGAAGGGGGAGGGAGGGGAGTTTACAAACAAATCCAACACAAATTTCTGCATAACTCGAGAACTAATCAAGTAAATGGAACCACATTTGGCAGGTGGGGGGTTTTCGAAGGCAAAAAATGATTCTATTGTGGTTTGAGACTCCTCCGCTCACTGAAAGAGGGGTCTCTCATACAAATGAAACACGAATTTCTGCATAACTCGATAAAAATTAAAGCAAATGGAACAAAATCAAATTTTTCCCCCCAAAAATAAACAAACATAATTTTTACATAACTCGAGAGCCAATGAAGCAAATATTTATATATATCAACTATTTTACAGGTTTCGTACGAACTGTTTATATATGAGAGTTATCCTATCGATTATAGCGATTCAACTGGTGAGGACAAATACACTGAAAATATTTTATGGCTACAATGTTGAAACTATGTCTATTCGGAAAAAGCCAGCAAATAAACGGATTCGACAACCGCTTCTGGCTGTTGTTGCTTACTGGAGATAGCTAAATAAAAGTTGAATGGTAATTGTGCTGGATGAAAGCTAACTCTTGTATTCTGCGTAATACAGATTTTTCAAAGGCATGGGCTAATAAAATCTTAGGGTACTTGTTTCATCAGGCCTTATTTCAGCAAACCATGCTCGCCAGTCGTATAGTGGTTGCCTCTCACCCCAGTCGGTCTGTTGTCAATTCCAGTCAACACCGTTGAGATTTTCTGAGACGAAAAATCTCTCATCACGTCTTGCTTCGGAAGATTCATACTTCCCTGTACTGGCTATGAACGATTTTTACAAGAAAGTATTTCTTTTTGGAAGGCAACCGAGAAATTAAGGTGGGTGGACAACATCAACTACCGTGCTATTTAGTTGATTCATGTAAATGATGGAAATAGAAAACAGACGCTCACTTCCAATATACTTAGTAATCATTTTTCGTTTGAGATTTCTAGTATTTCACTCCCTCACTAACATCCGATCCACCCTCCTCCCACACCAATCGGTTTGAAACCATACTGAAATAAAGACAGTGGTGGTGCTTGTTGTGGTCTGTTTTAGCTGACTCAACCCGTTGGCGGCATCATCCTCTCATAATAAAATAGAAGCAAAACGATTGAAAAATAAACAAGCAATAAAGCGATGAGCAAATAGCTATGCCATACCACGGAATGTTCACCGTCTGTGAAACTCTTATCAATGCGAAGTGAATGTATGAGGGAAGGTACATTTGGGAATCTTTGATCCACTCTCATTTACACATCACAAGTCTATCACTTTCCAATGATAAAAAACACATATTTCTTCTAAATTATTAAATAAACTATTCTTATATTTGATGCGAATATTGTTACTTTTGTGTTGCTGTATAGCTCAGCCAGTTTACGACACATTACCAAAAAGTCATGTAAATTTAGGTGCCCTGTAACCGACACAGCTGCGTATAACACATAAGAATTCAATCAAACATAATTTTTGTTCGAGTATCACAGTTTCACAGACGCACTGTTCCAGGACCCTCAATTCTACATAAAATCTTTATTTCTTGACGTAACTCAAAACTCAATTAAGTTCCGTGTACAACTAATCATTTTAAAGTGTGTAGATTTAATGGTAAATATATGTACTCGTACACTCTTAGAAATAATAAGTATCACGAGTGACGTTACCATTGTTGCTCATGAGTACGTTGAGACTTAAACATAAATACGAATCAATTGTATGTTCCATTTGATATTTCGTCAAATCCTAATTTCAAACCCAAAATAATAAATACTGTCACTCAAAATCACGTTCGAATGCTACATTTACAACTTCTAGAATTCATTGGTAACCTCAAATCCAAATCCGTAACGTGTTGAAAATTAACCACTAGACCGAACACTGGGATTCTGGGATAAGAAACTGGAATATGATCGCCTATGCAGTGCCTTAAATTTATATGATCGGAACCACTTATCCTTTTTTAAATGTTCACAAACATTTGAAGATGAAGCAACAAAATGAATCCTATAGAAAAAGAATGAGCTATTTTCCCCTAACAATGCATCGCCATGAATAGCATTTTTCATTTCTATTGAATATGATAACCGAATCTTGATTTTTTCTGCCCCTAACTAGAATTAGATCCTTGAGATGGCATCAAGAAGCATTCGTATTCAAATTAACAGTAGCAGCTTTTGGAAAATATCATTATGTGTTCCTCAAATTATTTTTTGTCATGTCTGGTAATTTATCATTTTTAGTTTTTATTGTCTTTTAAATTTAAGAACAGATGCAATTTTTGTGTAACGGGCCGCTATCCATATTTACTTCTGTACTATTTGAAACGTGTACTCTTTTCAAGGGCGGTTGTCTTGCCTGGGAACTATCGTGCACTGCACTATAGAATTTCACCCTTCCACGAGGACGGTGATCGGCCACCCATAACCTGGAGACCAGACACCCTTTTGAGTTGATTCTCTCTATAGATTTTCTTTTTTATTGATAACTCCCGGTTAAAATTCAAGGATTTAAAATAGGAGATTATTCTTCAACAAAGTATGTAGCTATTGTAACAAAAATTCCTATTTTGAACAACACAAACACAACACAATGACATGTTACAATGTCTACTGGCAGTAGTCTTGTATCACGTTTTTTGGTAATATTTGTCATTTCTGCCATCAAAATGGCATTCTATCAACCTTTACTTCAAGCGCCAAGAAGGGAAAAAAAAGGGCAAAAACCATTAGTTCCCGATGAAACAGCATAACGATATGATTAGATTAATGATAAATTGAAGATGCACCAGGCAACCTCTAAAATTCATGCTCAATCAATTGCCGATTCCACGGTCGCTGCATTTTTAATTGAATTCTCAACTTTTCGTTTTGCCGCTTGTCGAATACGCGGCATGCTGCCACCGATCACTACACACGCATATGCTCAAAATGAAGCAGGCGCCTCAGGAGAAGAAAAACTCGTAAAACGCTCCGATAACAAAACAACATTACGCTCACCATTTAAGCTCTTACCTTCTTCGCTGTATCTGCTGCTTCGACTTGACTTCACGCTGAACTTACGTCGTCCTTCGATCTTTTGCGGCACGCCGATAATAATAAAAACCCGCGAGTAATCCACGAAAGCCACGTTCTCTTGATATCAATCAACTCTTAGGGACTGCCACTCAAGATCAACTTATTTTTCACTTCAAACAATTTGTGCAGATATGCCTTGTCGGCTTCACTCACCTTTTCTCAAAAGGCCTGTTCTATATTCTCCTACTCAGCAAGATCTCGTCGAAAAATTCGCAATGAAAGAAACTAATTCACTTTCTTACCGCCGATTCACGGTATTAAATCCAGGCTAAACTAATTGGAAACAACGAATTCACACTAAATTAACGCTTTTCACGCCCTTAATTCAACGTTCGCGTACGTGAATCTACAACCAATCGGTACGACGTTCGAATCTCAACTAGTTCAGTTGAAGGATTTCGCGCAAATATGAGGAGGGAGTACTTTTCAAAATACACCACAAACGCTCTTCACCACACCAGCGTGCTCACTCACAAGCGTGCACGAGAGCAAATTTTTGATCGTTGTACTCCCGCTACGCTATACTTCTGCCGCTGCTGTCTTCCAATCAACATCTTCCGAATCCATGCACCAGCTCATCATACTCCGATCAAAAATCTGTGTTCGTCGTTTTACTCCTCATGGGTTATGGTAAGCTCAGCACTGCGATCACCAGAGAAACAAAAATGATGCAAAAAAGGCCATAAAATTTTACTTCACACGGTCTGTGAAAACTGTAGTGAATGCTTTTGGGGCTCACCTTCGACTTGAGGGCAGTCTCTTGAGACGGAAAATATGTTGATTGATTTGATTGATGTTAAAAATGCTCGTCTTGAATGCGGTTACAATATATAAACAACACAGTCGGCGATGTTTGAGAGCAAAAATGATGATCGTGCAATTTAGCCATCATCTCTCCACACCCGCCACAGCAGATGGTTGAGAAGTGCACGCACGCATATACAAAGTGGCTTATCGGACTTCATTAAGGTGCACGTTGATTGTTAGTGGCTAATATATGTTTACCATTTCAAAATATTGATGGCACTAACCTTATAAATTTAAACGATCTCGTGTACGAAACAATATCTACAATTTATGCGCACTGTAATTTTAAGGTAGGTTTAATTTCATCAATGAAAACTTTTAAATTTGTAAGATTTATGCCAGCAACAACTTGAAAATAAAGTCTTATGGCAGCCCATTTGTGGATTTTACAACTATCGCCTTAAACGTGGTCCATAACCGTCTCGCTACTGACGATACTTAAATATGTGTGTTATAATACGCCAATGGGTCTTCCATAACTCAGTTGGTAACGGTGCACAGAAAACAAGAAACATTGAATTTCTGCGTTATCTAATGCACATAAAGCGAATGCTAGATTTGGCAGAAAATAATAGGATATTTCATTTAAATTTAAGCCAGATAACGCCTGAATCCAGCCTATTGTATGAAAGATTGCAGACATTTTGTATGGCGCATGAAAGATTGCAAACAATTTCGTCGTTTACGCCTCCTTTGGCTTGGAATTAAACGAGGGGAAATTTTATGATCCTGTTAAAATTCACGCAATCTCACGTTTTTTTTCACTCAGCACAATTGAAAACAAATATGGAACGAAAAACCTGGTTTTGAAATTTAAATTTAAATGCATGTTACTTTAGGAGTTTCATGAAACTCGGCAACCTTCCACAAATAAAACTTAAGATGTCAAATCTCTAAAAGGAGGTTTGATAGAGCGTCATCAATAATGTTCCTGAATCGTAAAAATCTTCAAGAATACTTTATCCTTCCCTAAAAGACAATGTTGTTAAAAAATTTCAAAGCAGTCAATGGTACATTTGTGTTACATATGAGGTGCCTTTTCTGTTTCGAGTAGGATATTTAGGGTTACTTGATCATATGGATTAGTTAATCTGACGCGATAAATATGTCTTTATCTAAGCATAAAAAAGTGATTTATTGGTGACATAATGCATTTTTTATTAGGAAGATTCTAAAATACACGTGTTGGTTTTGCAAAAATTCGATAGGATTTTGCTAAAAACAATCAAATAAATATATCCCAATAAAGGCTCAACAAATACTATATTTTCACCTGCAAGAACCCCTACAAGATACACTCTTAGAAAAAAAAAAAATCATGTAACATAAAGTCTACTTGGAAGCATATAAGAAGAGCGGCCCATTAAAACTCAAAATGATAACTTACATGACATGACCTAAAAATAAGTTGAACAACACAAAAAAAACATTTTCCAAATGCTTCTACTTTTTAACCATTGTGTGTCCAACAAAAAAACACCTTTAAGAGGCCGACATGGAACTGGCCAATACACGAGACGTAATTCATGTTTGTAAAAAGCCGGGAAACGTAAAATAAGATTTCCTGTAAAAGTATGTCTCCTCAAACTGACACATACGCAATTCGACAAAAGATGTGTTTGATTGAATTTATTTTCTCATCTCTTTCAACTCATTGTCGGTCTCAGGAGACAGAAATTTACATGACATTTTGGTAGTGTGTAGTTCTAGTTTTCGTCAGAAAAAAAATTAGATGCGGGTTTCAAGGCTATAGATTGTAGTATATTTTAAGGTTGTTAGAAGTTGTCGCCATGTTCAGATGATTGAATATTATAAGCAAATGAACTCCGTGTGCTACACCCTTAGAAAAAATCATGTAAATTTAAGTCTCCTTGGATGCACATAAACGGAGCGGCCCGTTTGACTGAAATCTGCGTCTGTTCTCAAATTTACAAGACCATACAAACTTAAAATAACATTACATGACATGACGTAAAAACAAGTTGAGGTACACAAAACGACATTTTCCAAATGCTACTACTATTAATACAAATACAAATGCCTCTTGATGCCGGTTTACTCTCAAGGATCTTGTTAACGTCAGAAAAAATCAAGGTGCGATGATGAAATTTAATTTAAAAATAGGTTGTTCAAGGCCATGGATTGTAGTGGTAAGAATTAGCATAATCTTATCTTGTACACACTTAGAAATTATGGATTTTACACGAGACGTAATTCATGTTTGTAAAAAGTCGGGGAACGTAAAGAAAGATTTCGTGTAAAATTATGTCTCCTGAAACTGACACATACGCAATTCGACGAAAGGTGTGTTTGATTGAATTTATTTTCTCATCTCTTTCAACTCATTCTTATGTGCTTAAGGACGCTTGCATGTGTCGGTCTCCGGAGACAGAAATTTACATGACATTTTGGTAGTGTGTAGGGTTAATTTTTTCCTACACTCTTAGAAAATATCATGTAAATTTAAATCTTCTTGGATGCACATAAAAGGAGCGGCCCGTGAGACATAAATTTGCGTCTGTTCTTAAATTTACAAGACACTAAAACTGAAATGATAGCTTACATGACATGACGTAAAAATAAGTGCTTCATGATGGCTATTTCAATCTCAAGGACCTAGTTCTAGTTCCCATCTGAACAATTCGAAATTTGGTAATGAAATCTAATAATACAGAAAGTTCTTCAATGTTGTGGTAAAAAATAGCTCAATCTTATCCTGTATGATTAATTGTTTTCCTTCATCTCCAAATGCGAGGTCTCTTCCTTGATTCATCTCCAAAATGAGAATTTTTAAATTAAATAAATTCTAAGCCCGGTTGTTGGCCATCGCCAAAAAATATTTCAAGGATACTAAAAGTTGTCGCCATGTTTAGAATGATAAATGTCATAAGCAAATGAACTCGTGCTACGCTGTGTTTTTAATTTAACTTCAATTTGCAAGCATTACAATAACGTGCAATGAAATTCTGTTAAATATATTATTAAACGTGGAGCAAAATTGTCCACAGATGAGAACAAATTTTAATTTGTACCTTGTTGTGATGCGGAAACCGACTGCGTTCAAAATAGGTCTGATGTTGTTATAAAAACCAAAGACAGCGATCATGTAAATTTCAGGCTTTCAAATCTCAGTATTAAGTCTAGTGGCTTTTTAACGCATTACGGACTTAGATTTGAGGTTATCAAATATATTCTAGAAGCTGTTGTAAATGTATCATCCGGAACGTGATTTTGAGTGTGAAAGTATTTATTATTTTGGTATTCAAATTAGGATTTAACAATACATTAAATAGAACATACAATTGAGTCGTATTTATCATTTGGTTCCTAAGAATTTAAGTGCAACAAGAAGTAAATCAAACGTAATATTCATTATTTTTAAGAGTGTACACCTCCAAGTGCTTGTGAAAATTTGAAATAAAGTTGTGCAAAACCCGGTCGTTGGCCTTCGTCAAAAAATATTTTAAGGATGCTTGAAATTGTCGCCATGTTTAGATTTTTCAATAACATGAACAAAGAAACTCCGTGCAAAGTTTTTTTCGTATTCCCCAAATTTTGCTTATTTCAAGACTGTGATTTTCTACCATTACATTTACCAGCAATAAAATTTGATCTATTATGCATATCATGCAACTTGAAGTAATCGTATTGTAATCTATGACGGGAGAGAACGAATTTGAACTTGTGACTTGCCGTGACGCTCGAAACCGACTGCGTTGAAAATATGTCTGTAATATCAAAGACAAGGATCTTGTAAATTTAAAGCTTGCCAATGGAACTTTTCAGTCAAGTGGCAATTTTTTAACGCTTTACTGACTTAGATTGGAGGTTACCCTAAAAGCTGTTGTAAATATAGCATCTGTAACGTAGCTTTGAGCGTGTCAGTATTTATTATTTTGGGTTTCTAATTAGGGTTTAAAAACACGTCAAATAGAACATACAATTGAGTAATATTTATCTTTGAGCCTCAAATTATTTACGTGCAACATGGATTACATCACCCGTAATATTCATTATTTTTAAGAGTGTACGCCGCGCAACCGTCCATCACTGAAAAAGTTGAATTTGGAAACATTTCGATTTTTCCTATACCCAACATTTTCCTTAATTCAAGACTACACCTTTAATTTTCGAGCATTACATTGAAGTGTAATATAATTCAAACTGTTATGCACTTTATGTTACATGAAATAATCCTTTCATGATCTGTCACGGATATGAACAAATTTGAACTTGTAACTTGTTGTGACGGGAGGAAACGACTGCGTTAATAATTGGTCTGTTATAAAACCATAGACAACAATTTTGTGAATTTATTTGAAAGCCATAGTCCTAGTCATTTCAACGCTTTATGGACTTAGATTTGAGGTTACCAAATATAACGTAAAATGACTTTCAGTGTGATAGTATTTATTATGTTGAGTTTCAAATTAGGGAGGTATAATATTTATTATATTGAGTTTCAAATGAAGAAGAATGTAAGTCGCAAACGAAATAGGCCTATCCATCAGAAGATAAGCTTTTTCTAGTGGAATTTAAAGGAATTTGTATGAAAGATAAATTTCACACGATGAATTGTACCATTTAGTACGTCAGAGTACCCTTTAGAATTGGCAAGGCGATTGGGACACTGGAGATTTAAGACGGATGTTACATTTCATAATTCCTATTGTTTCGTCGAGAGTGTGGTTTATGGACCTTCATATTTCTTCCCAATCTATACCCAAAAAGTGTCATACATTCTAACCTCAAGTATACCGCGAGTAATCGATCCAAGCTCCAACCCTGATTTCAGGCAGTGCACTGGTCAAAAGTATACATATCATATCATATAATGCTGCGTTTCCTTGTTTCTTGTACCGAGCGGATTCGTGGCAAGTACCATAGATGCAGGATCGATGTCGACATTCTTACAGCGTATTGCGCTCAATGTACTGTGTTCGCCAGTGTCGTATTTGTGGTTAACCAAATTTTAAATTATGAAATCACTTGTTGATCTAAATTTGTTTTCATTTTTTTAACAAATTTTGAAAGTGTATCCGAACTTATTGAACACCGTGTACATTGTACATTAAACCTGATTAGGTTTAAGGGAACATAGAGATACGTTTTAATGATAGAAGCAGTTCTGAAACCCGTTGTTTTTGTTGCCATGCATATGATAATAAACCCATTCTATTTTATTTTTATCGCATGATAATATAATTAGCAATCTGTTATTCTTTTAATTTCTTGTGCGGCGGATATATTTACACCCATACCCATATTTTTCAACCGCAACATTCCACCAGGTACAGAAATAAGCCAGCCTTGATTTAAATCTACACCTTTAACGACTGGAAAATTAAGTCCTGCTTAAGCCTTACAAAATTGAATCATTTAATGTTCGTACGAACATATAGCATGAAATATTAGCAGTTTTATCTTATGCGTGAAAATTCTACGGTTCCACCAGATTTAGTTTAAGGACAATTGAGGCCATTTTTTTAAAAAATAATTCATGAACATTACTGAATTTTTCTTTATAAAAGTTATTCACTTATTGTGCAAATGAGCTCATCGAACGGTACCTAGAACCGTGTGTCACATTCAGGAAGGAAAAACTTTTCAACTTAGCAGTTAATCGAGCTAGAATGATAGACATCATTTGCATCGTCTGGACGAGTCTGCGACGGCCAGCACACTCTGGAAATTATTTATAGTAGCTGCGACGTGTCCAATGACCGCCAACCTCCATCATACTATTCCACGGCGAATACGTAGCAGGTATTTTCATCACAAATAGTGCGCAAGCATGTGCAGGCCATGCAACATAAATCAATTTGTGAGAGTTAAGGTACCGCGGCTCTTGACAGGATAGGAACATTAGCCAGAGCAAAAGTGTGAGCAAATTTTCATTCCGGTTGAAGAAAAGTATGAATGAATGAATGAATGGACAAGTCCGGTATGAAAGGAAACTTTTGAGGGCATACGACGAGATTGTTCGAGGCAGCGGGGAAGGAAGTGGTATAGTTCACATTTTTAATAAAACTGACTCAACTAATACACGACACAAGAAGAATCAGTTGTGATTTTTTGTGAAACTAACTGTAAATAATCTCTATTTCTCGACGTTAGGGGAAAGGCGTCATGCATCCCCGCTGAAGAAACTGATCGATTTTATCCACTAATTGATCCACGCTGATGAAAAAAATTTACTTTATATTAGTAAGTTCATTATTCCAATCTGTGTTCTGTACGTTCCTAGCAAAATCTTACTGAAATATTTATTTATTTCTAAAAAAAATCGGTTCGCTGATTTCCATTTAAGTTTCCACTTTCGGTATCTCCTGGTTTTCGTAATCCATAACACCAATTTCAATATCAATATATAGGATATCAATATCAATTTCAATACACAGGAGTTACTAAATAAAACAGATCATTTTACCTCAAGGTCATTTCAGAACTTTAAACATGAAAAACGGTCATTTGTGATCATAAATCATAAACTTTTAGACTTGGAAGTATTCTTGAATACATGGTATAGTGTTGCTTTGCCACAAAATATACAATTGAGTTACTTGCCCGTGGCCTATTAATACCAACACATGCTCCAGTGTCCAGATGTATGGCACGCATAATTAACATCTAACATTCTGAAACCAATTCCAGTTAAAAAAAATCCTCATACGGTTATTAACTCGCTCTATAGTAAGTGATTGCAACATCTTTACAGTAGGCAATCCCGGCGTAGTGATATCATCCATATCGTTTTTCACTTTGAGTTTATAATTTGATTAATGTGGCTTTTCTGTACCACAATTTTAACAAATCCTCAAAACAATTTTAGGTGATGTTGATGAACAAATAAATAAATAAATAATAATAAAAATATTGAGGCGATTATGGTGGAAGATTACCCAGCGCAAGGCTAGAGATCTTGAGTAAAGAAAAAAAAACCATCTATTTATAAACAACAAATTTAACAACATCGTAGTTACATTACACTAATATAAAACTGTTTCTCTTCGAAAGATTTTCAAAACAACTGGAGTTAATTATTTACTTGACACGCATTTCGCGCCAACTCAAACAAATGTTGGCAGTATCCTCTCAGATTCCAATGGACAACTCTTTGTCACAAAAAAACCATTTTCATACTTAGTATTTCCAAAATTGATCTAGACTGTCTTTTAAATAAGGCCAAACTTTTTTTTTAATGGATATAATCGAAAAATGACAAATCCTTCAAACAAGTTTCGCCCTTTGCGCCGAAAAATTTACTGTAATTTTTGCGCCATCCTTCGTGCCACTTCGGTGTTTTTTTTAATCTGGTTCGGCGTACTGTTCATTGGATCATAAAGATGTGTGGACACCAACAAGATTTAACAAACAAACAAAGTGGCGCGAGGGATGGCGCTGAAATTACAGTGAAACTTTCGGCGCAATGCGCAATATTGTATGTGTTAGTGACATTTTTGAATAATTCTCGACTTAAATGTAAATGTTCCACAATATTATCAACATAATAAACTAAATCGAAGTGAATATTGTTAAAAAAAAACAATGCATTTTACAAAACTGAGTCCTAGATCGGGTGCAACCCAGTCAGTTAGAGTTGTAATAACTTGAAGCGATTTTTCTCTTTTTTACTGATTTACGACCCTCGTCAGATGCCAGACGAGACATTACACTAGTTTTTGACCATTACATTATTTCTTTCAGCTTGCCTGGCAACGTTACCCGTGTGTTCTGAAGGCTGGGCATTGCCACGGTGGCAAGGCAACGGCTAAACTTGATAATCCTGGTGCTCTACAAGATGCTGCTGGACTACTTTACGGTACCGGTCTATCCGATAGCACTTCCTACTGCAGCTTAGAACCGTACATCGATGCCAAGTTTGACGTGCACATTCAGAAAATTGGCACCAACTATAAGGCATTCATGTAAGTCTTTTAAACTATTAATTTACTACCACTTATAAATGTTTCAATTTTTTTGTACAGGAGAAAATCAATTTCTGGAAATTGGAAAACTAATCAGGGCTCAGCAATGCTTGAACAAATACCAATGACTGAGAAGTACAAGTCATGGATTGATGAGGTAAGGATTGAGATTGCTGTAGTTTGACTGATTTTCGTACAACGATCTACTTTTGCCTGAATAATTCAATATAATATTTGATTGAAGATACCTTACATATGTTCAGAATTGCAAAGGGCATAACCTCGAAATACTTTGATGCATTGACATGGAGTCAAAAAACCCATAAAAATACTTCCAATACTTTTTAAAGACGAAAACTTTCGACAGATATGGATGTAATGTCGGTCTAAAAGCACCATATTGTTTCCCGTTAAAAACAATCCCTGTAAAGTTTATTTTCAAGTAGTCAAAATTTAATTTACACAAGAAATTAAATTTTAACTACTTTGAAGCACTTAAATAACTTTGACTATGATTAATTTTTAATACGTTATAATTGCTACTATATACATTTTGTTGCTTCGGTTTTGGTTTGGATAAGTCTATTGAAAAATATACAATTACTTTATCATACATTTGCTTTGAAAATTTTACCAATACTAGAATTTTACTATGTAATGGATTAATATCCATAGTTGGGATCAAATTTACTGGAAATAATATGTCCATAAAATTACGTCCAAGGTTTTTTTGTGAAATGTTGTATGTGAACAATTAATGTATATCATGTGACTTTTATTTGTTCATCTAGGTTGCAATTATAGGAACATCGGCTCAATTTAGCCATTTGAAGGTCGTGAAGATAATGCATTGACCCTAACCTAGCCTAACTAAATATAACTCAAGTGTATAACTAAAAGTTGACGAACAAAGTGTCAACTGCTAAGATTTGAACATTGGGATCATTCATTAAGTATGTCACGTTTCTTGGGGCGAAGAGGATTTGAAAACTGTAACGATCCACTCACAAAACTATTATGTCCATACAAAATTCTAGAAGTTGGTTAAAAATGGGATGGACTATAGGTATAGTATATATTTTATAGAAACTAAGTGCTGTGACGAACTGTTCTCCATCCAAAATATTGGCTTGGTGCAGGTTTTGATCGTTCCCAAAAAGTACATTTTCTACGCGTATTTCTGCCAACAGATAATAGCTTAGACATGAACCTGCCATAAAAGAAATAATTTGGTTATAAACTCGTGCATAGTGCACACACCAACACATATTTTTTCCGTTCATAACTATTATGTGTATACAGTTGTACTTATAATACTCATGTATGCGTGAAAATATCATATTTATACAACTACATATCGAATAGACGAAAATAAAGTTGATATTTGTTTGGTAATCCTACTGGTTAGTTCGACATTTTTTTATTCTTGCGTCCAGGTTCGAATTGACTTGAGCATCTTTCTTGCAGTCGCAGAATTTGTCTCCAGAAAATTCGTAACTCTTATGATGACCTTGAATGTATACGCAGGTATTTAATGTATAAAATACTAAAAACATCTTCAGGTAACGTATTGTGCATTTAAAAAAAAGAGGTTATTTGAGATTTAGGGACTCAACCAACCAGTGACCTCTATTAACAAAAAAAGCAAACATATTTCTTTAGGTTATGCACACTATGAAGCTTCCTTAGCATTATTGAAATTCGACTGATGGTTGTGAATGTGGCAGAATATTTCTAATCTTTGCTGATTTTTTTTTTTTTTGTAGTTTTCAGAGCATTCTTGAAGTTTGAATCACGTTCCTTAAGTTAGGGATTCTTAAAGCCATTTTCAGAAGTCCTAGTACTTGAAGAATTTGTTTTCTGAATTTCATATTATTTATAATATGTAAACTTTGGTGCTTTTTAATCGACCTTTTAAGACAAGGTGACAAGAAGCAGCTGTGATTGCACTTGTTTCATAAAAAGAAACTGAATAGTGATAAGTTTTCTACATACCCTTCGTAGAGAGATTTACTTATTCTAGGCAAGCTAAGAAGAGTCCACCCTTCTATGTATATTTAAACAGCGTCTTGTTTTTTTTTTGTTTGTTTGTTTACAATTATTTGTTCCATGATCCTCTGTCGACATAATTATCCAGAACGGCTTGAAAATCTTTTCTAAAGCATCAACTTCTTAATTGAGTGTAACTATTGCCGGCAGCCTCTGTCTTATTCGGCTATCGTTTTGTTTGAACTGGATGATTTTTTTTTAATGTAGGCAACAAAAACTGCAGCATTTTCGAATGCATGCGGTTTATTTGAAGAAAATATGGCTTAACAGAATAGCTCATTATTTGTAAGTTAATTAGATCAAAACTAAACAAACCAGTTGTCACGTTTATATATTCAGTGAAATGGTTTGATGGAAAAACATATAGAAAATCGGATATATTTAAAATCGGATGCCGAAAATAGTCCACATTGCCGACACCAACATTTCCTCTATTGATAATGCCTACACTCTTAGAAATAATGAATATTACGTTTGATTTACTTCTTGTTGCACTTAAATTCCTAGGAACCAAATGATAAATACGACTCAATTGTATGTTCTATTTAATGTATTGTTAAATCCTAATTTGAATACCAAAATAATAAATACTTTCACACTCAAAATCACGTTCCGGATGATACATTTACAACAGCTTCTAGAATATATTTGATAACCTCAAATCTAAGTCCGTAATGCGTTAAAAAAGCCACTAGACTTAATACTGAGATTTGAAAGCCTGAAATTTACATGATCGCTGTCTTTGGTTTTTATAACAACATCAGACCTATTTTGAACGCAGTCGGTTTCCGCATCACAACAAGGTACAAATTAAAATTTGTTCTCATCTGTGGACAATTTTGCTCCACGTTTAATAATAGGGTACGGGACGGGTTTTAAGCAGTTTAGTCAGCCCCTGAGACATTTGATGAAGCTGTATGTAATCTATAATTAGATCTGCCAATATTTAGACATTAATACCTCTGCTTACGTCTGGTCTATCGGAACATACCTTCAGCAACGAGCATTACTCTCAGAAAATTTCATAGCCATTGAATAAAGTTCCCAATTGCAGGGACTTCTTAAACGGATGCGGATTGCTTTCCGATTAAAAAAATGTTTTCTTCAGCTCCTCAATCTGTACATAAACTAACAATATTGTATGAGTGCGATTCTGTGCATGTGTGCGCAGGCGAAATGAAATAGGTCAGTTGACGATTTGCTGCAAACGTCAATTTCCTCAACCCGCTCCTTCGTTTTACCAATCCGCTCTCGAAAACAATCAACCAAAACATGTCGATTGCTACGATCACAAACTCGTCTCCTAGCAGGTTATGAGACAGACATACACGACCAAACTTTTAGTTTGTCATTGATCTTTAGATTGGCAATGTGTATTTCTTATTTCATTTACTCTCACGCAAATGTTAGCCAAAGCGACTGTGACGACAAACGGGATGCTTCGTTTAAAAACAAACAAATGCAAGAGACAGCAGGCTTCACGTTACATTACCAGTGCGCTATATCCATGGTTAACAAAGAAGAGAGGAAACATGGGCTCTCTCAAAAGCAACAGTGATGCCATAGCTGCCGCCCAACAGCGAAGCATTACTTATCGTTGGGTACTATTGGACAGCTCCAAAACATATTTTTTATTGCAAATGATAGTGCCAGATGATGGACAATATAATCATAAGCATAGATCAACCTCCAATGACGAAAAAAAACATGAAATAAATAGCGATTTCAGATTATCTAAATATGTAATAAATATAACTCAATGTTCAACATCACATTCTGGCAACAAGCCTAGTTGTGAGAGAGAGCTGATGAAGACATGCTCTCCGGTACATGCGATGCAAATGCAAAATACACAAAGGCAAAATTTGAGCGAACTTCTTCAGCAGGTCAGAAACTGATGGTTTTCTAGATGATGTATTTTAAATCTTCAAAATGACAGTTATAAATTGGTGATCAATCATGATTCATACATCGAATCATTGGCCTAATAGATAAAGCTTATGACCGTATCATTAAAAATGAAATAATTTGGAAAATGTAGGAGTTATAGACCTATTTCCTAACAACTGATTAAAATAGTGACCCCTGATTAAGCATTTCCCTACCCTATATTTAACAGATTGAATTTCATTGCACGTTATTGTAATGCTTGCAAATTGAAGTTAAATTAAAAACACAGCGTAGCACGAGTTCATTTGCTTATGACATTTATCATTCTAAACATGGCGACAACTTTTAGTATCCTTGAAATATTTTTTGGCGATGGCCAACAACCGGGCTTAGAATTTATTTAATTTAAAAATTCTCATTTTGGAGATGAATCAAGGAAGAGACCTCGCATTTGGAGATGAAGGAAAACAATTAATCATACAGGATAAGATTGAGCTTTTTTTTACCACAACATTGAAGAACTTTCTGTATTATTAGATTTCATTACCAAATTTTGAATTGTTCAGATGGGAACTAGAACTAGGTCCTTGAGATTGAAATAGCCATCATGAAGCACTCGTTTTTGCATTATGAGTTGCGCCATTTATAAAATATCATTTTGTGTTCCTCAACTTATTTTTACGTCATGTCATGTAAGCTATCATTTCAGTTTTAGTGTCTTGTAAATTTAAGAACAGACGCAAATTTATGTCTCACGGGCCGCTCCTTTTATGTGCATCCAAGAAGATTTAAATTTACATGATATTTTCTAAGAGTGTACATTAAGACTGTGTTCAAACTATGGAGTTGTCAAAGGGCTAGTTTGATATTATGTTTCTATAAAATCAATCTCCAAAATTTTCCATTCCCGAGGACACAAAAGTCTTTATTCTACTAATTACAGATAGAAATATACGCAAAGAAACTTGAAGTTATAATGCTGAAGTTATAAAAAAAAGGAACCTACTTCTGTAAACAAAGATTCAAACGTTAATTATATAAACAATTTCAGCATCAACCCATTAACTACAATCAGAAATCATAATTTTTCCTCAACAAGATAGTGGAGATAGATTGTCACACATTATCAACAGACTAAGAAAAGTAACTGTTCCCATATTAATAACATTTTAAATATATTCATCAATTTTTTTATGTAAATAAGAAAAATATTGGTCTCTTTTCATAATAGTAGTTGCTTACATTGAAGAAGAAATACAAACAATATTCACAACACCAGCCCTCTCACGCGTTAGTCCTTTAATTCTGCGTAAGATGTATTGCTTGTGTTCGAATGATGTTAGAAATAATTAAATGATTTAATAAATTTATAAATAATAAATCAACTTGTTCTCCATCATTGATAATGATATACAAGAGGGCAAATCTCATTTTTCTGTCATGGTAGATAATGAAAAATAACACAAATGGATTTCTGCATAGGCCTTCTGTCCCCACCAGTGAGAAATAATTTTAATTAACTGCTGATATCTTTGGTGACTCTACTCAAATGATTCTTGCGGTACACGGTTCTTGTAGTACAAAACCCGAATATTTACAATTCCATAACAACGTAAAATCTTTTTTCATCATCTTTTCTTATTGCTTTTATGAGTGCTTATTATGCTGCGTACCTTGTATAATGATACATACCTGCTAATACATTTTGATTTTTTTTAAACCGTATGTTAATAAATTCATTGTAATTTTTAGTTAGCGTTATTTTATCGTATCATTTATTGAACACTTTACAATTAATATGGCTGAAAATAATTGCACCAGTTAGATAGAAAACAAAATTATGCCCGTTCTCGCTAATAGTTCGCCGCGCAATTGACGCCTTTAGGTCAAGGTTCCTCCGAAGATATTCTAAATTCGCATAAAACCTGTATCTAGAGCATGATTCCGGTCGAAGACGGTTCTTCCACATCGCCATTTACAAGAGCTTCCGTCTACGTACAGCTCTGATAGGATTGAGTCTAGTTCATCAATATCGAGTACTGCAACCGTCCATGTCATTACGAATTTAAACTGCAAACTTCAAACGGATATTCAGGGTAGAACGGATTACCGTGGAACTGGCATAATGCAGTTATTCTGTGTGTGAATGTGTGATAATGATTTTCGTAATGAGAGGCAGGCATGCTGTTGACTATATATCTGCTCGGAGTTTCCAATAGTTAGAATGAGCTTTTGTAAACAAGGCTACAAACATCGGTTTCTCGAAAGTATTAGCTTTGGTCGCAATTCAACTTTATCATCAAAGGGTATCCTCTTCCCGCCGGATAGTATTGTTAGATTGTGTAAAAAAATAAAAAAAAAAATTTTATTTTTTTACATTCACACAAAACAAACAAACAAAAAAAAAAAAAAATAAAATATCATTTACTAACAATAACTAGCTATAAAAAAAATTTATAAAAAATAAATAAATTTTTTTTTTTTCCGTATATAATACAATAATATATTTATATTTACAAAAAAAAAAATATATATTTTTATATTTATTAAACCCGCCACCTACAACAAAAAACCAAAACCCCAAAAACAAAAAAATACAAATAACAACAAAATACTAGCAGAACTAAAAAAAAAGGCTTTCATACCAAATGTGAATAACTTGCAAGATTTATTGTTCGTGGATAAGAATAAATGCCATTATCTGGCAGAATATAATTGCTCTTTAGATAATGTTATCGATTTATTTATTTATTTGTCGTCAATCAATAGTAGACCGTTTTGTTGCAATAGTGCTTGCATTTTATGTTTCACTTATATATACAGTACGCCTTAGAAAACTAACACATCAGATTTGCATTTTTAATGTTTTGAATCGTTCGTCATTATCTAATTGAATTGAAGTATTGTTTTAGTTTTGTTTTGGTCATATCAAAGTCTACATTTTCTCCATGCTTATTGTAAGTTGCCATCATCTGATTCAGAGGTACATACTTGGCGTAACTTGTACAATGATGGCTTGTAATAAATATACTTCTATTTCGTAGTTGCCGCGACGGTATGTAAAAATTATGTTTTGACAAAAGTTCTGCTGAATCAACGCGTTGCGAAACAATGTCATTTACGAATGATAATGCAAATTCACGGCGCTCTTTTAATGATTGGATGCTGATGAGCATGCAGCGGGCTTCATAAGATGGAAGCGGAAACCTTGTCCAACCTAATTTACGAGGTGCATACAGTAAAAATTGCTTCTGTACTGATTCTAGTCGTTCTTCATGGGTGACTGAAAATGGTGACCAAACTACGCTACAATATTCCAGTATTGACCTCACATATGCAATGTACAATGTTTTTATTGTGTACGGATCATGAAAATTGTAACAAAAACGTTTTATAAATCCAAGCATATTATTTGCTCTGTTGATGATAGTATTGTAATGTTCAATGAAAGTTAGTTTCGAGTCCAAGATAACTCCTAAATCCCTTGTTCTTTTACATTTTTCAACTGGCTGATTCCCTAGATTGATAGTTATGTCTGGGGTGTTTCGTTTCCTACTAAAAGCTATCGAATTACATTTCTTTACGTTCAGCTGTAAAAGACTTTTGTTGCACCAAATATAGAAATCATTTATTTCTTTCTGGAATGTCATGATATCTTCTTTGTTTCTTATTTCTAAACATAGTTTCATGTCATCAGCGTAAATAAGAAATTTAATGTTTTTGAGAATAAAGGAAATGTCATTTACATACAAAATGAATAAAATGGGTCCTAAGTGAGAGCCTTGGGGGACTCCAGAAGTGACCTTAATAGAATTTGATTTCTTCCCTTTGAATCTAACTATTTGTTGGCGGTTAGTAAGATAGGATTCGAGCCATCTGAGGATTCCTGCCTCAATTCCCATTTTTCGCAATTTGAATAGAAGCATGGGTATGTCAATGCGATCAAATGCCTTGTTGAAGTCTGTATAGAGAGCTTCTACATGGTTGCCATTGTCCATTGCTATCAGTGAGTAGTTAACGAATTCCAATAAATTTGTGCTAGTTGATCGTCCTTTGAAGAATCCATGTTACTTGTTAGTCAGTCTGTTTTTGATTTGAGAAAACAATTTTTCATTGATAATTGTTTCAAAAAGTTTAGGAATGCAGGAAATAATGGCAATTCCACGATAGTTACAAATGTCCGATTATTTTCCACTTTAAAAAATAGGTACTAGATAGGAACTTTTTCAAAGTTTGGGGAAGATCCCAGATTCCAGTGACATATTAAAAAGCCAAAATAAAGGTGCTGTAAGTTCTAATGCTAAGTTCTTCATAAATACGGGTGGTATTCCATCAGGGCCAGAACCTTTGGAAACGTCTAATTTATTCAAACCTTCCAAGATGTCTTGAAATTTGACTTGGCTAACTCCAATGTCCCTTGAAAATTCTGGGAAGAAATTGAAATATTCATAATCGCGATCTTCTTCATCAAACGTGGTATAGATTTCTTGGAAGAATGTTGCAAATAGATTGCAAATTTCTTCCGCGTTATCACCAACATTTGAGTTAAGATGCATTCTAGATGGGAAATTGTCAGATTTCAGCTTAGTTTTAACATAATTGAAGAATTTTTTTGGACAAGACTTAATTTCAAGTTCGGTTTTTGAATTATGCTCATCATATGCATTACTAATAGCTAGATTCAGTTCATCGCAAACCTTCAAATAGTTTGTCAGATTATTACTGTTACCATCTCTTTTATACATGTTGTGGGCCTTTTGCTTCCGATTTTTTAATTTTTTTATTTCTTTATTATACCAAACTGGGTGGTTCGAATTACCTTGTCGCCTAATTTTTTTGAGTGGTACTTGTTCAACTACTATTTCAAACAATAATTTATAGAAAACCTCAACAGAAGTTTCAACATTTGCTTCATTCTTAAAAATCATTTGCCAATCTATTCCGTTAAGTTTGTGTCTTATGATGTCATAATTTGCTAAATGATATTGAAAGACCTCTTCATATTCATAGTCGTTGGGTTTTTCGTATTCGTGAACAAATAAGGAAAACTCAATTGTTGTGTGAAAAGCTTCATTTTTCCATAATGGAAAAATAGATTTACTTACACAGAAGTCTTCCTGAATATTTGTCAATAAAAAATCTAAATAGCAATTTTGTTGGTTTTTTACATGGTTAATTTGATTGAGCCCCAAGCCTGCAGTTTTGACGAAAATAAGCTGCAATGTTTCATTCTCCCCAACGACTGGTAGTAAGATGCACTCGTTTTCATTGTCTAGAATAAAGTCAGCACTACGTTGATTAAAATAACCGTATATATGAACTTTCACTTCTGGGGAAAGTTCAGACATAATTTCATCAGCAATTTGAAAAAAAATGGTCATATGCTTCTTTGCGAGCGTTATTTGGGGGAAAATACACTGTGGCAAATACATGTATTTAACCTGCCATGTGTACTTTCACCCATACATGTTCGAATTCCTTAACTGTAGATGTATCAATGATTTCTGAATTAAATTTGGTAGAAATAGCAACTAAAACACCCCCACCGGACTTCTTCCCAGAAATTTCCAAATTGCGATCATTTCTAAAAACATTATAAGCATTTCCAAAAACTTCTTCACTCCTAACACTTTGGTCCCAGTTGCCATAATTATTGGGAATGAGCAACCCAAAATTTTAGTATGAATTTCCTGAATTTTAACCGTACTTTTCATACGGTTAAAATTTTGGCAATAAACTATAATTTCTGTGCCTAACTGTGTTTGGGGAGTAGGGGGTTTCTGATTCGAGTTATTCGTTATATTAAAATTATTTAAACTAATTACCGTCAAGTTATCGTCCGACTCTGAAAAATCATTATCCTCCTCTAAGGGTTTCGTCAATACATGAACATCCCTCACATGGTGCAGCTGAAGAACTCCCCGGAGCCATCGAGTTGGGTGATTGTGCAGGAACGATGCGTGAAGAATCATCAATTGCTGGGTACGGAGATTTGCGGTATAGTTTTGTGCTAAACAATAACTGACGTTCAAGTTAATTGTTTACGTTTGTTTCAAATGACATTTAACAATATAAACATTATTTCACAAAAAAAAATAAAAATTTATAATCCCCCCCCCATTAGGAAACACAAGGCTCCGCAAAAACGTAATTTTTTTTAAAAAACCAACAAAAGAAATTGTTTTAAAAAAAAAAAACCCCACATTTAAAAAATATGCGCTAGTGTACAAACGCATTTGAGGTTCACCAACACACATGAAGTCCTTGATTCCTTATCGTGCGCTGAGCCAGTTAACATCGCCTGGTCTCGTCACGGCATTCCTTGATTTAGAAGGGTTGTTTTTTCCCTAGTGGTTTTGCTTCTCGTGAAAATAGTGGAAGAGTGCGTAGGTGACAAGTGCACGTGTTGGAAGGTGCAGGTTTGCGTGGATGCAACACCTGCATTTCAACTTTAAAAACCTTCGACAACGATTACTCATCCCCGTAATCCCCTTCGAACAAAACAGTCGGTGCAAACCACCGATCTCAAGCTACATCACAACAGCAAGCAAGCGGGCTATTGTTCGACGATCGAGGTTGTTTACGTCGTCCGCTGTGTATAATATATAGCCAAGTGAACAGCTATTGTAGTGAAATTTGCCTCGCAGCAGCGTGTGCGTCGTCTCTCCCCCGTAGAGGGGAGAAACGATTAAAGTCAAAGGGTGGTAGGCTGAGTCACCACTAGTGATAAGTTTTTTTCCTATTTTTTTTTCTTTTTTTCTGCATGGTATTTGCAAATTATTCTTCTTTTCTTTTTTAGTTAGCATTTAAATTAATTGATTGGTGAAGGGTTTTTTTTGTGATTGTGGTTGTATTGTTGAGTGC
Source organism: Aedes koreicus (assembly GCA_024533555.2). Taxonomy (NCBI): domain Eukaryota; kingdom Metazoa; phylum Arthropoda; class Insecta; order Diptera; family Culicidae; genus Aedes; species Aedes koreicus. Next base: position 10,006 of record JAHHFK020005777.1, on the reverse strand, counting down.
ATAATTATGGCCTCCCCTGAGGTAAGGTTACTCGCATAAAGCATTACCACCCATTTTCTAAGGGACCTTGGGTTGTCTTTTTTCGGCCCAAAGATAAACCATTGAAAACTCTCGACATTTCGCGAGAATTGCTGCGAAAATATCCGGGGTCTCGATTCACAAAGGGAGAATTAATAGACTGCGTGTAGAAGCGCCGAATTTCGAAATAGCTAATAAGATTGCTGACCACGAGATTTTTAATATCGAATATTGTGTATATGTCCCTTCGCGAGATGTGGAGATCGATGGCGTTGTCTCCGATGCGAGTCTGACTGCCGAGGACTTGAAACGAGCTTCTGGTTGCTTCAAGAACTCTAAAGTCGCTCGTGAACTTGTAACTATTCTGGATGTAAAACAACTACATTCAGCATCGTTGCAAGACGAAAAAAAAGTTTATCAACTGTCAGACTCGTTTCGGGTGACATTCGCCGGTTCTGTTCTCCCGAATTATGTAAAAGTGGATGGAGCTTTTTTCCCGGTGCGCCTTTATATACCGAGGGTATATAATTGTACCAACTGCAAAAGACTGGGGCATTCGGCCATTCATTGCAGCAACAAATTTCGTTGCGGCAAGTGTGGTGAAAGCCACACTGAGGATTCTTGCACACAAGCTGTGCCCAAGGTACAAAAGGCAATCTGTTGATGTGCAGCGTTCCAGGCAGAATTATGCAGAAATGCTTAAATCTGCAACAGCCGTTCTTGACGAAAACCAATTTTCGATTTTATCAGGTGAAGAATCGGACTCTGACTCATCTGATGTAGGTGATTCTACGGTGGTACACGCACCCGGATCTTCAAAAAGGAAACGTTCCTCTCCGAAAGTGCGCCGTAAGATAACAAAAGTCACCTCCACAAGATTGAAAAATGTTCAGGCTCATGGGGAGCAAATTACAAAACCGAAGGCTCCTATTGCTCCAACTGCAGTACGGACTTCCCACCATTGCCCAAAAAGAAAAATAATAATAAAAATGCTTCTCCTCAACCTTTCCTAAAGGAACCCTAGTCCGATCGAGGATTGATAGCTTTTTCGGACATTGTGGCATTCATTTTAGACATGTTCAATATTCAAGACCCTCTTAGAAGCTTAGTTTCTGCCTTGCTTCCGACTTTAGAATCATACCTTAAGCAATTGACTGTTTCATGGCCCCTCCTAGCATCGATCATATCTTTCGATGGATAATTCATCGAATCAGGTCGGAGATATGATCACTGTACTACAGTGGAACTGCCGTAGTCTGGTGCCTAAACTAGACTCGTTCAAGTTTTTAGTTCTCAATTCCGATTGTGATATATTTGCTCTGTGAAACATGGTTTTCTTCAGATAATGAACTCAATTTCCACGATTTTAACATTATACGCCTGGATAGAGATGATTCTTATGGAGGAGTGCTTTTAGGGATCAAAAAGTGCTACCTTTTCTACAAAAATTTTCTACCAGCTCTTTCAGGCGTTGAAATCGTCGCTTGTCAAGTAACTGCAAAGAATAAAAACCTTTGCATAGCTTCAGTTTACGTTCCTCCCAGAACTTCCATTAGCCGTAGTCAACTCTGGAATTTAGTTTCTATTTTACCGTCCCCAGTATTGATTCTGGGTGACATGAATTCCCATGGTACTGGATGGGGGGACCTATATGATGACAATAGAGCGGCTATTTTTTATGATTTATGTGACGATTTCAATTTGTCAATTTTGAACACTGGTGAAGCGACACGTATACCTAAACCTCCTGCTCAAAAAAGCAGACTCGACCTATCTTTCGGTTCAAGATCGCTTTCATTGGACTGTCTGTGGAAAGTTCTCAATGATCCCCATGGTAGCGATCACTTACCAATCATTATTTCAATTAAGTGTGGCCCTCAACCTTCAGAACCATCTCGAGTTCCATTCGACCTCACAAAGAACATCGATTGGCAAAAATATGCAACGGCGGTAACAATCGGTACTGAATCCGTCGATACACTTCCACCGTTAGAAGAATATCGAATTCTTGCCGATCTGATCTACAAAAGTTCATTGGAAGCACAAAAAAGAAAAGTTCTATACAGGGTGTTCGGTTCCTTTGTGCAAATAATTTAAGGGGTGATAGAAGATCATATTTGAAGAAAAAAAGTGTTCTACGCATAAGATCAAATCTCAAAAATCACTGAGTTATTAAACTTTTTCTGTTTTGGTCTATGCTTGCCAGAAATTGGCTCTAACTCTAAAACTATGCCATTAAACACAAAATTGTTACCTTCATCGGATAGCTTGGTAAATTTCCTACTTAATAGTGTCCTTTTTACTTTAAGTAAGTTGCATTTAGACACATTTTAGGGATAAACAAGTCTAAAACTTGTGTTTTTCTACGGATTTTCCCTCATTATTTCAAAAAATACGTAATAAAGTTTATTGTTTTGTCTAACCAAAAGATGCCTCTCAAACCGTTCTACAACTCTCTCTTTGACACAAACTTTCTACCTTGTTTAGTTTTGTCACAATTTCGAACTAAACACATCTGGTTGGGTCGTTACTCAACGGTTGCGTAAAACACGAATTCAACCCCACCGTGCGTTGCTGTTGACGTCTGTTTGCAGCGCGCATAGCACACTTGATCGCCACGCGGAGTGACGGTATGAAAGAAGAAAAATCTAAACAGAAACTTACAGCTTTCAGAAAACAAACATGTATTCTCCAGAAGAGCTGGCGGATATTCATCTCTTTTACGGTTTTGCGAACTGTGTGGCAACGACAGCCCAACAAGAATATGGACGCAGATTTCCCAATCGTCGACTGCCAAACGCAAGTATGTAAAAATAATACAAGTATGTAAGATGTTTAGTTTGTCAAAAATTACGTTGACACAGGAACCTTCACGTCTACACACCGTCGGTTCCGGGATGGAACGTTATTTGGGACTGCAACTCAAGCCGACCAGCCCCGCCGGTCGCTAACGCCGGCCATGGAGGAGAGAATTTTAAGAACTGTGAGAAACGATCCCAACACCAGTACAAGGCGAGTTGCAGCTCAGTTACCGGTTTCTCACTGGAGCGTATAGAACGTTTTAAACAAAAAGAAAAAGAATATACATCCGTTTCATACGCTGCAAGTTCAGGAGCTTCTGGAAAGAGATAAACCACTCCGGCTTGAGTTCAGCAGGATTATGACAGCGAAAATGGATGAGGATGCATTTTTCTCGAAAAGCATTCTTTGGACGGACGAGTGCACCTTTACCCGGGCAGGATACTTCAATACCCACAATGACCACACGTGGGCAATTGAAAACTCAAGAGTGGTCAAAGAAACAAGAACACAGTACCGGTTGTCAGTTAATGTATGGGCCGGTATAATTGACCGACAGCTCATCGGTACATTATCGAAGGTTCGCTAAACAGTGTGAAGTATTTGGAATTTTTAGAGAACGAGCTTCCAAACTTGCTGGAGGATGTGCCACTTGCTGTGAGACGGCGCTTGGTGTTTCAACAGGACGGAGCCCCACCTCATTCCACAAATGCGGTAAGACAGACCCAACCAGATGTGTTTAGTACGAAATTGCGACAAAACTAAACAAGATAGAAAGTTGGTGTCAAAGAGAGAGTTGTAGAACAGTTTGAGAGGCATCTTTCGCTTAGACAAAACAATAAACTTTATTACGTATTTTTTGAAATAATGAGGGAAAATCCGTAGAAAAACACAAGTTTTAGACTTGTTTATCCTTAAAATGTGCCTAAATGCAACTTACTTAAAGTAAAATGGACACTTTTTAGTAGAAAATTTACCAAGCTATCCGATGAAGGTAACAGTTTTGTGTTTAATGGCATAGTTTTAGAGTTAGAGCCAATTTCTGGCAAGCATAGACCAAAACAGAAAAAGTTCAATAACTCTGTGATTTTTGAGATTTGATCATATGCGTAGAACATTTTTTTTCTTCAAATATGATCTTCTATCACTCCTTAAATTATTTGCACTAAGGAACCGAACACCCTGTATAGCGTGCGCGCTACGCTTGCAACTAAATGAAAGAAAAATTTAATATAACTGGCACGTTTCTGGATTTTTTCGGAATGAGTTTTTTTTTTCTTGAAAAAGCATGGGTTCAAACTTTTATCAAAACATGCTTCTTACCCGAGAAATATACGTTTTGTGTTTAGGTTACCTGGATAATTCTCATTTTTGGTAGAAATTTGTGTTTCATTTGTATGGGAGCCCTCCTTTCCAGAGGGGGGTGGTTTCTCAAACCACCATACAATCATTGCCTTCAAAACCCCCCACATGCCAAATTTGGTTCCATTTACTTGATTAGTTCTCGAACCATCACACTGGGCTCTTCGATTATAATAAAAATTTGAGTTTCATTTGTTTAAACCCCCTTTCAGAAAGGGGAGGGGTCTTGAACCACCAAAGAAACATTCTTGCCTTCAAAACCCCCCACATGCCAAATTTGATTCGATTTGCTTGTTTAATTCTCAAGTTATGAAGAAATTTGTGCCTCATTTGTATGAGAGCCCCCTTTCACGTTGGCCGGTTCAGAATTTTTCGAGTCTATAAGGGTCTGACAGACAGACAGACAGACAGACAGAAATTCATTTTTATGCATATAGAAATCTAGCCTCCAAAAACCCCCATATGCTAAAAGTGGTTTCATTTACTTGATTAGTTCTCGAGTTATGCAGAAATTTGCTTTTAATTTGTATTTTAGAACCCCCACCCTCCCTTCAAAATGGGGAGGGGTATTGAACTGCCATAGAAAGATTTCTTGCCTCCAAAAACCTCTACCTGCCAAATTTGGTTCCATTTACTTGATTAGTTCTCGAGTTATGCAGAAACTTGTGTTTCATTTGTATGGAAACCCCCCTCCCGCCCCCTCCCAGATGGAGTCTCAAACTTCCATAGAAACATTTCTCTCCTCCAAAAACCTCCACATGCCAAATTTGGTTCCATAGGCTTGATTAGTTCTCGAGTTATACACAAATTTGTGTTTCATTTGTATGAGAGCCCGCCTCTTACAGAGGGCGGAGGGGTCTCGAGTTACCTTAGAAACATTTCTTGCCTTCAGAAACCTCTACCTGCCAAATTTGGTTCTATTTACTTGATTAGTTCTCGAGTTATGAAGAAATTTGTGTCTCATTTTTATGGGAGCCCCCCCCCCCCAGAGAGGGGAGGGGTCTCAAATTACCATAGAAACATTTTTTGCCTCCAAAAACTTACGCATGCTAAATTTGGGTTCCTTTGCTTGATCAGTTCTCGAGTTATGCAGACATATGTGCTTCATTTGTATGGGAGCCCCCTTTTTAGAGATGGGAGGGGTCTAACACCATCATAAGAACCTCGGCCCCAAAAACCCCTGCATACAAATTTTCACGCCGATCGGTTCAGTAGTCTCCGAGCCTATGAGGTTCAGACAGACAGACAGACAGACAGACAGAAATCCATTTTTATATAATATAAGAACGATACGCGTGTGAGAGAACGTTGAAAGAAACTTTATTATTATTCTCATAATTTACCTTCTTATTCATACTCCTATCACCAATTATATTATTTAGGAAGAAGTGACATGGAAGTGCAAAAATAGATGATTCAAATCAATGAAGCAGTCTCTGGCTTGCACAATTTGGAATCAAATAGATTCAAATTAGGATTCTGGCACAACTGTGCTTTACCTGCCAATCGGTGCTTACCAAACAAGAAGCATTATCAATCTCCTCAACATCCTTTAAATAACGTAAGACTGACATTGTAGAGGATAGTATGGTTTTATTAATTATAAACAGACTTCCATGATGAATTACCAAAAGATATTTAATTTAAAGACACCTGTAGTGGAAAAATTAAATTGTGCTTTGTCAAAAACGGGTTATTTCACAGTAAACATGGGGTGTACATAAAACGATGACGACATTTCAGCGAGTGCAATCAAGAATATGAGGCGGAAATTAAAATCAGATATAGCAAAAACAAATTCTTAGAACAAAGCTTGACGAAGCTAAGCTACGGAAGCGGTAGTCCACCCACTGAGATTTATATCAAGTGTGGCAATTGGCAATACTAAAGAACGACATATCTAACACGTTCTTTTCATTCGTGATCTTCTTCTTACCCGCTTTCATGAAACATGCTTAGCTAAGGGAGACTGTGTGGTAGTCGGACGATGCTAATGATTAATCGGTCATTATATGCAACACTATTCCCTATCGACTTCTATATAAGCGACTCACAGCGGGACTATAAATTATTACTTTTCATTGATATTTAAACATGTTTTGATTTTCATTTCGTCAGATGTTATAAACTGCTGGTTATTTCATACTATGCATCTGCTCTAGGTCTCGGAGTTGTTCGGTGGTATTGAGGTGTGTGGCATTGCAGTGATCGTTTCCAAGGAAGGAAAAGAGTTTATCATTAGCGCATCCGATTCAACCTTTCCTTTGATGGGTGATACTCAAGAGGAGGATCGCCGACACATTGCTGATCTTGTTGTCGGGCGAATGCAGGTGCTTTGAAATAAAAATGCATGTCGATCGAACACGATGCTATAAACTAACCGTGTGTATCTATTTCAGAACGTATGCCGCCCTTCGATGATGACAAAAGCCACTTCACGCACTTCTATCTCATCACGTGGGGGTAGTCCTACTGAGGAAACCCCACCGGTTCCAATTGGAACAAGACCGGCTCCAGTTGGAGGTGGTCCTCCACCTATTCCTGAGCGCACAACACCGGGCGTAGGCTCTATAGGTCGCCACGGTAGCATCAGTAGCCAGTCTGGCGAGCTCCATGAGCAATCATCTGAAAAGGCTCCGATTTTGAACAGTTTGGGAAGACGTGACTCTCAAGGTATGTATCACCTTTATTCTAATGTTATAAATCTAAAAGGACTTTTTTGGTGTTTAACATGTACACAAATAAAATTCAATTAATGCATAAGCCTTTTCAAAATGAATATTCTATTGACATACTCTACTTGGAGATAATAGTCCAGAGGGGGAGAAAATGAACGATAATAATTCGCCTCGGCGTCCAATATGTATTTTGGTTTTTATTAAAGGATATTAGTAACAGATCGAATTATAATTATTTTCGAAATTGGAATACCTAACCAATGGATAGGGAAAGTGGCATTGCCATTTTTCTGTTAAAACATTTCATGAATTGACAGCGGACACTTCTCTCCACACTTCGAATATGTAATTTTTCCAGAATTAGTTTCTAAGAAATTTACCAATAAATAAACAAGAAATTAAGAAGTATTATTTATTTAGTAACGGTATACTAACGATCACAAAGCACTTAAACTGCAGGAACCATCGTGGGACATTGATTTACTAAAGCTGAACATATAAAGGGTGATACGGTCAAAATTTGGTCAAGGGAAAACGCGTGTAAATCGGTGAAATCGTTTATTTAAAAAATCAAATTAAATTTCTTTTTCAAGTTCAATTAGTATAAAATTCAGGAAAAATATTCAGTTAGGCTTCCGCTTTTCCAAATCCGAATTGCCGGGCCTTACGCTTGACCCCTGCCATCAGATTTTGTACAGCCACCTTGTCCACCTTCTTCGACCGCAGAAAGCCAGTTTGCCTTGAACTGCTGCTCGTCCTTAGCAGTTTTTTTGGTCTTCTTTAGGTTCCGCTTGACAATAGCCCAGTATTTCTCAATTGGGCGGAGCTCTGGCGTGTTGGGAGGGTTCTTGTCCTTGGGAACCACCTGCACGTTGTTGGCGGCGTACCACTCCATGGCCTTTTTACCGTAATGGCAAGATGCCAAATCCGGCCAAAACAGTACGGAACAACCGTGTTTCTTCAGGAAAGGCAGCAGACGTTTATTCAAACACTCTTTCACGTAAATTTCTTGGTTGGCAGTCCCGGAAGCTATGAAAATGCTGCTTTTCAAGCCACAGGTACAGATGGCTTGCCAAACCAGATATTTCTTTGCGAACTTTGACAGTTTCGTGTGCTTGAAAATATCTGCTACCTTTCCCCTTCCTTTTGCCGTATAAAACTCCTGTCCCGGAAGCTGCTTGTAGTCGGCTTTGACGTAGGTTTCGTCGTCCATTACCACGCAGTCAAACTTCGTCAGCATCGTCGTGTACAGCCTCCGGGATCGCGCTTTGGCCGTCGTATTTTGTTTATCATCGCGATTTGGAGTCACTACCTTCTTGTAAGTCGATAGTCCGGCTCGTTTTTTGGCTCGATGCACGGTTGTAGACGATACACCCAGCTTATTTGCGGCATCTCGGAGAGATAGGTTAGGGTTTCGCTTGAAACTACCGGCAACTCTCTTTGTCGTCTCAGCGGCTTCCGGTTTTCGATTTCCCCCCGATCCAGACTTCCTGGCTGTCGACAAACGTTCCCCAAACACTTTAATTACATTTGTAACGGTTGATTTGGCAACTTTTAGCGATTTTGCCAACTTTGCGTGCGAGTAGCTCGGATTTTCGCGATGCGCGAGCAAAATTTTGATAGGCTGCTCTTCTTGCTTGGACGGCATTTTGACAACTGAAGAATGAATTCCAAAATCAAAATAGGAGCAACATTCTACACACACACACCTTCAAAATGAGGGGTGTTCAGGTTTTTTAAATGCAAAATTGAAAGAAATACGTCAAGTTGATATTGACCAAATTTTGACCGTATCGCCCTTTAGTTAAAACTTGATCAATCGCAGGGGTGTTATTATTCCAGTGTTACAACATTGTAATAGGAATTATATCTGATAAAATTAAAAACTGTTGGCGTAGTGAACCGATTAATCGTTCGACATGTATTCTCAAGGAAGAAAGTTCCTTAGAATGCACTGCATCGAGTGGTTCTAGCTGATGGCTCTTTTTTTTTTAAAGCAGGGTATGCTACGGATGCATTCAGTGGAGCCAGCATGTCATCTATTAGGAACCCACGGTCAGCCAACACGAAATCTCCTTCCAAATAAGATCCAAGAATCCGGACAATTTTACTACCTCCTTATCCGACGTTCGTCCACCAAACGCTTCCGATACATAAATTATGCTACCACATGCACTGATACCTATCAGCACTTTGATAGTATTGTGCTTCTTGTAGTTGGAAAATACGTTGGCACTTGCTACCATCGCTTTGGTATTGGGAGACTCTATGTTAATTTCAAAACAGTCGATAATTATGGTTACAGCATCGCTGTATTTTTTTTAAAATGATAACGGTATATGCTGTTTCAAGACGGTTCGCGATGGAAATCGTACCAAAGCCTTCATAAACGGAAAAATCGCATTGATTGTTTCATAGAAATATTTTGATATGGCAGTCTGATTCAAACCATACAAGTAACCAAGCGTACAAAACTGCTCATTTAATCGTAGTTTGCGTAAAGTCAACACGAGTGTTTTTTCTTTGCTCAAAGTTTCAAATTCTGGTATGTCCTGTTCCAATGCTTCATAAAGACGTTTCAACGTGCGCCCACAGTTGAGCCCTGTAAAATAGCAGCACTTTTTATCGATGGATTCAAGTGCAGAAACACTAAGTTGACAAGCATTTGTGGCGTCACTTAAATCCTGCTGCAGCTTATCCCGCAGAGCTCGCAGATCAAGAACCTCCTTATCGTATCGTTCTATAGCTGTTGTCCACTGTTGTATTTCCTTCTCCATGCATCTTTCTGTTTGAACGCATACATCACTTTGGTAAGTAACCCTTGCAGGATCGTTGGAAACTACCGATTCACATCCTTTGTCAAATTCAGCATAGGTCATACAACTAGCTCGCAAAATTGTCGATTGTTGAGAATTCATCCGCGTAATATTATCAGTAGAGAGCGAGGGGAATTGATTACAAACGGTTTCTACTGCACGCGGTACTGCGATCCTGTAAGCATGTAACAAAAATTAAGTAATGGGAAACGATTGTTGCAGAACATTCTATATGAAGATAAAATAAAGGCATAACCTTCTTAGCGCAAAAGCAAGATGAATCGGTTAACAAATTATTTTACAATACAGTGTAAAAGGCTTTCTTTGGTTTTT